>CM060957.1:122432595-122500095 GCA_030765055.1 Mantis religiosa | reverse complement strand
CATCGGATAAGTTGATTGAAGCTGTAGGGAAGGCGGGAACAGAATTTGTGAGAGAGGTAGAGGATATAACCATTTAATTTGAGAAAGATAGATCGGAATAGATGTTTTCATTAGGAATGTACCATTCGACAGCTGTTGCTACTCAGGATTTAAAGTGCAGAGGTCAGTTTTTGCAGCTGCGCCCCAGACTTAGTAGGCGATGGCTCAGAGCCATTGGTGATCTTTTGTTTTATAGTGGATAGAGCCTCGCCATACGCTTGGGTATTCTGGATGTAATATATGCCTTTCAGGTAAGGCGCATATCAGGAAGCACTTCAAGATACTGTGCTTCTGTGCTCTGTGGTACTTCTGATCCAGCTAAGCGGCGAGTAAAATTGACTGCCTGAGAAGTTGTAAATCAGACTGAGCATGTCCGCATAGCACTGAGTACACTATATACCTGTAAGTATGTCTCTAGTTAACAAAGAGCTACTCCTACTATGGTTCTTGAACAATATCTTTATACAGCACAAATGTTTCTATGAAAGATGGCCTTTTTTAAACAAAATGTATTCTGAAAACTGCTGCTTCAGTCTGTGGATTATTCCGAGAACTTGCCAAGTGAACCTCATAGCAACAGCTAAAGTTCTCTGGCCTGGAAAGAGCACTACAAAGGTGTGAATGCAGTAGTTCCCCCTCTCCTTATATGTAATAGCTACTAGCATATTAGATTTCACTATTTTATGCAGCCCGCCTCGGTAGCGTAGATGGCAGCATGTCTGCCTCACGTTCAAGAGGTCCCGAGTTCGAATCTCGGTCACGGTGAGTTATCTGGATAAGGTTTCTTCCGGGATTTTCCCGTATCCTTCCAGATGAATGTCGGGTAACTCTAAGCTCCATGGACTCTGGACTCATTTGAGCATCATTTCACCAAATTCATTCACCGTCCGATATGACGTTGGAGGACGTAAATTATAAAAAATAAAGAAATTAAAAAAAAAACTATTTTCTGCTTTTGTGGTCACGAAGGTAGGAGGTAGTAGTGCAATGCCTTGACACGTTGCGAGTTCTGTTCCCCTGACTTGTCATAGACTGTGAGGATAGCAAGCCGGTCACTGACATTGTGAACAGTCTTAGAGAGTTTTGCCCCCTGCCTTCAAGCCATATTCGCCCCCGGTTTAAAATAGGCTTCAAGGTTAATGCTCAATTACCATATAAACTTTAAAGAAGAACTTGTCAGTGTGCACAGTTGATAACTGTTTTGTTATTGAAACATAAGCAAAATGGCTACAATCACGGACGTGTTTTACTGGTGATAATTACTTAATTTTTAAAGTTTCTGATTTTCGTGTAATAATAATAATAATAATAATAATAATAATAATAATAATAATAATAATAATAATAATAATAATAATAATAATAATAATAATAATAATAATAATAATAATAATAATAATAATAATAATAATAATAATAATAATAATAATAATAATAATAATAATAATAATAATAATAATAATAATAATAATAATAATAATAATAATAATAATAATAATAATAATAATAATAATAATAATAATAATAATAATAATAATAATAATAATAATAATAATAATATTCAATATTATAGCAGCATTCATTACATAAAAGTGCTTTTAAATGAAAACAACAGTGACGTCACCCAACACGTTATTCAGAATTTTCCAGCTCAGAAATCCTATGTTGGAGTTTTAATTTTTTTTTTTTTTTTTTTTTTACTGTTTTCTAGGCATTTCTGTTTTATGAGCCATTTATTCACTTACTCGTATCTTCTTCATTCTGTTTATTAGTTAAATAATCAAAATAATCAAAATATCTGCGCACCCTTATTAATTAAAATACTAAGTATACAAATGTACTTTAACCGACAGCCACTGCTAAACCAAAAGCTGGCACTCTGTATGATCGGATGTTTTTAGCACGGTCTGTACTTAGCCTCTTTCGCTCCATTGCAGCTTTTAGTCGTAGGCAAATCAGAGATGGAGGCAGTTTTACAGAGAGGTTTTGGTGAATATTCAATGAAAAACGAGATAGAAAGAGAGGGTTAGGGGACGAAGCTCTTTCAGGGGTCATGAATAATATTTTGGCTTCTGCCCCATTTCAAAAACAACGTATAAAAGAGTTGGAACGCGCGTGGAGTTAGCATTGTTGATAGGGAAATATTATCGCTTTAAAAGCTTTGCAGACATCTCTTCCCCTCTCTTTCCCTATTCGCAAGTCACTACAGAAAAAATAAGGTAGAAAGGGAAAAAGTTTTCAGGAGGCATAGAGCAGATTTCCAGGTCAGGATTTCCTGGCATTTAATGTTCTTTATAGAGAAGGCCATGGACTGCAAACAACATAAGTATAAACAGGATACATTCAACTGCCACAAGATAAATTTTAGTGATATATTTAATGTAAACCATGTTTGACTACCAGAAGTTAAGGCTGCGATATACCCTGATCTGCCTCAAACTAGGATGAACATTGCAAACATGTGGAAGGGGATAAAGAGAGAGATGGAGATTAGTTAACGGAACGCTCTAAGAAAATTTATTGGTGAGGTCTGAAGCGTTCAGTGCGACGCAGCTAAACTCTCTGCAAGAAAGCTTCGACCGCGCCACTGATGATGTCTGCCGTAGTTGTGGACGAAACGTTTGGTTCTTACTCCAACAGACCACGCCAAAACAGCCCGGAAACAACCAATTGTATTATGGACTCCGGCCGTGAAAGCTTACGTTCTCTCATTTATCACAACAGTTACATACAAATATTAGATTTCTTTTAATTCACGCCCTTCAACGTTAGTTCATATCGGACGATGAATGAAATGGGTGAAATATTGCCCAAATTAGCCCAAGGTCCATAGGGCTTAGTATTAGATCTAGCAGCTCGGGTGATTCATATATACATGTTATTGTAAGTAAATCGACTACGTGAGCAGATTAACATTCAAGTCTCCTTTCACACTTCAGACCCCTCTTGCCTTCTTCTGGTTAGTACATATTAGCTATGTTACACAAGCTTTTGAACATAATAATAATAATAATAATAATAGTAATAATAATAATAATAATAATAATAATAATAATAATAATAATAATAATAATAATAATAATAATAATAATAATAATAATAATAATAATAATAATATTAATAATAATAATAATAATAATAATAATAATAATAATAATAATAATAATAATAATAATAATAATAATAATAATAATAATAATAATAAAAATAATAATAATAATAATAATAATAATAATAATAATAATAATAATAATAATAATAATAATAATAATAATAATAATAATAATAATAATAATAATAATAATAATAATAATAATAATAATAATAATAATAATAATAATAATAATAATAAAAATAATAATAATAATAATAATAGTAATAATAATAATAATAATAATAATAATAATAATAATAATAATAATAATAATAATAATAATAATAATAATAATAATAATAATAATAATAATAATAATAATAATAATAATAATAATAATAATAATAATAATAATAATAATAATAACATGGGCTGTATGTTAACTTATCACAACAACAAATAAATAAAAGCCCACGTTGGTAGTATTTTTAAAAAATATGTTTAAAATGCAAGTATTGTGTCCACAATGATAAAATACACGACAAATTGAAGTGAAAATTCTACTATACATATAAGAATACAGTTATTACTTATAAATAATCAATCTTCTCATTTGTATTTTTTTAATGTTCATTCACAATCAGTTTTATTAGCGGTTTTCGAAACATCACATCATATAGGTATGGCTACTTAATCGAACAAGGTGGATCAGGCGATAATGCTTGGAACTGAATTCGGGAGGTTCCGGCTTTCATCTCTGGTGATCGACCAATATGACGAAAGGTATTTTCGCGGGTTTCCTTTGTTGCTAGGCGAATGCTGGGTTGGTTACTTTGCTTTGTGTGACTTCCTGGTTATTCGTTTCATTTTACATTGCAATCCTGTCTGTACGGATCGTGACGAAAAGGGAACCGATTTGGCGCCGATGCGTGTAACGTGTTTACGAATTGCGTGCTAAGGTTTTCTGCGGAGTCCTCGAGTTGCATGCCCAGTAAAATATGTAAAATTTTGCTTCCCATTTTTCAGACTTATGACTGGCAACCTTGCCTTACGAAGAAGGTAAGACTGGTGTGGTTAAAAATGCATTACATTATACTTTTACAGTTTCATTGCCTTATTTATTTGACTTCATGACACTTCGGGCAGACATTGATAACATACTTTTTAATAAACTCAAATGTTGTTATTTCATTGGTTTGTAGTTCCATCGTTTTATTATGAGTAACAGTTTCTCTTCTTCGAATTGTTGGTCATCTAACGGCTGATTAAGAACGTACCCATGTTTATATACACTTCAGCTTGAATGCCATTCAGGACATGTAACATTTAGTGTGGGGAGTAGATCAAACTGTTAAAATGTGCATGAAAGGATTCAAGTACATCGGTTGTACGCATGCAAGAGGAAGAAAACTCAGCCCATAAATTTGGAGAAAATATCTTTACATGACGTAATGTTCTAGAATATAATCACAAAATTCATGGACTCGTCTACCATTAGGTTGTACAGCTATGATGTCCTCAGTGAAACAGTGAGGCCGTGCCGTGGCTCAGTGGTTAGACCGCTTGGCTCTCACCAAGGCGGCCCGGGTCCGAACCCAGGTGACCGCAAAGTGAGATTTGTGGTGGACAACACGGCGCTGGGGCGGTTTTTCTCCGGGACCTCCTGTTTCCCCCGCCATCTCATTTCACCGGTGCTCCATCTTCATCTCATGTATCACCAGTGTCACCGCCTGCGGTGCCGTATCTAGTAAAAGCGGGCGTTAAACACTACACACACACACACACACACACACACACACACACACACACACACACACACACACACACACACACACACACACACACACACACTCAGTAAAACAGTCTTCCACTTGGTTGGGAGTTAAGTGCGAAAGACCGAAAAAGAGCTTCAGGAAATTGCCAATCTCAGAATCCTTTTGTTTATAAACAGTACTAAGACCAACATTCGGAACCCTCCTTCACCAACTTTGTCCGAAGTGAAATTTAAAACCCCGTGGGTTTTCTCTTGGTAGAATTTTTCGGAAATCCACAAATACCGTATTTGGACTAAAACTTAAAGTCAGCTTCTTTATTAACCATATAGAGGATAAGATGAGATCAGTACAGTCTTGAGGACACCAAATGACTAGTCACTTATTGGCCTTTTCAATCCTAGCTATTAAAGGTTGTCCAAAGACGGCCCGGCATGCAATTCAAGTGCTCTTTCAGAAATTCCTGCACTCAGTCCATTGTTTACTTTTTCTACCTGGGTTAACCCAGCATGCAATTCGAGCTCCCCCTGTGTAACATTTGTCTTTTTAACTGTTGTTCTGGGCTTAGGCGGGCGTTGTCACCTGTCGCCGAGCGAGGACGTGTGTTCAAACCGTGAGGCTGGCGGCTGCACGAAGAAACTTGAAGGATGATGAATATCCAGTACCCGTTAGGGAGTCATGATCGTTGGTGCCCCTTATTCCAGCACGCCCGTGAGCACTTCCATCTCCTCCATTCCTCCCCAGGTCTGACATGCTATAGCCTGACCTTAGACGCAGTATGAACTTCTCTCTTGTTAGTTCTCTACCTGTGTGATGATACCTGCTTATATTGCACAAAGAAAAGAGAAATTGAGGTGGATGCAAGTAGAGATTAAGAGTGAAAAGAAGGAAATAGGGAATGTCAGAGAAAGAGAGAGAAACTTATAGGGAGAGACAGAGGGAGGAGGGAGGAGGAGGGAGAAAAGACACGGAGAGTAAGAACAAGGTAAAGACAATTGGATACTCATTTAACACAATAACGCGAGCAGAATTGCGGATTCTGCTGGTGTAATGTGCCCTCAAATACAGATGTAAAATTTACCACTGTAAAACGTCAGCAGATATTCCAACAAAGACTCCGAACTATTCTTCCATGTACCTATATGCAATAAAGTTCGTTAATGGTCTTCTGAAAGCAAGTTATGGCCGAGAATCTGGTCACTGTAATGTCTTCCAAGTCAAGAACTTCCACTTTATGTGCGGCCTGGTTCTAGCAACGAGATGATACATTAAGATTCCATATTGCATCAGCAAACTTGCTAGCGAGGATGGGGGTAATGGACCGGAGATATGGGAGATCTTCATACTTACCGACCTTAACAAACTGAGATTGATTTTTATGGCTGCCTCACAAGGTTCACCACAACGAAGCGAATAGTGGGCGTTCATATCCAGTTCTAACCTCGTTCAGTTTACTAGAGCTGCTGATTCTGATGTTAAAACTTACATAACAGTCCATTCTGGATGTTTTAATGCACGTAGACTAGCGATTATATAGATACGATCTTCGTATTGACTTCGCTGCTGTATTCCAAAAACATACTTGTGATGATTAAAACAATAACTATGATTTATATAAAGAATGTTTTGACAAATCTGTAACAAATGATGATATAAATACCTATAAAGAACAATGTGGATGAAATTTTATGGTTTCTAAACTGCGTTTTTTATTTTTGAACATATAATCTTGTATAATCTCTCTCTCTCTCTCTCTCTCTCTCTCTCTCTCTCTCTCTCTCTCTCTCTCTCTCTCTCTCTCTCTCTCTCTCTCTCTCTCTCTCTCTCTCTCTCTGTCACACAAAACACACAACATACATTTGCATGAAGACAATTAAAGTATGATCAAATGTTGAAGCCCTAATTCTTTTTGTTTATAAAGTAAATATGTACATAAACATCTTATGCGAGCACTCAGGAGTCCTACCTACACAACATGTACATACCTATATCTACCTATATTCAATATACGGGGTGAGTAAAAAGTATGTAATAATGCTTGTTACTTTGTTGTAGTTTTGTGAAGTGATATTTTTAGAAAAGCATGTATTCATTCAGCTTTCTGCTATGATTGTGAATGGGCCTGCCCTTATTTAATGACAACATTTTTTTTGGTCCTCAGGTCTCGGAATGTATACAGAATGTTACAAAAAGGTACGGCCAAACTTTCAGGAAACATTCCTCACACACAAAGAAGAAAATATGTTATGTGGACATGTGACCGGAAACGCTTAATTTCCATGTTAGAGCTCATTTTAGTATTTCTCTTAAAATTTAAATTGAAATCATTCGTGCAGACAATTGTCAAAATACCCCATTGTGGTTCATGCACGATGGAGCTCCTGCACATTTCAGTCGACGTGTTCGTACGCTTCTCAAGAACAGATTCGGTGACTAATAGATTGGTAGAGGCGGACCAATTCCATGGCCTCCACGCTCTCCTGACCTCAACCCTCTTGACTTTCATTTATGGGGGCATTTGAAAGCTCTTGTCGACACAACCCAGGTACCAAATGTAGACTCTTCGTGCTCGTATTGTGGACGGCTGTGATACAATACTCCATTCTCCAGGGTTGCATCAGCGCATCAGGGATTCCATGCGACGGAGGATGGATGCATGTAACCTCGCTAACGGAGGACATTTTGAACATTTCCTGTTATAAAGTGTTTGAAGTCACGCTGGTACGTTCTGTTGTCGTGTGTTTCCATTCCATGATTAATGTGATTTGAAGAGAAGTAATAAAATGGGCTCTAACATGGAAATTAAGCGTTTCCGGACACATGTCCACATAACATATTTTCTTTCTTTGTGTGTGAAGAATGTTTCCTGAAAGTTTGGCCGTACCTTTTTGTAACATCCTGTAGATAATTGCTTTTTTGAACTGTAATTTAAATTTATTAGGATGTATTAAAGCACATAAAATTTAAATCAAGAAAATACTTTCATAACAAAATTAGTGATGCTGTGCTGTAATATATGATGAATTCACTTAAAAAGGTGCTCAAAACGGCCTCCATTTACTGCCAAACAATACCCAAGTCTGTCTTTTAAACTAATTAATGTTTCCCACAAAACACTGTTCACCTGATCAGCTGCAATTCTTGCCCAATTCTTTGCTTTCTTCACTTTAACACTTCAAAATATCTTGGACGGTCCTTGTAAACCCTCCACTTCAAATATCCCCACAAGAAGAAGTCTAAGGGGTTCAGATCAGGAGTTCTTGGTGGCCATTCAATACTTCTTCTTCTGCCAATCCATCTTCTTGGAAATTCATAATTTAGGTAATTCACCACCTGCCTTCCATAAAGTGCAAGGATACCATCTTGCTGGAATAAGATATCATTTTGAATTCCTCCTCCTTCTCCAGGAACAAAGTAGCACAAGCAGGAATTATTTCATTTTGTAGAAGGCGTAAATACATTTCAGAATTTAAGTTGCCATAATGTAAAATGGCCATATCCGATCATCATTAGTATTTCAATTCGTTATCTTTCTAATTACTTTCAGAAAGGTTTTGCAATGAATCTGTTGTCCTTATTAGCTTAGCTTTTGTTTGTATTTGCTCAATCCAAAGCCACATATTGAAGTAACCTACTCTATTGTTTAGTTCCAAATCTACTCAATTTAAAGTAACGATGAGTTTTCCTTTACTCAGTACACATGCAGTAAGGTTTCAATGAATTTAAATTGCAGTTTTAAAGGGCATTTATACGTTCTGAGACTTGAGGACTATAGGAGTGCAGAAAAAAGAAATGTTGCCATTTTAAAAAGTTCAAATTTTGCATTACATTCAAAATCAGGGAATAAAATAAATAATATGTATTTCTTCATTAATTTACGGAAAGTTTAAGAATCTACTGTAGAAACTAGTACAGAGAAAAATAAACTCAATAGGAAACAGCTACTTTTAGTAGGACAATAGAGAAACCTTACCTAAAACCAAGAGCAGCGGCAAACTGTAGTAGCAGACGAAAATTATATTGTAGTTGAAACAGACGTTCGCGTGTCAGTAGAAGTTAGGATTATGTTTGGAAAGTTAAAGTTTCAGAAGAACGTGGCTTATCTTGTTTTCACTTCCGGTGAAAATATTTGTTTCAGACATTCACAAGTAACACCTATCACTCAGTCCAGTGTATGTATTATTGGCCTTATGTTTGTTAATATAAGCACCTCTGATAACACCTGATTATTTTCGAAAGAGTGAGAGGGGTTCTGGTACGCTTCTCGGACGTCTGTCAAGCAACAATGAACGCATCGCTTCAGCCAATGGAATGCACAGGTATATCAAATAACAGATAGATGTTATTTTCAAGATCGTTTCGGTGAAAAGACTACTAGACAATATATTTGTTGATATTTGTGTTATATCCAATTATACGCTTTATGGTTATAACATTTCTTTAAATATCCTGATGATGGGAGTGATGTACGCTCCCGAAACGTCGATTTCTAATCGTCTTTTCACCTGGCTTGTTTACCAAGAAGATCTTGAAAATATTCGTCGCCAGGAAAGCTTCAGAACTTAGAGAGATGCTATGTCCACGTGGAGTAATCAGTGCGTTATCTGAGAGGTTTCTATTACCAAAGATAAAGCTAGGAGTAGCAGGATAATACACTCTGTTCATATCAATCACAGCAACGTGTCATACATCGACAGGTGCGAGAAATTATATATGAATATGGTGACAAGGAGAAAGAAAAGGAAATCAAAACTCATTTGTAATTCATACTGTCGCGGCGCTGGGCATAAACGTTTCGGCACAAATCGATAAAAGACGACGAATAATGTTTCACGAGCTTGCATAAGCAATTAACGATAGCGCCGATAAACAAGAGACAGTTTATCACAGAGGTGAAATACTTGCCGGCACCGATATAGTTATATTCTAGAACATTCGTGTTTTACATGAATTTGTGTATAAAAGGAAGCCATGGCTAGTGGTGAGTCAGTTGTAAACAAAGTAAGCAGAGTCAGTTGTGTAACAAGAGTGTTGTTGTAACGAGAGCTAATGTAATCAGCTGTCACTCTTATTGTCCTCGACCTTGGAAAATTGTGTGATGTAATGTTGTTACGTCAGAATTGAAGAGTTTATTGCTACGGAAATAAAGGAGATTTTTAATTTCTGCAACTCGGCCTTTTAATTCTACAAACTCCCACAAAGTCACAATACTATTGATGAATTGTACCCATAGCACTTCAATACTCTAAGGTATGTTGAATCAAAGTCAGTAGAACTATTGCTTATCTTTCATTTCCGTGGTATGTTTTGCGAAACGCATAGGTATCATTCAATAACTATATCGGCGGTGGGGTTTATTTTATATAATGTGATGTAAACTAAAACCATAAATATGTCATTATTTTTATTTTTATTTTCATTCAGATTCGCAATTTTTAAAGTAACTTGAGATTGTCTTTCAATAGTAATTGCAACAATAGTAGGTATCTAAAATTATATAGAATTTTGTACAGCTTAACATTGAGTTGCAAGTGGTTTAGGGCATAGGTATTATGACAACGGTATATGTATACAGATTGATCATGCGTTAGAAAATTGTTTCTATTTCTATACACTTGTTATAATTATAGAAATTATTTAATAAAAATGTTTTTCGCTAATTCCAGAATTTGGTTTTTATAACTAAAAGACTAAAAGAATTGATAGTTGGTGAAAGAGATGGTTTACTGAAACAAAAAGCTCGGGACAATAGCGATAATGACAGTGAGATATCTTTCAGTGACAGAACATATATTTCACATTACGTCTTTGTCAGTTCAGAAGTCACTTTTTTTTAGAAATCATTTCTTTTGTACAGATTGATCACACTAGAAAATTAATTATATTATCATTCCTTCCTATAGTTACAAAGTCATTTAATAACAAATGTGTAGTAGCTAATTTAGTTGGTTTTCACATTTTTTTCATTATGGAAATTATAGAAGATGGGGCTGTTCAGCCTTATTTTCATTCTTTGCGAAATATTATAATAAATAACTACTTGGATACATATTTCATGCATCTACAATCATTAAGTTTACTTTTTATTACTATGTACCTTCGTTGCGTCAAATAATTGGCTAGCTTTTCATATCAGCCATATAGCTTCCAAGTGCTCCATTTGTATTTCGTCCCTTACACCTGGCTACTAATACTTTGCTCTTCAAATCAACAAGATAAGAAACGAACGCAACGTTGTCAGTGTTAAGTCAATACGCCTCAACGCCCTGTCGTGTAACTTCACGAATGCAATTGCTGATGCAATATTCACACACACACACAGACACACACACACAAACACACACACACACACACACACACACACACACACATACACACATGGATGCAGGCACCTGCCGAAACCTATCCTAAAAATTATTCTTCTGGAATGCAGGGACCCTAAAACTGTTGATATATCACTCAAATAATCCGAAGATTAGGTAGCTTCGTATTTGCTAGTATTGTTGCGAATTAACCCACATAGCTGCTTGTCTATTAGTATATTAATATCCACTTTTATACACTGAGATGCAGGCATTTTGTAACAAAACACAGGCTACGAACCCATAGAAAATCGAAGAGGCTTCTTCCCCTTCTCTCCTTATAGAAAACGAATATTATGAGCCCAGTCTGCGCTGAGAGCTCATTTTATAACTGGGAAATACACTTGAAAGAATTCAACAGAGCGGAATGCTAGCTTCATTTCATTATACTTGTCCCATTTCTTTGCTTAAAGAAATCCCTCAGCACGATGAAGTTTATTTTCATTCCCCAGTCCTTAAACCTAAAAATTCTGCACATTTAATCTCACTTGCCTTTTCTGGCTCCACAGAAGTACACGAGCTAAACCTTCCATCCCTAAACTCAATCATTTTCAACGTTACTGCCATTAAAACAAATGCAGATGTCGATAATGGAATCTCTTGTTGGAAAACTTTACTGCTTTAAAAAACGAAGGAAAAAAGTAAAAGAAAAATCTTTTATGGATTTCAGCATCCAGAGGAGGGCTTTAGCGGGGTGAACAAATTACGGAAATGGAGAATAAATGGAGTGGATGGAAGAGTTGAGTGGAGAAAATAGAAAAGGGAGAAGCGAAAAAGAAGAGGTGGAAAAAAGTTAGGGAACTTTGGCGATCTGTCCGGTAAATGGGTCTATTTATACAACTGCATTACCATTAGAAATTGCTTTTTTCTTCCTTTTCTCTCTTTTTTCTTCCTCTTTTTCGTCTTCTCAAACTTTGGGACAAACCAGTTAAAAGCATAGAAAACCATATTCAGTTTATATTTTATTTTTCTTCTTCTCTTTAGTGTCTTTATCGTACGTTAATTTATCTTAAGGCAGCCAATATCTGAATTTTCAAAACCAAAAACAATTTTGAAATTGTTACCACAGCTAGGCCTGTAAGTTTAGTTCGTATTATGTTATTTCTGAACTGCTATTTTAGAAGAACGCTACGTACTTTTGATGAAATTTTGACAACTTTAGAATAATGTTTCAAATTTATGTTCCTAACTGAGCCTGAAAATAAGTTTGCTAATAAACAAACCTTTAAAATTAATTACCTCAGCCAAAAAATACTATCATAAACTTTGGAAAATTGGTGATCTATGATAAGTCACTTAGGGCATTTTCTGCATAGTAAATTAGCAGCTCAAATAATAAAAACATATGAAAACGAGAATAATACATTTGAACATGTTTACAATCCCAAGCACTGTTTGCCTCTTAAACTTGTTTAACAATCGGTTAAACTTTAGCTTCTTAGCAACGCATTGATTTAACACCCCGAAGCTATTACAATGTTTATAGTTTACTATCATTTTAATTTACCTCCTTCTGGTCAATAAATACGGTATCAAGTTTAACAGTACATAACTTGTTCCTTATGGTTGTCATAATACTTCCAGTAACTGGTATGACAGTTCATAGGGATGGGTCAATTCAGTTTTTCTCGATACTCGATTCTCAATACGGATACACGGTATTTTCCAGAATACCTGATACCGTTATTTCTACTTCTAGTTTTGGTACAAAATACAATGTTGGGAGAACTGTAATGCCAATAAAATTAATTAGGCGCATATATTTAATGAGACAACGCTTAAAACTATCAGTGTTATTATTTTAAACTCGACATTAGACATTTAAAAGCAAAACTGCCCACTTTTATAAGTTTTTGTTGAAAAATAATAGCATGTTCACTCTTTCGGGGTCAAGTTTACTTCTTTTTCTATCACACACATATGCACTTATATAGGAAGTTATGTTTAAATTTATCTCCGCTGCAGAGCTCCGATCGCAGTTCCGCACATGCGCGGTAGACGCTCTGTATCAAGGAGAAGAAACGTGCGCCATTGTGAGATCGCTGTCAGCCACGTACGCTTTGTTGTGCTTGTTTACAATGTCGGTGTTGATTGAAACTCCCGCTGCATGTGAAATCAGATATGTGATTCTTTTTCTGAATGCTAGGAAAGTGAAACCAATTGAAATTTATCGACTGTCAAAAGGTGTTGTGTTTCTTCACGACAACACACGACCACACACTGCAAATGCGACGAAAAACATGCTACAGGTATTTGGCTGGGACGTGTCTGACCACCTCCCGTACAGCGCTGATCTCGCTCCTAGCGACTTTCATCTGTTTTTGCATCTCAAAACTTTCCTTGACAGACAACACTTCAACAATGACGAAGAGCTGAAAGAAAATGTTTCCAACTGGTTGAAGACATAGGTGGCAAACTTCTATGAAGAAGGTATACAAAAACTTGTGCCTCGCTATGGCAAATACCTGCAACATTTTGGCAGTTATGTGGAATACTAGTTTAAGAGTTGTAGAATTTTGTGCAATAAATAATTTTTCTGTATCTGTACACAATTTGATTTTATTATCAAACAGATCTTACTTTCTGGACGTACGTACCTTGTATGAAGTCCTGCTGCGCTAAATAGTATTTCAGAGAAAACTGTTGCAGGTGGAATACAGAAAAGTATAGCGGATTTTTTTGTTTAGTTCTGGAAATTTTGAATTTATTTCCCAATAACCCAGTGCACTAAGAAAAAGAGGTGTCAAATCGTCGTTAAGATATGCAGTGAATTTCTTGGGAAGTTGTAACTTGCTCTGAATTTGATACACGATTATTTTCTTGCATAATATTACTGTGCACGTTCCACATTCCTGGCAATTCCTCGGGCTTTGCAATGTTCTACTTATGGCAACAATATTTTGTAATTGTAAAATAAAATAACAATTGCAGAATCACCACCGAAGTATTGAAAAAGTACCGAGAGAATTTTCTGAGGTATTGCTCGATGTCGATACCATGTAAGTATCATATCGAGGTATAGCAAGTATCGAGGACCCACCCCTTATAGTACATAGTAAACATGATGAAACATTGGTTTGTAGGTAGATAGGCATATGTTTTGAAGTATTCATTGGGCCGCGCCGTGACAGAGTGGTTAGACCGCTTGACTCTCACCAAGGGTTCGATTCTAAGCGATCGCAAAATGAGATTTGTGAGATCTGAGAAGGGTTTTCTCCGGGACAATCGGCTTCCCCCGCCATCATTCCACCAATTGCTCCATCTTTCCTTTCCTTTCATCCACTTCCCTGACTCTCATTCCGGGGACCGGGCTGATCACCCATCCCTGGACTTATCTCTCTCTGATCCACAGTCGTGGCTTCCTCACCCGACGCCTAAATCGCATGAGGGGTAAAGGACCATAAATGAACAGGACCACGTCTTATACCAAGGATTTGTATTAGGATTTCATTACGGAGGGGATTCAGTACGTAGGTCACCTTGCTGGGCCCATTGTTCCTATGCCCCCAAGTGGGAGCAGCCCCGGGAGGAAGGATGAGGCGAAGGAGACAGAGGGCGGCTGACCCAAGGAGCCACGACAGTAAAGAGGGCAGGATCTCTACGGTTTACTTAGATAGAGACTTCCCCCGACAGGACAGGATAACGAATTCGCTCCCCTACAGCGGGACGGCAGTGAGCCCAGCAGCTGAGCCCCAAAGGTCCCTGGCTGGCGATCCCTAAATGGTCCTAGTAGAGAGGAGAGTGGTAATCGACCTACCGGAGGAGCAAGTAGTTTTCGTCAGAGCATATCATCCTGCCATGCACCGCCGAGACTCCCGCCGACACTTCTATCCTGAAAGAGTCGACCAGATGAGAGATGATGTGAAATGATAATGGAGATGAAATGGAGGGACAGAAAATTGAGGAATGTAATTAACCTACCCAGCATTCACCTAGCGACCCGGGAAAACCCATGGGTCAGGTAGATCGGACACGGGAATCGATCCTGGGCCTGCCGAATGCGGGCCACAGACGAAACCGCCTGAGCCATCTCGCTTGGTGTCTTACACCAAGAGAAAAATAAGTATTTATCATCTCAAAATGTTGCTAATCACAAGACTTATAAGAAACAGTGTGCTTATATAACTTCTTTTTTCTCCAAAAACACATTTATGAGTGACAA
Source organism: Mantis religiosa (assembly GCA_030765055.1). Lineage (NCBI taxonomy): Eukaryota > Metazoa > Arthropoda > Insecta > Mantodea > Mantidae > Mantis > Mantis religiosa. The sequence continues at coordinate 122,484,666 of CM060957.1, read as the reverse complement.
GTTTAAATGGTTTGCTCTTTTTTCGCTCTATTTCCCATTAAAACTCCCTTTTAAGAAAATTAATGAAAATGACACAGAGCAATTGGACGTTAATATGGCGTATATCAAGTGAAACATAAGTAGCAACAGTTTGAGTATTCTTAGACAAAATACATATTTTTGTTCTGAGTAAATATACATTTTCAGATATTTTAGCAGCAAGATTGTTTAAAGAAGTTCCCACCTGTTTGTGAAAGTGCAAACTTCTTTAAGTACGCAGATGTAATTTTGAGTGAGTGAATGACTGTGTGGGTTTTTAGGGTCCTTGAACAGGAACTTTGATGTTTCTTCTTAAACCCACTTGGAGTTCTTAGAAGAGGTAGATACTTATTGAATTCTTCGAAGAATTTGGAATCCCTATTTTGCAAAACTATATGTTTTGAGGGCCGATTAATCATCATTTCCCCCCCCCCCCCAAAATGTTGTTTGGAGAGAGACAGAGAGAATGCACGTGTTCATCTGTGATTTATCGTTCAAAGATGGTGTAGGTAATGGGCACTTGAAATAATTGAAATAAAGTGCTGTCATGATGAGCATTTTAACTAGGTCCTCGATACTTAACGATACTTCGATATTCAACAATACTTAAATGGTATTGATATAACGATACTTAAGAAAATTTGCGGTTCTTTTTCCATACTTTGATATGTTGACTCTACAATTTTTATTTTATTTTAAAATCACAAAATATTACTGCCGCAAGTAGCACATTCCAGAACCCGAGAAGTTGCCAGAGATGTGGTACTTGTATAGCAACATTAAGCAAGAAAATAATCGTGTGTCAAATTCAGTGCCAGTTATCAGTTCCCAAGAAGAAATTTTCGCATATCTCAAAGACGATAGGTATGTCAACTCGCCTTTCTAGTGCACTGCATTACTGGAAAACAAATTCAAGATTTACACAAACAACAAAGAAGCCACTAAATGTTGGTATTTTTGAACAAAAACGTGTAAAGGTGTACTGTTTTGCTTATAAATATCTAATGCAGTGTTTAAAAATGAGAACACTGATAGTTTTAAGATTTATCTCATTAAATATGTGCACATATTTATTTTACTGACAATCTCACAGTTCACCTAACATTCTATTTTGTATTGAAACTAGGAGCAGAAATGAAGGTATCGAATATTGAAGTATCGGGACTCGTTGAAAATATCGTGCATCGGCATAGAGAATCAATCGAGTGTCGAGTAATCAGTTTCGACCTGATAGTAAGGTGTTTGAAATACCCTATTTACAGTTGAGTATGAAACATTTGTTGTTATTATGTCAAGTACCAAACGGATGCGAAGTTTATTTATTTCTGATTAATATTGATATGTTTACAATGATGAGAGTTTTGTTTTGAATTGGTATGAGTTATAGGTGGCCATGACCGAACAGAGTAGGTCACAAACAGTGTAAGAGACTGTTAATATCCAATCTAGAAAAATTGTAAATGTGATAAATTAAATAGAAAGATAAAATTATAAAATAAAATTGCTTTAGGGTTTTATATTTGGAAAATTAGAATATTATGTAATTAAAAATTAATGTATTGGCCACAGGAAAAAGTGATTTAGACTATAATAATTAGTTACCATGATAGGTAATAAGGAAAAAATCAATGAGTGAAGAGGACAAGATAGCGTCTTCTGCATGGTGACCTCAAAGGGAGCAGACGCGTATGCTAACCATTGCATGAACTGTACTAATTAATCATAGTCGAGATAATAAAGTTTTGATTTACTGCAACCTTATTTTCCGAAAACTAATATCTGAAAAGCGAAGAAATCGCGTGTGTGTAAAGGCAACAGAAATCTAAGAAAATTATTTTATTAGGATTGTAATAATTAGAATTGTATGAGAACATGTTTGATCATCTTAGATGTGAATTACAGCGAGTTTAAAGTAAAGAAAAACTTGCAACCATTTTGTTTATTTCCTTATCATAGAGATCTACAATCAAAGTATCCTAGAGCATGATCTAGAGAAGATCTCATGCAAACCGGAGGTACAAAGGACGCCACAACGAGAACTTCACTACGATTACATCTTTATCCCCCACCATCAATATTGTCGCGGCAACGAGCATAAAAGTTTCGACGGATAGTGTTTCATGGTAATAAGGAACTTGCATAAGCAGTTAAAGATAGCGCGAGATAAAGGTCTGCCGAAACAAACAAATTGAGATAAATGGAAATTTCTGGTGACATCTTGATTGATAGAGATTTTTCGGTTTCTTTATTGTTCCGGAAATATCTGGAATTTATCAATGAGGTATTTAAGAAGGCGACGACTTGCCAAGAGTCAGTCGCGAACAGTCGTAAGCAGTAAACAGATGTAGAGTGTTGTAACGAGAGCTGATGTAATCAGAGAGCTGTTTCTTATTGTCATCGACCTTGGTAAATTGTGTTGTGTATGTGACGTAATGTTGTTATGTGAGAATTGAACAGTGTATTTCTACGGAAATAAACAACTTTTGGAATATCTGCAACTCGGACTTTGAATTTCGCGAACCCACAGAGTCACAATATATTTGTAGTAATACTGCTACAAATAGAGCTTTGAGAACACCATCTTCCCATAGTCGGCCATAATTGCGGTTACAAGTAATTATAATAAGTAAGAAGCAAATAGTCGTAAGTTGTGATCAGTTTCGAGCTACTTGTAAGGTATTTTATATACTACCTTTATTTAATTTAATTGAAACCAAAGTGGAGGTATGTATCGAAAACAGAAAAAACAAGTGGTGATTTAATGTTTCGCTTCCTATTTGCACACGGGTTGTTTTTCATTTGAATTCCATTGCGTGTCTGAAAATGTATGGAATATTTTCCGCATAGCTATTTTGTAAACACATGCATTTTAAAGAAATTCGTAAACTTAGTACTGAGTACTTTTAAATTCAGTATAATTTTATAATAGGCTAACACTTACAAAAGCATATTGTGCAAAATTGATACTGGCATAAACACCGAGTTCAGCAACACCACAAAAACTGTTTTAAGAAAAGCTTTCAGAAGCATCACTTTGGTAACCCTGCGTTACTGGTTCATGAATGATGTATATATCTAATAATCTGTCACTCCTTGTGACATAAATTTAAATCCCGTGCCTTTATACAAAGTCAGACCTGTTTTCTGAATCAATTTAGTTACAGTTGCATCTCTGTGTTGTTTCAAAACTTCATAAACTACATTTACTGTTTCAAACGGTAGTATTACTAGGCCAGTGCTGGGTGTAAATTTCCAAGAACTTTGTTCATAATCACTAAAGAAAAGCCAGAAGTTTCTCGAGCAAGGAGGGAGTATTAATAACCAGCTATAATCCAGTACGATCGCTGGATTTGATGCAGACAAGAAGTTAGAGAAACTGTCGAGATTGCTAGCAGCACAGCTAGGGTATGCTGGACTTTAACCTTTACATATTGGAGATAGCTCCACAGCGAAGTGAGAAGTCCTGGGTTCGATTCCTAGTGAATGTACTCTAACGACGGGTTCTTTTTGGTTTTCTCTGATTGGTAATACGGATGTTGGGATGGTTTCTGTTCCATCACAAATATCCAAAGAATTAACACCATTTTCTTAAGTTAAGTGAAGTTTTTTGTTACAAATATTTACATTTGTGTAAAATAGATTTTCTTATTTCTAGGAATGGGTTGATATCAGTTATTCTCGATACTCGATTTTCGATTCCGATACACGATGTTTTCCTGATACTTCGATATTCTATTCCTTCATTTATACTTCTAGTTTCAATACAAAATAGAATGCTAGGAGAAGTGTGTAGATAATCTCAATAAAATTAAATAGGTGCATACATTTAACGAGACAAAACTTAAAAACATCAGTGTTCTTATTTAAACTGTACATTAGACATTTAAAAACAAAACAGTCCACTTTCATAAGTTTTTGTTAAGAAAGTTAAGCATTTTCACTCTTTCAGGGTCAAGTCTATTTCGTTTTCTGTCACATATGAGTCCTGCTAGGCTAAGTAGTCTTTCAGAGAAAACTGTTGCAAGTGGAATACACACATATTTAGCGACTTTTTTTTAGTTCTGGAAACTTTGAATTCGTGTTCCAGTAATCCAGTGCATTACAACGAGGAGGTGACAAATCATCGTTTAGATATGGAGTGACTTCTTAAGAACTATTAACTGGCACTGAATCAGACATGATTATTTTCTTGCATAATGTTACTATGCAGGTAGAGTCACGCTGCTCGAACCATTACCATGGATTTATCTTTGGTAATAGATATCTCTCAGATAACGTACTGATTACTCCACGTGGAATGAACATATGTCTGTCATTTGTGATTCCTGCGAATTCAATGAAGTGATTCGTTCATTGGTGCTTAGACAGGGCCGGGAAGCGGCGGCAGTTCCCCTCTCACTCTTACAAGGATAATCAGTACCTTAACTGAGAGGTTTCTTCGAGGTGCATCCAGAAAGTAAGTTCTGTTTAGTAATAAAATTAAATTGTGTACAGATACAGAAACATTTTTTGCACAAAATTCTACAACTCTTAAACTACTTTATACCACATAACTGCCGAAATTTTTGCAGGCATTTGTGATTGCGAGGCACAAGTTTTTGTATACCTTCTTCATAGAAGTTTGCCGCCTGTGTTCTCAACCAGTTGGAAACATTTTCTTTCAGCTCTTCGTCATTGTTGAAGTGTTGACCGCCAAGGAAAGATTTGAGATGCAAAAACAGAGGAAGGTCGCTAGGAGTGAGGTCAGGGCTGTACGGAGGGTAGTCAAACACGTCCCAGCCAAATTCCTGTAGGATCTCTGTCGCATTTGCAGTGTGTGGTCGAGCGTTGTCGTGAAGAAACACAACACCTTTTGACAACCGATAAATTTCAATTGGTTTCACTTTCCTAGCATTCAGAAAACGAATCACAGATCTGATTTCACAAGCGGCGGGATTTTCAATCAACACCAACACTGTAAACAAGCACAACAAAGCGTACGTATCTTCTCCTTGATACAGAGCGTCTACCGCGCATGTGTGAAACTGCGATCGCAGCTCTGCAGCGGAGATAAATTGAAACGGAACTTACTTCCTGGACGCCCCTTGTATTACCAAATATAAGTCCATGGTAACGGTTCGAGCAGCACGACAATACTACATTCCTGGCAATTTCTTGGGCTTTTGGATATTCTACTCGCGGCAATAATATATTGTAATTTTGAAAACATACAGTTGCAGTATCACCACCGAAGTGTCGAAAAAGTACCGAGCGAATTTTCTGAAGTATCGTTCGATGTCAATACCATGCAAGTATCGTGAGTATCGAGGTATCTCAAGTATCGAGGACCCATACTTCCGTATTTCCTTTGTCTAATTTGTCAGTCGGTGTCGGATAGATATGTTTTTGGAAAGTTCTCGGGTCTCAATCTCTGAGCTGCTTCAGATGCATTTTTTTATTTTTATTTATCATTTGATCAGTATAGTCAGTGCTATACAAATTGCGGAACTACAGATACAGAATAAACTTAAAGAATACCAGCAAAGAGGATACTCGTATTGGAGACCTCAAGCAAACTGAGCTGATTTGTTGCAAATATTAATTACATAACTTCAGCACTACAGAATTAACACTTAATAGAAATAAAATGGCTTGTGGCAAGCGTGCCTTCAGCCTTGGTACAGCATGTAGGCAGCCTCCCAGTTAAAAGAATAGAGCACCTGATACATGAGGAAGGTGAGCAAAGAATCTTCTTGTAGTTTAGAGATGCACTCATTTATACTGACAAAGCCCTATTCTGTGCGTTTCGGATGTACCACAGGGCGTTCACAGACAATCGCAGGATTGTTTTGAAACACCTGGAGTCGGTGAAGCACACCACCATACAGGACTGGCATATAGAAGAAGTAGTGGTAGAATACTCTTGTATAGTAACAGTGTACATTCAACTCGTAGAGAGGACTTGTGGTTGAGGATGGGATACAACTTGCGAAGGCGAGCACAGGCCTGGTTAAGTTTGTTGGTGATATGTGTACTCCATGTCAGCCGATGATTAAGATGGATGCCAAGATATTTGACTGCACAATCAGAAGGCAACCAAGGGACCTCAGTGTTAAAGAGCAGAATGTTTGCCGGAGCAGCTGGCCGGTGCATTGAACTCTTCCCAGTTTCGTCGAAGGGAAATCTCTGAGTAGCTTTCCGGATCGTCAGCTTCGGAATCTTTAGGGACCCCTGCACATTTCTGCAACTCATAGACTCCTACTGCACCCTCATCTCATCCATTTCTTCTAGAGTGAAAAATCTCTTTGAGGTAAGTTACGAGATCCCATAGTGGAGAGGTCTTATCTCTTCAGCTGTTATGGTGCGGACAGTGCAATCTCCAGCAATCGCGGTACTTCTGACATTACTATATCTCCGAGCTGAACATCACATTTAGGAGCTTCTCACATTGGGTTGGACTCGGCGGGGAAATGGGAGATATCCTTGGGAGTTGGGTGCCCCTGGCTGGCAACGCTGGGGTGGGGATGGGAGATATATCGAGCAATGGTTCTAGAACACTGACCTTCACCTATAAAAGTCCCCAGTCTAACCTTGTTTTTCTTCTGTCTTCTTCCAAATCCTATATTCAGCGAACTTATCACTCCGGTTACTTGGTGCAATATGCCAAGTGAATCATCTGCCACCACCCTCTCCGAGTACAGCTGATCGTAAAGTATACGCATATCAAGTGTTCATACAGAAATTAATACTCAAAGTTATGTTAAATTGTTATGCTCAGTGTTAATTCCAAATTTACCCCTTAACTCAGTGCTAGCAATAGATAATGCCTGTTATAATACAAAAGTAAATAAACCTCTAACGTCAACTCAGTGGTTAGACCGCTTGGCTCTCACCAAGGCGGCCCGGGTTCGATCCCAGGCGACCGCAAAGTGAGATTTGTGGTGGACAACACGGCGCTGGGGTGGGTTTTCTCCGGGATCTCCGTTTTCTTCCGTCATCTCATTCCACCGGTGCTCCATCTTCATCTCATGTATCATCAGTGTCACCGCCTGCGGTGCCGTATGTAGTAAAAGCGGGCGTTAAACACTACATATATTTCTAACGTCAAGTTTTTTAAGAAGATTTTTATGCCTTATTGGTTACAAAATCACAATATCCAGTTTAATGAAAATAGAAAATAAAACAAAATTGCATGATTTAATTCTAGCCAACAAGTCTACTGGAGGAAGGAAAAAAAGCCCCCTTGTTGACTGACCAAATGTCGAAACATAACCATGCAACCTTAAGGTTTCCTCCTTAATATCCGGATCTAAATCCTATAGACTTAATATGGACAGATGCCAAACAATGATTTTCTTTAGGGAAATACAACCTTTAAAATGAAAGATGAAATGTTGTGTCGCTATCAAGTGGATGAAATAAAACAGGAGCTTTAGGAAAAAGATGCACTAACCGAAGAAACAATTGAAAGCGTTATAATAATTGAAGACAATGGGGTTAACTGCAGAGGTTCTATTCCAATTAGTCCCGTACCCGTAGGTCCAAACACCCGGGCCTCCTTCAACCAGGGTGTTACCAAGCTGTCCCTAAAGGGCGCCCGGCACCACCGTGGGGCTTTCCATAGGGCAAGACCTAGAGACTAGCAAGCCCCCATCTGGTCCGATGGACTCAGGATGGGATAGAAGTGGATACGCCACTTACGCTCGCCAGCTCCAAAATGGGAAGGCTACCGATATGACCTCGCTAGGGCCATCTGGTGATCTAGCACACCTTCTACTAGCTATGTTGGCTAGTACGCGGGAATATATGGCTTCCCTCAACCCCGTCTGGAGACGTACCCAATCTCCCACGGGTATCGCGAACCACTGCCCCCTCGAGTCCAACCCAATCCGAACAACTCCCTATCATGGAGGGGCTCGAATGTTCGGTCCGAGGTTCCTCTAGTAACGTCAGAGGTACCATGAGTGCTAGGGGTCCGCAGCGCCGAAAGACAATGGGGTGGAAACAGTAATGAGGATGACAGTGATAATGACAATAAAGGAAGATATGTGAGACGTAGGAAAGTTAAAATATGATTAAAGGCAAAATTGTTTAACTCAGTGTTAAGTTGTTGGTGTAAGTGAAAAACCTTTCTAAAACTAAGGTTTGTTTCAAATAAACTTGCCCCACTAACAGGTATCCCCTCGTGTGCTAGCCTTCCCCTTTACCCTACATGGATAATGTTTTCGGTGCCGTAGGCGATGCAAATATGTCACAATTAGCGATAAATGCACGTGCTGTCTTCAGTCGTCCCGAGAGGCCAAGAATCAAAGCAAAGAATCATTTCGTTTAAGAATTAACATGCACTCCAGATAAATTAACTCTGTTACATATTATACTTAATTCATATGCTTATGAAAATATAAATGTGGGAGTTCTCTTCCAACATATTAAGACATATCATTAGGGGTGGTGATATTTCGCAAATGCGATATAGCACGATAAAGTGCGAAATTGACTCAAAATGCGAAATCGAAGATTTTCCCAAGTATTTTTTTTTCCAATGCTTTTTCTTCTGGAAACTTCAACTGAAGAGTCTGTAGAACCTTCACATATTTCTTCCCGCTAAATTAGCCTATTGCTTCACCACTGCCCATATGAGGCATGTTTGGTACTGAAGCGAGTTCAGTTGTTTTACAAAAGACACCCCTCTTACAACGCCTAATGACTGTCATAAATCTATCTTCACAACCCAATTAACGGAATATTTCAATTCTTGTCTCTGAAAACCAATAGCAATCCTAATTTTAAGGAAGTAATAAACACATGTTAATTCTAGTTGGAGTTCTCAGTTGCTAAAGTACCGATTTTCATTGTCCTGTTCAGTTTTACACGCAACTTTCATTCATTCTATCCGTAGGTCACCTCGGTAAGTGCGAGGCCTATTTTGTGCATTTTCTTTTTATTGTGCTAGTTTTACATCAGTATGCATTTATCTTCTTTGTATTATCCAGTATGCTTTAGTCTGTATCAACTTGTTCTATATTTCTGTGTATTACTTAAACCTATATTAATGTAAACTAAATTGACACTTCATGCACTTTTAACTCACTGTCATTAACAATCCTCCATAAATGCGTTTTAAATCTGATATAAATAATGTTAATATTCATCATTTAAAAAAATTAACTCACATTAAACTTTTTTTCCCCTCAAAATACAATAAAATGCTAAATGTAAAAATAAAAATGCCAAATTTATGATTATACTGTGTTGATTATGCTAAATACTAATTTCAAAATGCTACATATCACTACTCCTAATCATCATGAAAAATATAATGAACAAATTTTTACCGCACAACAGTCTATACTTACTACGGCAGCAGCCAATGAGAGGTGATTTGGTCACGTGAGGGTTAAGAGATATGGGGCAAGCTTATGTGAAACAAGGGTTATACCTATCTAATTTTTTGGAGACTGTACGAATTTTCTGAATAGCGACACATGAAACAAACAATCCAGTGATATTGAGAGGGTGAGGTCATCGCAGTGAGATATCACTGCCATTGAAGTTCAGGGAAAACAGGTATTATTGTGCTGCTCGAATGGTTGCCTCGCTTTATCTTTGTTAATAGAAACCTCTCAGATAACGCACTGATTATTACGCGTGGACATAACATCTGTCATTTGTGATTCCTGCGCATTCCATTGGCTGAAGTGATGAGTTCATTACTGCTTAGCACACGGCGAGGGGCGCGCCAGTAGCCCCCACACTTACAAGAGTAATCAGTGTTATCTGAGAGGTTTCTATTAATAAAGATAAAGCCATGCTAACGCTTTGAGCAGCAGGATAATAAGAGACTCGCATCAAATAACTCATTTAAATATTTCAGTGTTCAAGAACTACTCCACGAACCCGCCAGCCCACGCGCCTGAAGAGACGACTCCCACAGGATCTCCTCCTTAGTGACTCTGATTGAAAAAACTATGAATATTGTTTCACAATGACTGTTGTTCTTATCTCTTTGATTACTTGTTTGTTTTAACTAACTTATTTTTCTCTTGTTTCACAGTGTTAAGAAGATAATAGGAGCCAACTTGGTTTTCCTTACATGTTATTATATAGTTCATAGAGATTCAATTAGCCAACAAGGATCTGTAAAGCATGTACTGCTGATCGATCATTGAATAAAATAAAAAAAAAAAGAACTACTGCGTGGCCTACAACCTTGTTTGTACGTGCATCAAATTCTTTGCATATCGTGAACGTGTGAGATGATACGATGTGTCTATAGGTTGTCAGAGAACTCAACAGACAACATTTCAGGGGTTACAGCGGGATGATACAAAAGCAGCTTGATATAGGTTACCTACAGCATGTGACGATAAACGTTGAGGTTACGAAAGCAATACTTGTTAATTTTAATTTTTGGTGACACTTTGCTTACATTAATTCCGTTGCATAAAAATTTAATTTATATGGTTACCTCTAATACAGGTATATAGCACAATTTTTCTTCGAACATATTAAGATCAATGATGATGTTGAATAAGGAGCTATTTTGCATCAGCCGTTAGAACGGACTGGTCACGTGATAATTAGGAAATACGCAGAAAAGATATATATGTGCCATGTTAAGGTTCAAATAATGTTTAGGTAGGTGTAATTATATTTTACATTAGAATTACCACCCACTTCTCAGGTTGAAGGAATTCATGTGCGATCATCATCATATCAGTTTCCATAAAACGGCATCGCATATAATTATCCAATAACTAGGCAAACCGGAAGAGCTCAGTAGCAGATGTAATTAAATCTGATTAAGCATTCATTGGAATTTGAAAGCAGGAGCGCGGCTGAGCTCTTGAATCATAAGCATCGCTACTTTTAACTCTTGTCAGTCAGGTAACACATGTACGAGCTGAGCATTATTTTGAAACTCGTCTCTTCTAGAACGATCGCAATTAAAGGCCGAATGTTATTTTGCAACGGTGTAGATACCTAACTAAATCTATAGTTTCCTTTTGAAAAATTTGTACTTTATCTTCCTTTAATCCTACCAGGAATCGAAACAATTTTTAAATTATTAAACAAAAAATATTATAAACAGGGACGCACATGAACCATAATAAGTCAGCTGTTTAGTAAAATATATTGTCTACTTATGCTTGAAAATAGAATCCGAATGTGTATGCAAATCATAACTAATAAGAAACATTTCGTACGCCTGTTAAATTGTCAGTAAGTTCATGGCATACGAAACGCCAGTGTTAAGACAGGGGAACGTGAAAAAAACAGCGTGCTAGCGAGCGATAAAAATATCGATCCAGCTGCCATCTCTCGGAGACTGCTCTTACCAGGTGCTGGTGTATTGTGTTTGCTGACGACAGCAAAATGGTGATTGTTCCGGCTGTGATTGGTAGGCACCCAGCATCTTAACTTCAAAAGGGGCGTGACAAAGTCACGTCATTGGTTGGCATCTTCTGCTGACGTAATCCCGCTAAACGTTTTCACGGGTCGGTGGTTGATAAACTTGCATAAAACCTGGCAGCCAAGGAAAAAAGTGGGGATTTGGTACCTGCTACAGATGGGATGGCGGGTGTCTCTTATACCCCAATTAATAATAATAATAAATAATAATAATAATAATAATAATAATAATAATAATAATAATAATAATAATAATAATAATAATAATAATAATAATAATAATAATAATAATAATAATAATAATAATAATAATAATAATAATAATAATAATAATAATAATAATAATAATAATAATAATAATAATAATAATAATAATAATAATAATAATAATAATAATAATAATAATAATAATAATAATAATAATAATAATAATAATAATAATAATAATAATAATAATAATAATAATAATAATAATAATAATAATAATAATAATAATAATAATAATAATAATAATAATAATAATAATAATAATAATAATAATAATAATAATAATAATAATAATAATAATAATAATAATAGTAAATCATGATGATGATGATGATGATGATGATGATGATGATGATGATGATGATGATGATGATGATGATGATGATGATGATGATGATGATGATGATGATGATGATGATGATGATGATGATGATGATGATGATGATGATGATGATGATGGTGGTGGTGGTGGTGGTGGTGGTGGTGGTGGTGGTGGTGGTGGTGGTGATGATGATGATGATGATGATGATGATGATGATGATGATGATGCCTGTTAACCACACTCAAATTTTATAATTACCTACAGATGCTCTCGGCCTCAAACCTTTTGATATCTTTTAAATGCCTTAAATGTTATTATCTAGAGGTAGATGTTTGTACGAGCCTGAGATATTGGTATGATTAATAAATTACGCATTTTGACATTTTTGTGGTAACATCTTACTTATAGTAAGAAGTAGAGGAACTATTGTACTCCACCCAAAATGTTAATACTAGAATTTCACTAGTACTGCTCTAGGTCCCATGGTCTTCTGCGTGAGATTATGAACAAGAAAGTAAAAATGAAAAATTTAGATGAATCTGCTATTTAAATTTATACCTTACAAAAAAGTTCCATTTATGGTGATTTTTCGTATGTTAACTAATAGATATCTCATTCAAATAGTATGTCCCCAGGGTGAATTGTAGCCATTGGTGGCTTTAAATAAATTCCTTTCATTCTCATCATGAAATTGCCGTATGGAGACTTTCAGTTCCAAAGATAAATTTGGAAATGTCTGAATATATTAAAGGTCAAGTGGACAGAACAGTATACCAGAAAATATTTAAAGATATACATGCTCAGTATCCTGGGTATATGGAAATTTATACTGACGGTTCCCATTCTCAGTTTGGAAACGGCTGTGATGTCGTATCCCAAGAAGTTACAATGCTATATAAACTACCAGAATTATAAACAATATTCTTTATTGAATTATATGCAGTAAAAAGTCCCTAGAAGTGATACAATCTGCAATGCACCCAAAATATGTGATTTACTCAGATTCCTCGAGTGCTTTATTGTCCATCCAAGATTTGTCGTCCACTAAATTGATAATCAAATATATCCAAAATTTGTACAATAAACTTATTTTAAAAGACAAAGAAATACTGTTGACGTGGATACCATCCCACCAAGGAATAGCGGGAAATGTAAAGGCTGATGAAGCTGCTAAAAAAGCAGCAAAACAACTGCCGGTATACCCTCCAATACCTATTCCACATGGAGATGTTATAAGCCATATCAAAAAGGACATAATTCTGGAATGGAAACATCATTGACTAGAAACCAATGTACACAGTAAATTCCGACAAGTGAAACTAAACACATCTCCTACTCAGTGTCTTTATAAACATGCAAGTCGAAAACAGCAAATATTACTCTGCAGACTTAGAATTGGACATAAAAAACTTACACATTATTACCTATTTTCCAGAGGCCTCCACACTGTGAACCATGCAACCAACCATTACACTGGGCAACAATGAAAATGTTTCGGGCTTAAAAATAGTGAATTTACATGTATTTCCATCTGCTGAATGCAAAAATCACCATAAAAATGATGGATTAGCACTTGTTTTGAAGATAAAATAACATTTCATTTTTTAGAGTGAAGACTCTAAATTTGGGGGGATTTTTTTAGAGTTGACCCACCTGTCAAATAACAAAACACAATAAGAGAGAAATTTTGGAAATTAAGTGACGCAAAAGTTAAGGAAGGTATATCTGTCGGAACACAAATAAGAGAACTTGTAAAGGATCCTGCATTTGACCAAGTTTTGGAGGGAAAAGAAAAGAAAGCTTGGGAAGCCTTCAAGGGTGTTGATCATGGATTTTTAGGCAACAAAAGAGATGACAACTACAAACATTTGGTGACAGTGCTCCTGCAAAAATACCGTAACCTTGGATGTAACATGTCCCTGAAGATCCATTTTCTCCACTCCCACCTAGACTTTTTCTCTCCTAGTTGTGGAGCTGTTAGTGATGAACATGGGGAGAGATTCCATCAGGACATTTCTGTTATGGAACAAAAATATCAGGGACGTTGGAATGAAGTAATGCTTACGTATTACTGCTGGTCTTTGTATAGGGATTCTGCGGAACTCCATCACAAGAGGCAAGCTAAAAGACGACGAAGTCAATAGGCCACCACGTGATTCTCTTCAGACACGACTATCTGTGAAGTATTTTTCCAGCAATTTAGAACTCTTAGCATGTAATTAACTGTTAAAAAAAATCAAATGCACTTTCATTGTTGTTAGCATGTATGTAATTAAAATGTATCATTTTCTCTCAATCCGTTTTTTTTATCTGCTGGAAGTTTTTGTGGAGAACTATAACATTTTATTACTGTGTACAAAATAAATTCACCTTATTTTTCAGCAATTTGATGTACAATGGCTTCAGTTCGTAGTCCTCATTGTCTATTGAAATCCATTGTAATGAAGTCTGGTTTTCCAACAATGTTGGTTTGAGTTTCATTTCTCTGACCTTCAACGTTTTATCTCTGTGATACTCATTGTTCTTTAATCTTCTCCAACCCTCCGTTACAAAGTCTACGTAATTCACCGCTTTTGGTCCTTTGGAGACCTGCATGTGGGATACTCCTTGCTCTGACTTAGAAATGGCTACTTCAAGATCCACTGTTGAGATTTTATCTTGAAATTTTTTACCACATTCTTCGTTAACAATCTTGCTGTAGTCCTCCTGAACTATCTGGGTATTGTGTCTTGATATAAATGCATGTCACCAGCGAGTCTGTTGTTTGTGAGGTGTGACATAGCATCTGGAACATCCACTGCAAGGCAACACGTACTCAAGTTTTCCATTACACTCCCATGTCATACTCTCATTGCCCTCAAGACCCATGGAGACAAATGCAGCATAAGAGCCCAGGGCACCCCAGTACCAGTACTTGTCTTTCTTCGATACAGCATCTCTGTAAGCACCCCATTCCACGCTTGCAACACAGTACACTGGTGGCTTGCTTTCTCCTTCATTCTCAACAACCTGCACCTTCATAACGTCAACTGGTTTGGTGACTTCTCTAATTACTGTCATGGTAGCATCTGCCATCATCTTCACTGCATCTGCATTACGAAAATGTGACCAGGCCACAGTGTTGGTCCTTCCAAGAGGTACAACACTCTCCTTCATTCTCAACAACCTGCACCTTCATAGCGTCAACTGGTTTGGTGACTTCTCTAATTACTGTCATGGTAGCATCTGCCATCATCTTCACTGCATCTGCATTACCAAAGAGTGACCAGGCCACAGTGTTGGTCCTTCCAAGAGGTAGAACACCCAATGGGAGCACCCTCTGAAAGACTGGATCTGCTTCTGAACGTCGCAACAGCCCAGTTATGGCCTCCTAGAGTGTGCCATCACCTCCTGCTATAAAACGGCTTCTACTGAGAGTTCTGAAGTCTTCATAATGCTCCTTGCCTGACCTTCATACTTTGCTTGCACAACATTCACAATAATCCCTGCTAAATGCAGCAATGGTGCACAGAACTTGTCGAAATCTTTTTTTGCTTTCCTTTTGTTTGCTGCAGGGTTCAGAATCGCAGTCACTTGTCTTCACCTGCTGTTGGAAGGTAATGGAACGGTAGCATACTAGAATGCCTCTTCACGGTAATCTCGCATCAACTGAAATATATCCTCTTTACTTTTTTCCATAATGCGCACCGTAGAGCAAAACTGAAAATCCAAATAAGGATTTCTTCCAGTTATTTCTGATAGCTTTAAATGCTTTAACTATTTTAGACTATTTTTATTATATTTCTGTTTTAAACTCTTGAAAATTTGCGTCTCTAATCCGTTAATATGTAATAATTCCACCTTATGTATATCATAGAAACTAGAGCTAATAAAAATATTTCATTGTCATATTTGTTTTTATCAACCCAAAAATAGTAGGAATTGCCTCATGAAGTGCTCGAAACATTCAAAAATTACTTTTTTGTTGCCCAGTGATTATCCGTAAATCATATTATAAATGAATGTACTCGCTACTGAACCTATTGGACTCTTCAGATCTTCATGCCCTACTAGATGAACAGAAGAGTCTACAAAATCTCTGTATTTATTTTTACAAGACTGTAAATGAACTTCTTCAATATGAAAATCTATTCAGTGTTACCTGGTTTCGATGTATTCTGTGAACTGAGAATAACTATAATTAATAAGTAATACATAACAAGTGTGAACATAGTGCTGTGCAATATCGATTCTTAAGTTCTTTATGGTTGTATAGTTTGTGTGAACTTATATGTTTATGTTGTACCGTAATCTAATAGTTCCTAAAATGTATACAGCATTTATTTTACCATCATATAGTTGTCGCTATAAGACCATTGTTGTTAGGCGTGATGAAATAAATTTATCTTTAAAAAACTTTTAGGAAAATACCCTCAAAACAAATTGTCCTTTTAAGTACAAAACATCCTTGTTTTTATTTTCTTAGAAATATCTAAACTTACTTTCATAAAATACTCTATGTTTCCATCTAGATAAAATGTATTTATTTATAAATGGGTAGTTATTTCACACTTTCTGCGTTTGATCTATGAAATCTTCTTCATTCGGGAATGCATTTTGTATAATGTTATAAATAGATACTTAATTCCTAAGCTATAAAAAGTACTCGTAGAATTAAAAATACACATTTTATTTATTTTTATTTAATTATTTTTATTTATTTATTTATTAATTACTTATTTATTATTTATTTGCTGATTTATTTATTTTCATGTGAACCATCAAACTACCTTTTGCATGTACATTTCCTCTTTATTTTTTCTCAAAAATGATTCTAACGATTTGGATTAAAACGTATACATGTTTAAGATATTTTCAGGGCAAATAAAATTTGCGCGTTGAATTTCTTGATATAATGGACGCAAAAGCTCTGATAAATACTGTTCAAAGTGATGGATGTGATACAATTGCTCACTCAGAGCAAGCAGTAGGTATTATACCTTCACACAGCTTGGAGGTTGCTGAAGGCCGAAACGGTCCCCTACTTTTGCCATATCAGGACATTGTCCCTTACTGGCATGTGATAAGATTCTTTAAAGTCATTGCGTAAGTGATGGCACTTTAACTATACTATGTATATGTAGGTATATATATAATCTACTTTCATAAAGTTATTATTACCTTTCCTTTTAACGCGGGCCTGATGCAAGTGGGACGCTTGTAGGTTTCTCCGCGGTCAATGTCGTACTCTCCAAGTTATGTAACAGGTGAAGGATGTCTTCAGTAAGTTTGGGAAAAGATAGATCAGAATGTATGTTACAGTTTGGTATATACCATATTTGATAGGTGTATGTCAATGTAATACCTACCTACAGATTGCATTCAAAGGGATTGGCATCCTTTTTTTTTTTTCCAAATAGAGCAATAAATAGTACTTGTTTTGAATTTGTGATTATATATAAACTATGGCTCATCATTTTCAAAGTTAAATGGGAAGTATTTACCTAGAAAAACAATTGCAAATTTCTTCGACTTCGTGAAGCAAAAGGCTGAGGCATTAGAAACATAGGGCATGTTACCGGAGTTCCAAAAATGCCTGAAGAGAGTCAATGAAAGGGTAGCCAAAGCAAGGCTATTTCACTGAATTTCGTTTCCAGAGTTCTCAAACTTAAGAATAAACACTTTTCTGAAGAATTATCTACCATTTCACACAACAGCAGTTTAAGTCAACAAACTGCTTCAGAATAAATATCTAATTGACCAGATATTAATACAAGATGAGTACCTGTATGGTAATTCGGAGTCATCACCAGGGCCCAAAAATTTAGCCAAATATTCCTGAAGTTAGTGGTGCACGTATAGATCGCCAATTGAGTTAGTCATCAACTCATACTCTTGGTAAATAGAGAAAGAGAAAGGAAAATGCGCCCTCAGCGTCTAACTTTATTGCAGTCACAGTAGCTTTTGTCATGATCTGTACAACATGATGGTGGAAGCAAACATCCCCTTCTGGAAAGTAGAAAATAGTTATTTCAAGCAGATCCGAGAAAAATATAAGGAAAAATATTGTCATACGCAAGGAACAACTGAAACTGTGCTACAAAGACGTGCTTAAAGATACTTGAAATTCCGTGCCCGACAACAGAATATGGATTTCCATAGACAAATAGACAGAGTGTATGGGGACTATAGCGCATCCAATAGAACGTTGTTTCTGGGTTTGAAGGCCGTGGTCCAATGATGAGAAAGCATCTGACGTTTCACCCGTAGCTCCGTCGGTCTTCTTCAGAGAATTGACTCCTGGCTGGTTACAAGTAGAGTGGCGCTTGGTGGCCTAAGCATGTACTATAACGCATGCGATTGTTTACTGCAAAAAAAGCATATGCACAGACATAATGTAATATTGTCATAACGAATTAGCTTCTCATTTACTGTGCACATCGTAAACATTAACGATTCTTTGCTTTATATTCATATATCTGGAGAAGATGAGTTCCTTTTTTATAATTTATGAATAAATGTGCAATAAATTCTATGACACTGTGTCCGTCGTGTGACTACGTTTGGTAGGTTACCGTTGCCCGTGATCTTGGTTGTATGAGTACGTGCGCGACTGTATGGCACTCAACCACCTCCCCTATGCTTCCGAGATGCAGGTAGCGTATAAACCCGTCACTGCTAACTTGTATTGTTTTTGGCTAAATTTTCGGGTTTTAGACATCACTTAGCGATCTACCTACATTATGAATTTACGAAAATTTAACAATCGATTTGGCTTCCTATAGGTACTATCAGTTTTATACCTACAGGAATGTGTACCTAAATGAGCAACGGAAGTTGATCTCGGTTAACAAGGTAGCAGTAGAGAGAAGAAAACTTTTGTAAGAATTGTTTGTTTAATTATGAGTAGGGAAAATGTAAATGCAGCTTAATGTTCCTTTTTAAGTAATAAAGCATTGTTATGTTTCCTTGTGACGTCATGGAAAGAGGTTGGAATTTAAGGGCTGCATATAAAACCAGATTTTAAGCATTTGATTGTTATAGTTTCAACCTTTTGTATTCCTCTTGGAACAACAACAAAAATAGGTATATAGGTATAGTATACTAATAGTAGGAATATATATATATATATATATATATATATATCTTCTAGATGTTTCGAGATCTCAAATGTTCTGGAAAGTCTCTAGGGCTAAAAGCGAGAGCAAAGCAGAGAGCCCTTCGGTGTTGGAAAGTTAGTCATTCTGGGGAAGCAAGTCTCAGGAGGAATGAGTGAGGGAACCGCGTGTGTTTCTGGTGCGATGACAAACGTGGTTCTTCCAGCAAGTCGCCGAGGAGTGCTGTCGCTACATGGGATAACAGATGTCTTGTGTTCAAGTGCCTAGAGGGGAACCATCCGGGAAAAGTGGCTAAGTCAGGTGTATTTCGTTATGCCGCTTGTCAATAAAGAAACTGAAGTGAGAGTGAAAAGTGCAACCATTCACATTGGCAAAGTGAGAGAGGGGCAACCAAACTATCGGCGAAAATTGAGTTAGATTAAGTAACAGTGAAAGAAGCGAACTGACCATTTTGAAAAACTAGACAAAAGCCACAATGTATTTCATTATTTCTAGGGTGTGTAGCTTCAGCTGTGTGTGTGTGTGTGTGTGTTTGTGTGTGTGTATGTGTGTGTGTGTGCGTGTGTGTGTGTCTTTCACGCAAGTGAGACCTTTTTAGCTATCCACTCGTAATGGAAAGCCAAGGAGGAGCAAATCACCCTCATGGGTAATGTGCATCAGTCCTCGCCACGCTCTTACTAAGACCATAATATCGAGATGAGCGGTGCATTACATTAATGTTTCATTTGGCGAGAGATGGTGCAAACAGAATAATTTGCTCAAGGATAGGGAAGAACACAATGCAGGGTATTGACAGCGTTGAATTATTGGCCACGAAGCTTACAATGGGAAGCTAATAGAGCGAAGGATCACGGCGCCACGGTCTCTGACCCGCCACACAGTTTTATTGGTCATGTCTTATGATTTACTCCTAGGGGTGGACAGTGGTGCCACTACATAAAAAACTACATTTACACTACTCACTCTTATACAAACTCTCACACACTTCACGCTAAAAGGATAGAGGTTTGCCAAAATGAACTCATTACATATATCATTGATGGCGTAAGAGAAATATAACCAATTGTCAAATATTTGTATGGGACTTTGAAATTTTGTAGCTGTCGTTTCTGTTGCACTGCAAGAAAAAACTGAATGGTGACCACTTAAAAAATATATGAATTTATATTGGCTAAGTAAAATCAGTAACCATAGTATCTCGGGAAAATTCTCCCCTCACAAAAACTAGATATTAAAAATAAGTTGTGTATTTTGGACCTCCAGTAAGCTTTTGTCTATCTCTTAAGGTTTGTTAACCCATTCGGAAACCGAATATGAGGCTCCATTCGGGAGGTTTTGGGTTCCATCCCTGGGGTCTGCCCGCTTTGACCATGGAAATTTATGTGGTTTTCCCTGGTCGACAAGGTGAGAATGTTGATATATCTTCCACAACGCTCTCCTCTCTCCCGTTTTTTGTCCTTTCGTCTCCCTCTTTCGTGTTAAGATATAGGTCGCGCAATTGCTCTTGAATACTGAGATATTTAAATGAAAGCTGCGATGCGAGTCTGTTACCTGTTTTCTCTGAACTTCAATGACAGTGATATCTCATTGCAATGACTTCACCCCCTCAAGTATCACTGGATTGTTATTTATGTGTCGCTATTCAGGGAAGTCGAACAGTTTCCAATAAATTAAATACTATAGTTACAGAAAGGTTTTTCACTTACACAGAACAACTTAACACTGAGTTAAACAATTTTGAATTTTATCATATTTTAATTCTTCTATACCTAACATATATTTGACTGTTGAGTCATTATCGCTGTCATTCTCATCACTGCTTTCCATCCCATTGTCTTCAATTGTAATTCTTTCAAACTTTTTCTTCGGTTAGTACAACTTTTTCCTAATCCTCTTGTTTTATTTCATCCACGTGATGGCATAACTTTTCCCATTTCATTTGTCCAATTTGCTCAAATCATTGGCAGCACGACATTTCATCTTTCATTTTAAAGGTCACATTTCTGCGAGCAACCCATTAAACATGAGTTTAATACTATATTAATTCTATAGGATTGCGATCCAGATGTTACGGAGGAAGCCTTAAGATTGCATGGTTATATTCTGATAGTATTTGAACAATCAAAAGGTTTTTTCTGAATCGGCTTATTGGCTAGAATTAAATCATGCAATTTTGTTTTGGTGCTATTTTCATCAAACGGGACACTGTAATTTTGTTAACCAAGAAAGATATATCTTCTTAAAGAACTTGACGTTGGAGGTCTATCTCATTGTGTATTATGTTAAGAGACATTATCTATTAGTATCACCGAGTTAAGGGGTAAATTTGGAATTAGCACTGTGCGTAATCATTTAACATAATTTTCAATTCATTTCTTTATGAACACTTAATATGCGTGTGACTGTCACTATACTTTACAGTCAACTGTACTCGGGTGGGTGGGTCCTGGCAGACGACTCACATGGTATATTATTCAATTAACAGGAGCAACAGGTTGGAAAGAGACAAAAGAGAAAGAAGGTTAGACCTGGGTTCACTGACTGTGCTATGGGGGAAGGTAAGTAGAACCATTGCGGGACTTCTAATCACTCGAAATTGTAACAATAGAATAACAGTATGATGGTGATGGTGATGATGATCTTAAGATTCGGTTGATCGTCAATCGCTATTTGAAATAGTGAGAGAACAAGTATTAGACCGTAAAACTCTTGCACTTATTACACACTAACAGATACAGCTAAAATTAAATTTATGGAGACATTCCTGAATCTTTCGAAGTTAAAACAGAAGTAAGATGTGGAGATGGTCAGTCTCCACTACTCTTTAACTGTGCACTTGCAAAAGTAACACAAGAATGGTAAAACAGAAAATAGTTCTCAAAATTAATCAAACAATCATATTAGGGAGAGAAAAATTATATATAGATTGCGCAAATGATCTTGCAATCTTAACCCGAGACATCATAACAGCTCAAAAACAAATTGAATTATTAAAAGGAACTACAGAGAAAGTTGGTCTTCAGATATCTTTAATATCTGAATGTATTTCATGCAATAAACAAGCATCAAAATACATAGCCACAAAATATGGAACAGTTAAACCAGTTTCACAATTTAAATATTTTGAGGAAATAATTCATGAAAATGGAATCTAAACTAAATAAAACGAACGCAGATGCCAAAAAAAATGGTAGCAGCTTATCGGTTTACTCAAAACATATACCTATAGTAAAACATGCATGTCTAAATACACAAAATTAAGACATTATAACACAGTGATTAAGCCAGAGTGCCTCTATGGAGAGAAACATTAATTATTAACAGAAAAGGAGAGATTAAAAATTTAGAAAAAGAATAAAGTTAAATTATTAGAACAATTTTAGGTCCATAAGTCGTATGTTTTATATAATTTTACGTCCTCCAACGTTATGTCATATCGGACGATGAATGGAATGGGTGAAATGATGCTCAAATGAGCCCGGTGACCATAGAGCTCAGAGTTACCGACATTTGTCTTTGGATAAGGGAAAACTCCGGTGAAAACAACCTTATCCAGGTAACTCACCTTAACCGAGATTCGAACTCGGGACTTCTTGAACGTGAGGCAGACACGCTATTATCTCCGCTACCGAGGCGGGTCCTCACAAGTCATAGAAGGAAAAAGGAAACAAAACATATACCTAGAGACATCTTATAGTGAAATTAGGAAACGAATGTTAAAAATGTTATGGACATATTAAACGATTAACTTCAAATAGGCTCATAAAACAAATTATGAAATTTTACGAAAATAAAAGTAAAGCACAAGTAGTTACTATGAAATGGATTGGTGAAGTAAAACGTGTTTTAAAATTGGCAGGAATCACTCAAGACGATAACCTAGGCAGGGACGTCTTAGAATGAAGGTGCATATGTGTCAAGTTGATCAAGATGAAAAATCAAAGAAAAAGATGTAACAACGTGGACAGACGAGAGAAAAAAAGCCCACAGCCAAATAATGAGAGAACTTTTGATTTATAGAAGAGCTAGGAAAGGTCTCTAAGTACTTTGGAGTCATACGTGGGCTCATTCGCTACTTAGAAAAGAAAGACTATGATGATGACGTCGACGACGTTACAAACTGCTGGTTGCCGTGAATACCTACGCGAAAATTCGCTAAATCTATATGACGGACTTTAAGCGTTACGACAGCTGATCTCAGTAACCACTTCTGCAAGCTTGTCAAACACGAAGGAAAAGGGTGCCAGTATTAGAAATAGTGCACTCTATTTTATTTAGACGCTTATGGCTACCCCCATTAACGTTCTTGCATATATAATGTTGCCCAACTTAGAGCTGCTAATTCGTATCTGAAACATAATTTATTCAATGACTTGCTCAGTTCTAAGAACTTTATTTCTTTTCTAATTTTTAGAATTTTCTCTGCGTGCCTAGCAATTTTTGCGAAAGCTGAATTTAGCTGAATCCACGTACCTGACCTTTAAACTAATGGTATTCTTCGCCATGGTGCCTTTTCCTCAACTCCTAAATTGCCTCGGTAATTACTCAGCAGCGACTCATTAAACTATGCTTTGGTTTCAACCCTTACGGACACTTTTCTGCATTTATTTATTTATACTCTATCATATTTATAATTAAATTATTAATTTTACTGGTCAATAATTATGGATTTACATGTCTATATTTTATTCTAGAAGCTAAAATGTCAAACATTTGATCGCTAATATAATCAAGAGCCAACATTAAGAAAATAAAAGCAATTAATTAAATTAATTAACTTTGTTTCATTGGAAATACACATCTTGAAGTTCCCTGAATAACTTACAATTTTAGGTGCTCGGCGCGTGTATTAATTGCACGTACCTTAAGAGAATAACTCAAAAACAAGACAAACTTCTAATGTAACATTAAGTTCATTTTTGTAGCATTAAACATTTCTGAGATGTTTTTGTTGGTTTGATTGAACACTACCCACTTTTTCAACAGCCGAGTGATTGTCTCTTTATTTTTGTTCCCCTTTATTTTTTCTTCTTTTCTTTTTCTGTTTCCTTCTCTTCCTTTCTCTCCCTCTGTCTCTCTCTTGATCATTCAAATAACATGAAGTTTTAAGAACATCAAACTGCAAGCAATTTTAAAAGATTTGGCTTTCGCTTCAACCTGTTGTACCTATATCTCATAACCACAACGAAAATTGCAATGAAAGTGTTTCTGCAGTCGTTTGTCTCGAAAAAAAAGAAGATATAGATAATGTTAAATTTTTGTAAGAAACGTTTTAGAAAGAAAGTGATACGAATGTAGCGTAACAGATATTTCAAATGAGTACTATCAACTTCTTGTACCCCTATAAAACAAAACACTTATCTAACATACAGCCTTTACTTTTTGGATCATAAAACTTAAAAAGAGCTGTAGTGTTGTATTTGTGCGTTTCTTTACTACTTACGATTATTATTATTTATGAAATTCAGAGCTAGAAAATATATTCATTCGAAATTGGTTGTAGCAGAGTGGTTAGAGTGCTCTCCCCAAGGTGGTGGGATTTGTGGTGGATAAAGTGGTTTTGAGTAGGGTTTTTTCATGTTTCTCCGATTTCCCCCATTATTCATTTCACCCATTGCGCCATAACCACCTTTCCTTTTAATCACTGCACTGACACTTTCTATCATTCACTTCTTCACCCAAATCCCGCATTCTGGATGCGCTCTGGAATCCAGGCTTCTTCTACTTCTCGACAGGCGTCATGCACTTGTAAGACCCGAGGGATGTAGTCGTCTACACGAGAAGGATAAAAAGAAACAGCATGGAATTGGTTGTAGGCTGAAAGGCTGAAAGTTTATTGGTAAAGTAGGAATATAAGTGATGACTTTTGCATCAATTTAGATATATACTTACTCCAGAGCACCCATTAAAAAAAGAGAAAGAAGGGAAGGAACAGAGGAAGAAAAAAAGCGAGGGAAGTAAAAGCGAAAAGATGATGTTTTATTCAACTAATCAACAAACCCTATTTTTCCTATTGAGTTACAAACAAGATCAAATGACCACACCCCAGAAGGGGGGAGGGGACACGAAGCTGTTGTACTTTAAGATACTACATGTCTCTAACTTTTTAAAATAAAGTGGGGGCTGTGTTTTCTGTCAGAGCTCTGTTCTCTCCCACATCGTCTCTCTCTTCTACGTTACAACATGACTCGGTTTCGTGTCGGTCGATGGCGGGCAGTTGACATAGAGGCCTGAGATTTGGAGCATCTTCTCGGCACCTCCATAGGGTGGCCATTCAAACCTCCACTTCCGAATCTATCTTTTTGCAGTTCCTGCTGGAAGGAAACGCCTCCCTCTGGCGGTTTGGAGGTACTAGCCCAGTGGTGAAGCCTTAACGTTGTGGAAAGTAGACACGCAGATACACAGAATTACCACCTACAAAAACGTATCTGAGATCTGGAAATGGACTAAGCATAAAATCGGCGTGCTGGTTGGAAGCAGGGCGGAATATACGACAGTGTCAATAATATTGCAATATTGCACGTGTTGACGTCATCTTAGAAAGTATCTGAGTAAAGTTATGAATTTATATTACATGTTTTGCTTTATCAACATATTAAGAAATAGTTGCTTGTTAGATGGTATGAATTTCATTTTCCTGTGACAAAGCAAACCCATGAATTTTGATTTTTCAAAAGTGTGTAGTTAAACGCAAGCATTGTGCTTTCCACAAGTCTCTCGGTCTGGTCATGTAGGCCGGCCATGGGAATCAAACCCGGTGCGGGCCACAGAAGAAACCGCCTGAGTCATCTCGCTCGATAATAGAAATGACACATGACAATGATGTGATCGAATAGGTAATTATCCGAAAGCGGGTTAACCCACTATTCAGTATGACTGTTTTTGTGGCATAATGAATTGTGCACAGACGTAACCCACCGGAAAACCAGGGCTCAATTCGATGAAATGAAGTGGCAATTGAGGAGGAAAGCTCCTGAAAGCAACGCTTCAGACGTGCGTTTGGAGTAGGTACCTCTGCAGCATTGGCAACTATAGGGATGGAAGAAAACCTAAAGAATAATCCCAGTAAGAGTTTTTCCTGGCGGAATATGAACCGACCACCTCCAGTTCATAAGCCCGTGCCTAATGACTTTGGCTATCCGTGTTAAATCCGTGCTTTGTCTTGTTAAACCTTAAATATATTAAACATTATCTGCGATTGGCTAAAGGAAATTGAGACGTAAATTGAGACTTTTGAAATGCGTTTTAAATCCATTGCATGCACTCAGAAATGTAATGCTTTCTTGAGTAGTCAGAGTCCTAATTTCTATACATTAGCAAAACAACCTTTCACGCACTAAGGGTAAATGTTCACACATGTAAGTGCATTGCAAAATTCGCATTGTATCTACATTGATGTAGATATGATAAAATGCATTATATTGGTTATGTTGGTATATTTTTAACCAAAGAGAAAACAATGAAGGTGCTAAATAAACAGTGCTAACAAACTTCTTCATGTAATTTGTTCGAAATGGATTCGAATTTAGGAGTAGTTCAGGTAGACTACTAAAAACATGAGAATTCTGATATAGTTTCCAAAGTGGTTAAATAAATATGATTCAAGACACAAAATGCCAGAGTGCCCTTGAGATACAAGTATAGATAGATCTTGCCTCTATTTTCCTATGCGGCAATTAAATTTAGAGGGAAATGCTGTCCTTACTTAAAATGCAGGAACTTCTTTCGTGGCACCCTGGTGAGAATCTGAGTGAGAAGGTATCATGAAGGATGTTTACTGTATTGTGGTAGATATTAAGGACCACTTCTGAAGTAAGTGAACATAACTGGGGTGTTAAGTGCGGGAAATAAGTCGATTGGCGCATTTTGTTCCTTTCAGGAAGCTGCGTCATCTCACTTCACCCTCCGGAAGTTCATGGATATCACTGGCGGACCGTTAACACCGAGAGAGAGAGAGAGAGAGAGAGAGAGAGAGAGAGAGAGAGAGAGAGAGAGAGAGAGAGAGAGAGAGAGAGAGAGAGAGAGAGAGATTACTGTATTATTGCATATAAGCCTACCATGTAGTGAAGACGGCTACTGAGTGCTAATTTCTACAGTTTATAAACAGTTTAGCTGTAATAATTACCACAGATTTATTGAACACAATTATATAAAACAATTTCCTTAACTCATCAACTAACTTAGAAAATGTTATTACTTATACAAAGGTTTAAATCGAGTCACATATAAAACGTACCATGCGATGAAAATCTTCACATTATAAAGATTAAATTTTATGCAACATTGCAGCTTTTATTGGAAAGAAATAATTAAGCAGATATGTAAGAGTTCTGAGTTTTCAAAAATCCATTCATATATTAAATTATCAAAACCCAGAATGTGAATATGTGAGAAAGTGTGAATTTCTGTTTTCAGTTTTTAGTTTATATAAATGACACCCATATTTTTGCCGGATAGTAATACAGTTTTATTTGCTGATGGCACAAATATTATAATAAACGATATTACAGGACAAAATAAATAATTCCATTTCAAATCTGGTTCCGTAGCTCCAGAGTAATATGCTCAACTTAAATTTAGATAAAATGTGTACTTGTGTTTTGGAAATCAAATACCTGAAAACCCCTTCCATATCTAAGTAAGTTGTTCTGAAATTGCAAAAGCAACCAGTACTAAGTTCTTAGGTATTACTATTGATTCTAATTTATGTTGGGAATGTCACTTATTATCTTTGAATGACGAATTGAGTTATTTAAGTTATGCATTCCGGATCTTGTCAAAATATCTTTCTATTGGTGTATTAAGATCAAAATATTTTGGATGTGTACATTCATTGCTTTCTTATGGCACAATTGTCACGGGGTCTTCTTCAAAATACAAGGCCGCGCCGTGGCTCAGTGGTTAGACCGCTTGGCTCTCACCAAGGCGACCCGGGTTCGATCCCAGGCGAACGCAAAGTGAGATTTGTGGTGGACAACACGGCGCTGGGGCGGGTTTTCTCCGGGATCTCCGGTTTCCCCCGCCATCTCATTCCACCGGTGCTCCATCTTCATCTCATGTATCATCAGTGTCACCGCCTGCGGTGCCGTATGTAGTAAAAGCGGGCGTTAAACACTACTAATTTCAAAATACAAGGAAACATTAATATTTCAAAAGAGCATATTGAAAATTACATTGCAAGTACCAGTTAGAACCAGTAGTAAAAATGTGTTTTCAGATTTGAAAATGTTACCTCTTCCTTGCATTTATATCCTGGAATCTGTGTCTTTCATTCAACAAACCCTAAATCTCCTGCAATTGAATTCCCAATTATATGATTACAATACAAGAGCATCCAGCAATGTCCATTTAAATTGATATTGTCATAGACTTACTAGATGCCTTAATAGTGCATCACATCTAGGTAGTATTTTGTATAATCACTTGCCTAAAATATTAGACTTAATAACAGAAGGTTTATGCAATCAGTGCAACTGATATTATTACAAGTATTACTAATTTTATTTAACAGAGAAATCATATTTATTGTCAATGAATGTTACATTTATGGAAAGGCGGAACTTACAGCTATTTTTCAACGTAATTACCATTACGATCGATGCACTTTTGCATGCGCTGTGACAGTTTTTGTATATCCTTGTCATAGCACTCTCCTGCCAAGTTGCGCAGGTAGCCCTCAACCTCTCGTTTTTCAAATCATCGTCGGTCTGGAAATGTGTTCCACCCAGGTGTGACTTCAACTCAGGAAACAGATAATCACTAGGTGCTAAGTCTGGACTGTAGGGGGGATGGGTGAGGATGTCCCATCCGAACTGGGCCAGGAGAGCATTTTGGGACCCACCTTGCGATAATGGAAATGTTTGATCAGAAACTTGTCAATCGCAGTCTTACTGACTTCAGTGATAAGTTGGCACAGCTCGCGAACTGTCACACGCCGATTTTTAAGCATTTCTTGCTCCACTTTTGCAGTTGTTTCGGTTGAAACTAAAGGCCGACCAGAAACGCTGTTCGTCATGGACGCCTCGGTAGCGTGGTGGTAGCATGTCTGCCTCGCGTTCAAGAGGTCCCGAGTTCGAATCTCGGTCAGGGTGAGTTACCTGGATAAGGTTTTTCCGGGGTTTTCCCTTATCCCTAAAGACGAATGTCGGGTAACTCTAAGCTCTATGGACCCCGAACTCATTTGAGCATCAGTTCACCCGTTCCATTCATCGATATGACTTAACGTTGGAGGACGTTAATTACAAAAAAAAAAAAAAAAGTGTCTGTACGTTCGTCTTTGAACTCTCTGACCCAATCTCCCACGTTTTTGACGTCCATACACTGTGTTCCATAGACTTCACATAACTGACGATGAACTTCAATGGGGGCAGTGCCCTTGGCCCTCAAAAAAACGGATAACTGCACGCAAATCACACTTGGCGGCGGAAGTGATAGGAAGCTCCATCGCAAACGGCTGCCCAGCCAAGACCAATGGTTCATTGTGGTGGGGATTTGAAGGGGTGAAACTAAGCTACACGCCAGTGTTGCCAGATCTCGCATAGTAGCGTTCCTCACGGATCCAGTGCCTTGGAGACCTTATTTTACGGACACGCCTCGTATTATTGAAAAACGAAGCAGTTCTAAGTTTGGGAAACATTCGATGAATATCTCAGAAATGGCTACTGTTACAAAAATTTGATACAAATTGTGCGTTTTAACATGATCTAAACTTTTCATAGATCCTTGTGTTTATTTCTTACGGTTTACTTGTACAAACACAAACAAAATTGTTTTCAGAATTAAGAGCATTTTATAGGCTATTGTAGAAAATTCAAAATATGCATCATAATTACTTAACCAAATATTTTAAACAATGTAAATAATAAAAAAACCATTGGTCATTCTTATAAAATAACAAATAAGGTACTCTTTTCCATACAAAGTAGTGGTGAGGGCTTTCTTGAGAATATTCGTGCTGTATTCTTTACTAAGCTTATTATTTATTTATTTGGCACTTTAAGTGTGCTGCTCACAGACAAACTCACAATACTGGATTGATCAGTATGAAAGTTTGTACTATTGTATATGTGCAAACAAAACATGATGTAGTAACAGTCCACCACTGACATCACTCTGGAGAGATATTAATGGTCTGCTAATGGAAGAGAGTGACTGCGTCACTGGTAACACTATGCAAGGCGCTGTAAACTCCAGCTTGGGATAAAAGGCTTCAATAAATCTGCACCTAAAGGTTCCCTTGTAGTAAGAATGAGTCAAAAACGTCTAGCTATGGAGACAAGCAAGTATCAAATAGTATGCTAGTGAGGCTAAACACTTCCTGTAGAGGTGATATAGTACGCTTCTCACTTACCTAAAATACAAGAAGTACTACATTTTATCCATAAAATCTCAATAGCTTTGAGAACACCTTTCTATAACGTATTACAAAATAAAAAGTGAATAAGTTATTTTATCATGTCTAAGCACTGAAATTGCTTAATTATAGACATTTAAACTATTGTTCACTCCCCAATAAATTCTAAAATAAAATCCAATACCAAATGTACCATATGAGGAAAGTTGAAAATGTTTCAAAATTTAAAGTTCTAATATAATTGTTAAAATAATCAACAATTACATTTTGTATAATGTTAAAAATTAAAAAGTAAGAACGAAAACTGTTTATATTTCTAAAAATTAATGATGTATTAAGTTATAAAAATCCTAAACAGAAAGCAATGACAGTCCCCTCGCATTAAGGATATTTTAATTTGTCAGAAAAGGGCATTAAGAATTATGTTGAGTAAATGTTCAACCCAGGCATGTAAACCACTGTTTGTTCAACTGAAAATTTTAACTGTTGTCAATGAATACTGTGAACATCAGATCTCAGTATATACTGAGATCTGATGTTCACAGTATTCATATGAGAAATCATTTTAAATTATATATTCCTAGTTTCAGATTACACTCGACAGCCAGTACTTGTTTTTACAATGGTGTTAATTTCTATAACAAACTTTGTTCTAATTCAAACAATATACCTTTTAAACTGTTTGAAAGGACAATTAATCACTGGCTTTTATTAAGACCTTTATATTCACTTAGTGAACTTGCATCATATGTACCTGATGTCATTGTATTTTATCCATAACGATAACTTATTCAATGTACTTTATCTCAGACAAATAAATTATTATAAAAATAATTTTTAGAATTCTTCATATGGAAAGCTCTGAACGAAAATTACACCATGAAGGTAATTAGTGGTAAACGTTGAATAAAACAAGATTGTGAGAAAATCGAGAATTAGAACTTCAGGCACCATTTACATGTAAATAATAACGTTTATTTAAACATCGTCCTCTTATTGTTTAAATACCCAGGTGTGTGTGTGTGTGTGTGTGTGTGTGTGTGTGTGTGTGTGTGTGTGTGTGTGTGTGTGTTTTGTTTAGCAATAACAAGAGAAGCAACAGTGACGTGTTCACATCATTCTAATGATGAGAATATGATTCATAGAGTCCTACGAGTATTACTAATTTTCTTTGTTAACCTTGCTCTAATATTTTTTATCTGTTGCATGAGTTTTTTCTTTTCCAGTCATGTCCTATCACAAATTGTTGAACATAATTCCAAAAATAAGTTTTTTGTATTTTGCTGCTTTAAAGCCTACTCTATTGAACTTAATGTATTTATTTCCTTCTTCCTACCTTGGCTACATGCATATTTCAAACACCATATTATCGTTTGTTGTTTCCGCTACGCACCTTAAGTTAAAAGGAAAATGGTACAGTTGCCCAGGGATAATAAACTACTTAGTTATCAAAACGGAGTAGCAGTGCCCGCCTTTGTGGTGTGGGATTTGCCTCTCATTCAAGAGGTCCCGAATTCAAATCTCGGCCAGGTGAGTTCTCTGAATAAATTTTCTTCAGGGGTTTTCCCTTATCCTGAAAGATGAATGTCAGGTAACTCTAAGCTCTATGAACCCTGGGCTCGTTTGAGTATCATCTCATCCATTTCATTCATGTGTCTTATATAACCTACTTTGAAGAGCGTTAAATAAATAAATAAATAATAATAGTCAATGTTTGCTGATATTGGACAGGTTCTAACGCAAGATTGGTCTAGTTATAGATACAAATTGCCTACAGGGCATTAAGTTCTTTAACTTCGAGTAATAGTTGGTACTGCTGTTTCTCAGAAGATATGAATATAAGTAATACTATTATAAAAGAAATGCAATAAACTTAATTTATACTTAGGGTTTGATTGAATTATGAAACAACACCTAACTACTGCCTTTAACATGAAAAGCAAAAATAAAACATTGGATTAGCAGAATAAAATACCTTGTGAAAGAACATTAATTTAGAAAACAAGTTAATTCATCTTGTGACGATTGACCACATTTTAAGTTCCTGTTTTCTTTGAATCTATCGGAATCGGAAACAAATGAGGGATGACATCCATATGTGATTATAAGTGGATCACGCATAAATATTCAATAATTAAAATTTCTTTGAACATAATAATTAACCTGTAATGAACCGAGCGAAGGACTGCCGGATAGGACTTGGAGTTTTTCATGATTTCCACCTTTAAATTTAGGCGAATACCTCATATGAACGCCCATTATTTCCCGTTCCCATAATTCCCATATCCATTTGTAGAACTCGGCGAGTAGTGACTGGACGTGCCTATGTGCTCTGTTCTCCGGGGTCATTTCAAGACCCTCCGCAGTGCGCCTTAGTGATGTCTGTCGGAGGTGAGGGACTTATGTGGATGGAATCGGATGACTTCGATGTGTTTGTACAGGAAACGATAAGGACATCGTACATATTTGCATCCGTTTGTATCCAGATTTGGCTCTCCCCTCAACTTCTCTCCTAGGGGTGGCGGTATAGGCGCTAAGGACCTACTGATTTAGGTACATAGCTATGATTCGGTAATGCGGGAACTTCTGTTGTCTATTTATCTTTACCTATCCTGTAATCGAGACAGCTTGAGTAATAACCAATACTATTTGTTCATAGCATATTTGTCACAATTATTAGTGAAGTAGCTATCATAATCATATGACTTGAAGCTCCATAAGTCAATGACGTGCAACTAACTGATAATGCATTGGTTGTCGTTGCCAGAGTTCCCAGTTGTGAGGGAACCCCTCCCCGCTGTGTTGTATAGAAAATCAAAGTGTGACGGCATAATAAAGCATTTCCTTGAGCCTTTCCGTGCACGCCGGGAAACGAGATTAAAGTAGAGAAGGAAGGCTGTGATATTAACATCAGCTGGCTCTTCGCGACAGAGTCATGCACAGGAGCGAGCGTAAATGGGAAATTAAATTATTCAAGGACCGTCCTGAAGCCAACACCATTAATCAAGGAAAGAGAAGAGAACGGGGCTGAGGAAAAGGGAAAATGAGAATTTTAGCAGGTAAAGCGGAACGTGCGAGAATTAAGTGAGTGTGCTGGTGGTATGGTGTTCCTTGCGAAGTGGTTTCTGTTTAAGAAAATTAATCAAACGTAAGCTACTGAGAGGCAAGCTAATAGAATGGTTCCTGCCAGCGAGCGAGCTACACAAAGGGTATGAGCATAAAAGTGAACAATGAAGGAAACAAACGCTACCAAACATAATCCTTGTAAAGAAAAGATTTAAGAATTTGATCAATAAAGTTACAATGAACCTACAAGAAAAAATGCAATAAAAATAAGGGAAATAATAGAATGAAAACCAAGAGATATACTCTGAAACCCATTATCTTACAAAAATGTATGTTAATTAAGATTAATCTTTCATCAGGCGTTTCGTTGTGGTATAAGAGAAATAAAGGAAACTGAATAGATAATCAATTGCTGAAAAGCGAGTCGCTTGTATGCTCACATTTATGTTCTATACGTATTGTTTGCATGACGTAGCGTGAGACATAGCCACACCAATTAATAAACAGCTAACAAAGTGCTAAACAATTCAAACTATTAATAATATCTACTTAAGAAATGGCACATGACAAAAGCTATTTAAAATAAATTATTGTTATCCATCAGTTATAGTTTATAGTTTATCAGTTATACAAAATTACTTGTGAATGAAGAGGACTTCACAGACTATTTCTCCAAAAATCAAATAGATACATTTGATTTGTCATGGAATTAACTTAAATATCTTTAATTATCTTTAATAAAAACTAGGGATGGGTCGATACCAGTTCTTCTCGATACTCGATACCAATATACGATATTTTCCACGATACTTCGGTATTCGATACGATCAGAGTCCTCTAGTTCCAGTACCAAATAGAATGTTGGGAGAGCTATATAATGATAAAGAAATTTATTAGGTGTATATATTTTATGAGACAAAATTTAAAACCATCAGAGCACTTATTCTTAAATTCTGCAGTAGACATTTAAAAGCAAATTGCTTTGTTCTAAATTTTCCACTTTTGTAAGTTTTGTTAAAACTACTAGCATTTTCACTCTTTCGGATCAAGTCTACTTTTTTAAGTCCTCCTGTACTAAATAACCTTTCAGAGAACACTGTTGCAGGTGGAGTACACAAATGTTCAATTTTTCTTTAGTTTTGGAAATTTTGATTTTTTTTCAGTAATCCAGTGCAATAAAAAGAGGAGTGACAGTCGTTGAGACATGCAGTAATTTCTTCTTGGGAACTGCTAACTGGCACTGAATTTGACACAGGTACATTCCTACCAATTTCTCGGGTTTGACAATGTTCTACTTGTGGCAGTAATGTTTTGTGATTTTAAATAAAAATTAAAATTGCAGAATCACCACCACATTATCGAAAATGTTTCAGTCAAATTTAGAGAAATATCGTTCGATATCGATATCATGCAAGTATCGTGAGAATCGAGGCATCCCTATCAAAAATAAAAAGGTAATTTGGGAAGAGGAGACTTTCTTGAAAATTACTTGTCATATCCTTGTAACACCAAGTCTTGTATTTATTCAGTATCTTGCTTTTGAATTGTGCTTTTCTGTCAGTTTTTCACACATACAAACAATAATGTGGATCTTATCTTAAAATTTTTTTCAGGGATCTCAAAGCACAGTCACGAGATTTCAGCAGAAATCTCGATATATCTTTTTAGCAGTGTTTAACTTCCTTCTTAGTACATATGGGTAGTACCACTGGTTATGGATACTGATGATACATGAAATGAAATTGTAACTGGGGAAGCAAATTTAGGAAGGAAACGATCCAAGCCTAAGTTTGGCATACCTCTTCGAGACATTTCAGTTATGAAGACTAAGGAAAAACTGAAAAACAAAAATTTAGAGAGGGTGGTCCTGGCGGAATTTGAACTACGGACCTTTCTCTCTCGAGTACAAGCCCCTAATGAACTATCTGTATCGATTAAATCTTAATATAGAATTTTGCTTGGAATATAATAGATATTTCCTCTATCTCTTATAGCTAAGCGGTAGAGAAAGTAATAAGTGAGTTAACTTTGTTTGGAATTTAAGACAAAGCACCCAGAATGTTAAGATATTTCAATTCTATTCCAATGCAATTAACAGAATACACTATATAATCGTGGCAGATTTATATTTTATAGACTTAATGTTTTTTTGGAAAATCATGTTCAGAAAAGTATGGTTTCTATCTGTATTGAGTTTACCTGACATTTTTGTGTATTCATCAGCGCAGATGTTGGGTGCACTCAAGCTCTGGGATCACGGTAATCAAATCTGACTCCATTCATTTTGTAAGCACACTTATAATCCAATAACTTCAATACGGTAGATAGGGGGGCTTTACTTTTACAAGAGACGTCTTATATTGTTTGAATGCTTTTTGGCATGTTAACTGCTTCTATAATCAGTAATCATCTTTTATCTAAGTGAAAAAATCATGAAGTTTATTTGCAGTATGACATAATAAAATTTGGCTATTTTACAAGTTCTGTTTACCTTAAATTGTTAGTAATATAGTTGCCATCTTTTAACAATATTTTGAAGAAAATATTGCCCCTGAAATTATCTTATTCTGCGCTTCTGATAATACTTTAAAAATGACTGTCATATTATACTAAGTTACGTTATTTTTAAATAAAATTAGCTGACCAGGTAAACTTCGTACCACCAATAGAAGTTGTCTGAACTTATTTATATAAATAAAACAAATTCGGATAAGTTATTTATTTATTCTGCAATTGGGGTGAAGTTCAAATGAAATAAAGTTACAAGTAAGCTCATCAATTTAAAGCTTTTGGATAAACAATATTTTTTGTCTTTTTTGTAGTGAGTAAATACATAAAGATGATGATCTTCCGACGCGCGAACACGTGACGTAAAAATGTTCATGAGAGAAACAGAGAAACTCCAAGTTGATTCCGCAAACTTCCAACGACTGCCCTTGCGATTTATTTATGGTCATCGCAAAAGTCAAAAACACGGGAAATTGTAGACGTTTAAAATCACAAAGTCAATTCGTTTGAATCATCGGAATATGCGGGATCAAGATATCCTCTCCTTTGTACTTTCCCTTAATGATTGTTCCCTCGATGACGTTATTCTTCTTTTTTTCACAGTTTAGCCTCGTTCCCTTACACAGGCGTGGTTGGTTAATGATACGCAGCATGACCACAACTTAACCTCCTAATTTTAATTTTAAATTGTGAGGTGGGAGTCCAGGAAATTCTATTGAATTTAAGAACTCTGTGGCATCGTTGACTACGTCATTCTGGTTTATATAATATGTCAACTGTTTTGTACGAAAAAAAACTCCTCCGGAAGAAACAATTCTGACATACCAACCCGACTATAGACATTAACTGCGTCTCTCTGCTCATCAGTGCGGCAGCATGTGACTTTAACTCATCGCACATTTGACTGGCTTCTACGACCTAAGTCAGGTCGTTTTCTCCTTGCAATAGTTAAAAAGTTTCCACGAAGTTCACAAAGTCACAAATGAATACAATTAATTTTGCGTCAGTTCAGTTCACATTCACGAATTTCCAAACACAAATTATAAAAAAGGTATCCAAGGATTCACCAATATTTGACAACTATTGTCTGTGGTAAAATATGTATAGTATTAGAGCGCGTTCAGAAATTAATTGTGTGTAATCTTCAAAAGAAGTATCATCTGTCTCGATAAAAAAACGATAAACGTTATTTAATAAAATATGGTAAGTGCAATATCTTCGAAGACTTTGGCAAGGAGTGGAATATGTTTCTACTTCGTAATGCTTTTGTTTATTGAAAATAAAAGAAGGTGCATGTGTTCCTTGAAAGTTTACGTGTGTACTTTTATATTTAGTTAATAACCCGCTCCATTATCACTTCAGATTTTTTTCCCCACTTTTTAAACCTTCCTTGGGGTTATATAAACACTTCAAAACCAAAATTAGGCAAATCGGTTCAGCCGCTCTCGAGTTTTTGCAAGAATAATAAACGTCAGTTCATTTATTTATATATATATAAAAAATTAAGAACTATCTTTATGTTATTACAGATAACGCCATTCGGAATACACGAAATATGTCTGACAAAATTGTAATGTTTAAGTGTAACTATATACTTAATAAGCCAAATAAGTAATTAATATAATTACTAATCAAAATTTAGAATGAATGGTAAATGTCAGTTCTGGCAATTTATAACTTGACAAAAACAAGAGATGGATATAACGTGGACTTGTGAGAAACTTAATGGAAAATAAAAATAGAGAAGCTAGGAAAGCGGAAGCAAATAAAAGGAAATGTGGGGAGAGGCAGGAACCGTTTCAGTTTACGTGGAAAGGTTGGTTAAGCTGGTCTTGCTATTAGAGCTCTGAAAGCGCGGTCTGCAGATAAAAACAGAATGGCGCCTGCCTTATAAAGACATTCCCTTTACACTCAAAGGGAAAAGAGACCAAGTTAAATGTGAGGGGAGGTGTAAATGAAAAGCAACTTCTCAAGTTTCAGAAAGCTTCTTTAGTCTTTACTTCGTTATCAGAAAATTAGAGCTTGCCTACATTTTGTTAAGTGTTTCGTATGAAATTTTCAAAACGCCTGTGCCTACCAGTTCCCCCTATGGCCCAGTACAGTAGGAGACAAAATCTACTACATTCTCCTGGCTTCAATAGTTATCTGGTGAACAGATGCAGAACAGAGCAACAGAAATGTCATACTAGTGCTACTTTCTTTGTCCATTACCGAGCGAGATGGCGAGGTTCGCATTCCCAAGGTCTTACGTTCGATTTCCGTCGGACCTATCGCCTATATCTGCTTCAGGTCTATAGGACCATAGAACGGCTGTTGGTATCTTGGTATGTTGGAGTAAGCTTTCGGAAACATGTCCCGGCCCGCCTCGGTAGCTTAGTGGTAGCATGTCTGCCTCACGTTCAAGAGGTCCCGAGTTCGAATCTCGGTCAGGGTGAGTTACCTGGATAAGATTTTTCCTGGGTTTTCCCTTATTCTGAAAGACGAATGTCGGGTAACTCTAAGCCCTATGGATCCTGGGCTCATTTGAGCATCATGTCATCCATTCCCTTCATCGACCGATATGACTTAACGTTTGGAGGACGTAAAACACACAACAAAAAACATGTCCCTGGCACTTGGGAGGACTGCTGGAGTACCTTACTTCCGAGGATCCTCAAGTTACAGGTGGTTAAGGCAGGGCTAGGAAGTTTCAGTATTAGTGTCATATGGATATTGAGGTATCCCCTCCTTGCTGGCACACATTCCGTCTAGTCCTAGTAACATTTTGGGTCTCCCTTTCATCCTTTCTTCCCAGAGGACACGTTGAATGCACAAAGAGCAAGGAATCGCACCCGGAACCCCTCGCACAGCAGGCAGGTGCTCTACCGACTAAGCTATTTGTCTCATTTGGACTTCTTTTTATGGAGTCATTTTAAATTAGTAGTATATCAGAAAGATTTAACAATCTATAAGATATGGAACTTCTAAAAATGGAAGTAAGGCAACAGATTCATAAAGCCTGGTTAAGGCCTTCCTTAAAGAGTTTTGTGATAGGTTGGCATGCCAAGTAGCTGAGGGATATCAGTTTAAATGCATTTATAGTAGATGAGCTAGCGTTCTAGTTTGGTTCCGTTAAGGAAGGAAAATTTTAATATTCAGATTACTCTTCAACTTTTCTCTTTTCTTAATTGAAAAAGAATGGACATGGACAAAAATAATTAGTGGGTGTAATTTTCGAAATGCTCTTAATGACCATTTTCAAAAGTATCAAAATGCATTGTGGCTGCCCCCTTAGCTCAGTCAGTAGAGCACCTGCCTGCCGTGCTAGGGGTGCCGGGTTCGATTCCCGGGGTGGGGATTTTTCTCCGTCCAAGATAATTCCTCATTTCCTCAGAGTCTGAAAGTATGAATGAGAGTGCAAATGTTTGCGTGACGTAATGATTAAAACCAACCGAACCAGAGTTAATACCTTCGACATGTTCCAAAGGAGAACGACCGCTGATATGACCATTGCAGTTAAAGGCGGGGTATAAATGGAACAAAAAATGCATTGAGTACTCCATTCAAAATAACACTTGAAAATGCATGTATACAGTAAAATTTTAGATGTCGATATACTGACATCCCCACACACCAATTTTATATCCCAGGACCGCATGCTTCAAAGGTTATTTCTGTGGTGTGGAGTTTTTAAATTGTCCAATAGATACACCTATTGGATATTCAAAGAGTTTACAAGTACTCTCTTTGTTCATGAAGACATAACGTAGAATCAGCACCTAAATATGTCAACCATGAGCTGTGGTAAACAAAAGAATGGAGACTTCACATTTCGAAATAACCACAAGATATACATTTTTTTTATTAGAGATCGTTCAACAGATCTGCAGTTACTGCAGGATATCCATAATCTGTACCCCTCGGCCCTCTATAAAAACAAGCAGAACATCTTTATGTGGGTTCCTTCACACTGTGTTATCAAAGGCAACGAAGATGCAGACAAAGCTGCCAAAGAAGCTAGTCAGATTACAGAAATGGAAGCACAATACAAGATACCATACCAAGATGCCATAAGCCACCTCAGCTAGCAACTCAGAATGCAATGGAAACAATCCCGGAACCAGACGCCACCAGAAAAATTGAACATGGTACGAACTGGTGACACTACTTGTTCACCCGTCTACTCTCTCAAAAGGAATGATCAAGTGATCATCTCACGTCTTCGAATTGATCACACTGGATTAACCCACTCACATCTCCTCGCCAAAACCAATCCACCTTACTATGAAGTCTGCAACACGAAGCTGACCGTTAAACACCTCTTCACAGAGTGCAAACAATGTGCTAAACAATGACGGATTCATGAGATCGCAGGAAACTTATCTGCTATACTCAACAAATCATCGAATTTCAAGCAAGTGCTGATCTTCCTCAAAAGTACAAGAATGTATGTGATATATACTATTAACATGTAAATATATAATAATTTAAAATTGTAATTTTTATATTATCATATGTATATATAGTTTCATCGAACCTGTTTTTATTGTAATTGTAACTTAATATTTTATCTCTGTGTGTAACTTCAGTGTTCTATGTACTATTACTGCATTTCATATATTGTATGCATTAGAAATATACTGTATATTTTGTATCACATAGTCGCGATATGACCTTGATGTTAAAGCAACTTTAAATAAATTAAAAAATATATACAACATTTAAAATGGTGATTCCACTAGAATGTTCTGACTTAAAAAGCATGTATTAAATATATTTAACTTTTCCTGCACGTGGACCTTATTCTGAAAAAAAACATTTATTTTACATTTATGGGGTCCCAAATTATGTATTTTGAAGAAATATCGATATCAAATCTTTTGATGAAATCCAATACTACCTCTACTTACTGTAAATTACAGAGAAAGTAAGGAACAAAGATTTAAGTTTTGTTAGTACCTATTAGATATTTCATTTACTAATTGGTCTATCTATTACTATTATTATAAGAGCTCCACGGTGTACCGGAGATCTGAGGAGTTTTTTTGCATGCCAGTGAATCTACTTACATCAGGCACAATTAGAAACTATCGTACTGCGTCAGCTTTGAACACGCGACCTGGGATCTGTAGGTCAACGCCCAATCTGTTTTATTGCTGATACAGATGTTTTAAAATATATTACTTTAATTAAAATTGTTTTAAAAACTTAAAATCCTTATTTCCCACCTGGATGGGAAACTATTTTGAAAATCTTTATCTAGTAGGCATAAATACTGTTCAGCTTAAAAATAAAACTTCGTATTCTTTTTTTTTCTTTCTTTTAGTTATGCTTCTCATGGCAGACACTTATGTACACATGGAATGGTGTGGACCGTTTTGTTAAAATTGTTTGCGGTTATTTATTTTTAGATTTAGGAATTCTCAAAACGTATATTCCCAATGAAATGTATATTAAAATTTTTGGGGGTATAATGCAATGTGGAACAACGTAATAGAAGTAGGAAGATGTAATAGGCTGAATATAAAATAAAAAAGAAGATGGATGAATAAAGCAAGGAAGACAGGTAGGAAGGTGTATTTGAGGTCATGCAAGTTCCGTCACACTGGCACGTGGTTACTTCTCTTTGACAAATCAGTAGCATAATTAAATAACAGAATGACAGTGAGAGTCGCGGATCTCCAGCTGTCCCCATGACAAGAACCCCTGCAGAGTTTTTAATTTGTTGGAGAGTTGCTCCTCTTTTGTTGGGGACAAGCACACACCGGCAAATTAAACCTGCTGGAGTTTTCAGGGGTACTAAGGACACTCGACTGGCATCAAAGTTAATCAGTACTCGCACAGATAAATCACGGAAGTATGGCTACCTCAGAACTAGTCACCTGGCTGCAATGGCTCACTCTCAGGTACTCTCAGAAACAACAGTGCGCCGTAACAGTTAGACAACACACAAAGCACTGCCGTGTGGCGTGAGGTTGAGCGTCCAGGGACATCTACAAATCCATATTAAGAGTAAGTCCCATTTACCGAGCAGATGTCTTCGTGAAAACGTGTGAAACTAGCAGTTAGAAATTTCCTGGTTCGATTTCCAGTGGCTGGCCACTCTGACCATAGGAATTTTCCTGGTTTTCTCGTTTCGGTAGAGGAATGCTGGTGATTCTTCTTCTAGCATGAATGTCCTATCCCTAATTTCCTGTAACCCGCCTCGGTAGCGTGGTGGTAGCATGTCTGCCTCACGTTCAAGAGGACCCGAGTTCGAATCTCGGTCAGGGTGAGTTACCTGGATAAGGTTTTTTCCGGGGTTTCCCTTATCCTGAAAAACGAATGTCGGGTAACTCCAAGCTCAAGCTCTATGGAC
Source organism: Mantis religiosa (assembly GCA_030765055.1). Taxonomy (NCBI): domain Eukaryota; kingdom Metazoa; phylum Arthropoda; class Insecta; order Mantodea; family Mantidae; genus Mantis; species Mantis religiosa. The sequence goes on along the minus strand of CM060957.1, from coordinate 122,442,307 downwards.
CCCGGCCTCGTTTGAGCATCATTTTACCCATTCCATTCATCGTCCGATATGACTTAACGCTGGAGGACGTAAGATACAAACCTAATTTCCTGTCGTTAACCTCATCTTTTTTAGAGTTATAGGAACAGATGGTGGCGATTTGTATGTTTTGACAATACAGTGGTGTTTGTGATATGGAAAGATTTATTCCTGGCTTATGGAGAGACCTCCTCCATATGAGCCGTTTCGTCAGTTGCTGGGATTTCCATTTGCAAGCGGTGAAGGTAGAGCTAGTCGGCATCAGGGTTGGTGTCATATTGGAATCTCTAGGGATTTTGCCATCGTCATCCAGATCTGTTTTTCCTTCAACCCTTCTTTTCTGGGATCACTTTGGAGACATAAAGGATTCCACTATGGGCAAGTGCAGTGGTCACTGGTGGCCACACTTCTAACTACTCCTAACTCTTTAGACTCCATTCACGATGAAAAATATCGTGAACGTTACGTAGACGTAAGACAAGTTCTTCACATTGCAGCAATATGTTAACGCAAGAACTTTGGACTATTATCTGCCAGCAAAGAAATAAATAGCATAACATACAATTAGATACTGTTCCACCCAAGCTGGGATGACATAAAGTGGTTTTAAGATCCAAATTGCAGGCCCAAAATTAATTATTAAGAAATAACTGTTCTCTAAGGTAATTTAATATGTAATAACGAAATGTTTAAGCATGCTGGGATCTATATAATGTTTCTTAGAGTTTTAGCTCTTACAATTCCTTTTTGTAACTTATCTTTCTTTAGCATGCAAATATGGATCTGCCTAATTGAAAAATGATACAAGTGTTACATATATGTTGCACGATTAATGATTGTTTCCCTAATGTAAACTTAGTTTAGTGGACGCTTCTTTAGGATATTATCTATATGAAAACTTTAATCCCTTTTCATTAAGGGTATGCAAGTATTTCAGAAAGTGTCATTTTCATAAGTTTTAAGTCTAGTTGACTGAAAATGTATACTTACGTTTTCTTACGTAAATAAGCCTTGTAAAGTTTACATTTCGTTTAGCTGATTTATAGATACGAATAGTTGTGATACATTTTCCGTTAATCAATTTCATACTAATTGATTTGAAATTCATTTTTAGTCAAACATTATCAGCAAGTATATGATATCAAAGTGCCTTTTTATGGAACACTTTAAAACATGAGCATTATGGCTGGCTTTACAGGAAGAGGAAGTTATGTAAATGTGGCATACTTAAACCAACTTCCAGAAATCTTCACATTTATTAATTTAATGTCATCCAATGTTAAGATATATCGGACTATGAATTAAATGAATGAAATGATACTCAAATGAACCAAGGATCCATAATGCATATGAGTATCCGAAATTCATCTTTCAGAATAAGGGAGAGCTCTGGAATGACCTTATCCAGATAACTTACCCTGATCGAGATTGGAACTCGGAACCTATATTTTTTGAGTGATTGGTCAGGTGCATTTTTTATTTTGATTTTAATTATAACTTAAAATTAACTTTTAGAATATTGAAAAACAGCGAGTTCTTTAAAAACTACAACAATAATTAAGAACAAAAATAATCATTATAAAACGCTTTTGAAACAGAGTCTGTAAATTAAAGGTATTTATTAGCTAAACACAGAATGTTGTACAATAAAATCATAAGTGGAAATTCAGTTAAAAATTTCTTTGAATACACATGGGAATAAATAAACTTTGTTTATGTCACACGAGATTTTTCATCTATTTCTATGTCTCTGGGAGTCGCTGCATCCAAATATGAAACCAGTTTTCTTAGACACGGATTACAGCTGTAGACTTCGACATCCACGTAAGCTTCCGACTACCGATAGACTAAGCATAGAGTATCTAAACGTTTAAAAGAAAAGTTAGTATATGATTTATTGCTTTGAAATAAAAACATTTGACTAAATATGTTTTCTCTTCTGAGACTAGAACATGGATTCTTCAAGTCGCCAGAAATGCAAAAGTATCGCTGATATCTTGCGTTATAATTATTCATGATAGGTGTGAGAACACCATACAATGTGTTCTCCTCCATAATATGAATACTTATGCAACAACTCAAACTATTCATTCATCTGCGAAAAATGTACAATGAAATCAAATCGGTGATCAAGTTACTCAAACATCTTTAACATCACTGGATCATTTGAGTAGCTTACTGTCCACCAACGCAAAGTAAGTCGCTGAAAGGAACGTGCCACTCTTACACAGTGGGACAAGGAGCGAATGTGTGTGACAGAGAATGCATGCTACACAAGGAGTAGAACCGTTAAAACCATGCGTTCTGTTCACTCTTTACACAAGTTAGAGAAGATTTATTCACCAAAGTACAAGACGTCAGAATGTTTTTGAATGGTCTGTAACTGAACTGGTATAGGGTGTCATAAAAGTATCCAGTAAGGGTGTGGGAACCTTCTCTAAACCCCCTGCGCCTCAGGCCCCAGAGACTTTCTTTGCTGTGGTATACTGTAAAATGATAACCTTCGCCTTGGCAACAGAAAGGTTTCATTCACATCCTTGCATATGGTATAACCGTACTCGGGAGAAACACTTGATTAGAGAGGAAATAGATTAAACGCGAAACTAATTTGGGATGCTAAATAATGTGAATGAACCCATTATCAGTTAATGATGGACTCATCTTTCCCTAGCTTCACTTTCAGCTTGGATGATAAAAGCAATTCGTAAAGGCACTGAATATCGAAAGCAAGTGTTTTCAACAAATTAATTCTGTATTTCCTGGTCTGTTATTCGAGAAAATAAAACCAGATTGTTTGATGGGCTTCAAATTTGAGCCCTTGAATGTGACGAGACTTCGTAAAGAAGATTTATAAAATTAATAAAGCAGTATAGATGTTTCTGAAACAGTTAAGACGTTACAAATCACTTGGAAACAAAAACTGCAGAAGCTGAAATTTTGATTCAATGAATTCTAATGTCACACTGCGATCTTGGGCACCAAGACTACTCCTAGGCATTCAAAGAGATTGTCCTAAGCAAATACAGACGAAACAAGTACAAACAAATTTTTGCTTAATTAGAAGCTGTTTGACTTCTGGATACCTTTATGTCAAATGTTTGCATTATCTTCCATTTCTTTGTGCACGTACCCATATATATTCTAAGAAATATATATATTAATATTCGTAATGTTTTATATCATATTAAATGTAAATAACACAAATTTTAAGCTAAAGTTTTATGTTTTTACATTTCATGTATATTTTAATTTTTGTATATGTGCATCATGGTGTTCAGGATAATATCCACTATTTTAAAGTTATGGAGAATGTTAGAAATTTTGAAAACTTTACATTTACTTTAAAAATATTAAAAATGAATTGTAAAAAAAGCTGTATATTAGAGATAGCAGCTAACTTGAATATGAAAGATCATCACATATAATTATGAACAATTGTTTGAATTAGTGCGACAAAAGTTTTGTTCCCTGTTATACATATTCTGCCTTCACAGCCCCCCAAAAATAAACATGGGTTCGAGACCTAGCTGAAGAGGGCGGTAAGGTAACAGCACCATATCCCTACACTGGACACCCCTGTACTAGTGAGTGGGTCTCTTTTCACGCCAGTAAGTCGACTGAATGGCTTGAACAACCTCGATATCGCGCGCACACAAAAGACACTTTTGTGGTCAACTTAATCAAAACCGGTTCAAAAAGAAAGAAAGGAATAAAAAAGGAACGTAGTGTCTCCTTATTCAGAAGGGAACGTGGTGTATTTTTACTTTGTGCGGAAAGGAAATGACGTCTCGGGTCGTTTGTCTTCTATAGAATCTCGACAACATTTTGTGTGGCTCTCTGAAGGGGTGAAGTTTTCCTTCGACTCTATAGAAGCGCCTGCTCAGTATTTAAATTTCACTCTAACAGAATTCGCTCAGCTTGAACAACTATATGCTGAAAATGAGCGAATTAAGGATAGAAGACAAAAGAGATAGAAAACTGGCTATTGCCACTTAGTTAATGTAGCCATATCTACTACAAAGAGGGGAAAATGCGAATGTGTGTATAGTGATTTTGGAAACCACTAAACCGATCTTGACAATTCTTCACTATTAAAAGGCACTGATCTTTTCCATGGACATAGACTACAATACATATATTAATTTCATTTCTTAGAGGTTTAAAAGACTGAAAATGATTAACAATGTCTGGATCATGAATTGCGTACACTTCTAGCCAAAATATACTTGAGAAATTGTCTCTGAATTAATAAGTATGTCATAGAGTAAAGCATAGTTTGCTGTCATTTCACAGAAAAACTGTGTGAAATCAGAACATCAGATAAAGATGTTTCATTCCAGGATACTTTTAGAAATGGCCATGATTTAGCAACCAAGAATAGAGAAAACACTGTAAAACAATGGAGAATCAACTGAGTTCTATCTCAGGCTGAGTTACCTAGATACAGTTTCTCTCGAGGTTTTCTTTTATCCTGAAAGATGAAAAGTCGGGTAATTGTAAGCTCTATAGAACCCCGGCTCATTTGAGTATCACTTCACCAATTCCATTCGTATAAAATGACGACTAACCGGTAATGGAAGTACGTTAAACATTAAAAAAGGCAATCAGAATGAGAAAGATCGCTTCAGCGGGTGTGATGTGGCAGGAGGAATTAATTTGGTATCTCAGGGATTAGGAGACATTGGTTCATCATCATCTTCTTCTTGTCCTTGTCTTGAGTAAATGTTTTTCTAACTCGACAGATACATTTAGAGGATAAAAGCGCTAAGAAGATACAATAGAAAGGATTCCGCATTGAACTTTCTGCAAACTATTGCACATTAAACTGACCGAGAGAGGAGATTTTTTCCCTTGTAATTTACGTCCTCCAACGTTAAGTCATATCGGACGATGAATGGAATGGGTAAAATGATGCTCAAATGTGCCCAGGGTCCATAGAGCTTAGAGTTACCCGACATTCATCTTTCAGGATAAGGGAAAACCCCGGAAAAACCTATCCAGGTAACTTACCCTGACCGAGATTCGAACTTGGGACCTCTTGAACTTGAGGCAGACACGCTACCACCACGCTACCGAGGCGGGCGAGAGACTGAGAGAGAGAGAGAGGGGGGGATGAGACCGTTTAACAGTTACTGAAGGTTCTTCCGTTGCGATGACGTCAAAACCACAGGTCCTGGGTCTCGACAAGCGTATCCTCCCTCACTAGACAGCATCCACAACGCCGTACCGACGCTGGTCGAAACGGACTCCCAAAATACGAGTCTCAAACGCTACTTCATGAGCTACCTCACTGGTTCGGTTTTGAAACATCTTAATAATAAAAAAGTTTAACAGCACTTATGTAAGAAAGCTTTGCTCTATTTCCTGTTATACTGCAATCAAGCATATCACAGTCGTAGCTACATAACTACACGAGAGAAAATTATGAGCAGTCTGATGTCATAAACTCTCAAACTATATATTTTTATAACCATTTGTTCCCTTTTTATTATTTGTGTATTATTTTATGATTGAATTTGGATGGTAAGGCCAGTGATTTTGATGCTACACTTTATTTGCTGTGTTAAAACCTTTAATCTTTTATTTATAAATTTTAATTATAGGTATAATGAACAACTGAAATAAACTTTTCCTAGTGGTTACAGGCTGTGCCCATTTCCAAAATAACGAAAGAATAATCTGGAGGTAGAATCTTTAGGGGAGAGTCGTGCAGTATCGGCCGGCGTGCAGTATCGGCCACTACTGTGATTTTCCTTTTCGCCTCCATGTGGCAGAAGTTACCAGCAACCAGTAGCAAGTTTGTGCATCCACGTGCGCTATAGTCGGATATTTTCTTCCTCCCTTCTGTTCTTTGTCTGCTCTGAAAGCTTGATGATGGTTAGTGTAGATCTTAGCGCACGGAAGATATTCTGAGGCCTATAGCAGCGCTATATTTGCGATCTCTGTAAACCAGTGAGCTAAACATTTGTGAACTGAACAGAAATAGTGACAACAAGTTCCCATGCTTTTTTATTCTACTATTGTTGTATATGTGGCAATGCAATGTATCACTGACAATGTGTATTGTAATAGAAAAGACAGTGGCCGATACTGCAAGACAGTTTCTACAAGCCTTATAATTCTAGCTTTTTTACTTTTGATGTAATAAAGTACTATAAATAAAAATAAGTCATTACATTATGCTATTTATAGAACATGTCTTGAGGTAAGAGAATAATATGGTAAGATTCCGATTAACCACCACAGTTACAGAGTAAAATCAAAAAACTTAACCCGGCCGATACTGCACGACCTTCCCTTATATTCGTTCAGTTTTTTTCCCATATTTCGTTGAATATTGAAGTTAAGGTCTTTATGTGAAAGCAACCGTTAGGTTATTAAAATATAATTACAAGATCAACGAGAGGGTGCAAACGTTTAAAACTTCAACGATACAAGTTCCTTCGTTTCTTTAGGCATCGTGCTATGTTAAGGAAACAACTAAATCTTATATAGATTTGTGAGAGAGTGTATTTCATTTCTATAGAACCTCATCAAAGATGTCTACCTGTACCTGGAGGTACTGTTAGGTACTGTTTTGTGTGTAAATTTGTCGTTTACTGAAGATGAACTGTGGTATTAAAGCAACAACTTCATGAAGCTGGTGGATAATTAATATCCCGTTTTGGTGAGAGCATAAACTATTTTATTTCGTCGCCCATCTCCAGATTCTATTCATCCTCCTAACGTATTTTCTTATCGCTTATGGTATTTTTAGTACAGAATAGTTTATACTGTCAACAATCACACTTAGTTAAATCACAATATAATTCTATAAGGAGGTCCAAAAGAAAACCTAATACACACAATTGGAAGCTTCAAATTTCAATGGGACTTACGGAAAAATAGCATAAAGGGGGTAGAACGAGGCAAAACAATTACTCAAAATATATAATTATTTTTATTTTACTTTATAAGTAGCCATATTTTTAAAATACCACGTGTAGAAAGCTTACTGTATTTAAGGGGACTAAACATCGCTAAATCATTGAAAAACCATTCTTTCGAGTTTTATTGCTTATAATTATAAGAGTATAATTCAGGAATAATATTTGGCAAACACTTTAACACCACTGTTTATCTTTACCACCTCGATTTTTTAATATTCCCACAAGCAATTATATATCCTTAAAACAGCGCTTATGCAGATAAATATGAACTTGATATTATTGTAACCCTATTATTGTAACTGTATATGTAACTTAGAGTTGCTTAATATTTTAACACCTACCTTTATCTCCAAAGTTGAAATGAATTCGACATAAAACTTTTAAAAACCACGTATTTTATCTAATCATCTGCTCTGGGTATAATATGAAAAATAGAGAAATTATAAGCAAAATCACACCAAAGTATGTACCTAAATGGAGAAATAACATTAATAAAAATCAGTCTCTTTCTAATTTATAATAAATTTAGCTGCGTTTAAATTATTAATTATACAAAAACATTTTCAAATTTCACCAGTGTTTCATCCCTCTAACAATTTGTAAGAAGGGGGGGGGGGAGGTGGGAATTGGTAAGTCACAAACATCACGATGCTTAAGCCCTAGGAATAGAGGGAAATAAAACTTGTATATAGGCACACTAATTTATACTGATTTAGGATTAGGATTTGTACGGAGAGGATTCGGTACGTAGGCCGCCATGCTGGGCCCATTGTTCCTATGCCCCCAAATGGAGGCACCCCCGGGAGGAATGATGAGGCGAAGGAGACAGAGGGTGGCTGACCCATAGAGCCACGACCGTACAGAGGGCAGGGTCTCTACAGTTTACTTAGTGACTTCACCCGACACGCCAGGACAACGAACCCGCTCCCCTGCTGCGGGGTGGCAACGAGCCCAGCAGCCGAGCTCTAACGGTCCCAGACAGACGTTCCGAGTCCTAAAGGTCTCTGGCTGGTGGTCTCCAAAGGTCCCAGCAGAGAAGCGGAGACCGGCAACTGACCTACCGGAGAAGGAAGTAGTTTACCTCAGAGCATATTATCTCGCCATGCACCGCCGAGACACCCGCCAACACTTCTACCCTGAAACAGACCACCAGATGAGAGATGATGTAAAATGATAATGGAGATGAAATGGAGGGACAGGAAATTCGGGGGATGTAATTAACCTACTCAGCCTTCACCTACCGACCCGGGAAACCCCCCAAAAAACCAATGGTCAGGTAGGTCAGTCACGGGAATCAAACCCATGCCTCCCGAATGCGGACCACAGACGAAAGCGCCTGATTAATCCCGCTTGGTAATTTATACTGATTTTACATTCCAAAATTAACAAAAATTACAACGTATACATAACAGAGATAATTTAGTTTTCAAATATATCAGTATAACATTATGCTGTAACTGTACTATACAGAGGTATTACCTCTAATGTCCAAAACCGAAGCAATATTCAACCTATTAGAGCAATAACAGCAATCTTCAAGGCTTGAATAATAGTTTTGCAATCCAAAAATACATATCTAAAGACTAGAATGCTGCAACTACGACTATACAAGCCGCCACTATTTATTTATCCAAAATCGAGGCAATAGTTATCTAGATAGAGCAATAACAACGATCCCCAACACCCGGAAGCACATTACAGACCGTAGGCAGATTTAAGCTATGGAATACTGTATCTACAACCATACAAGTCACCACTAGCTGGAGCTACGACTAAAGGAGCCGCCACTCCTCCCTCCAAAATCTAGACAGTAATGTACTTATTAAAGAAACAGAAACGATTTTCGCGATCAGGAGAAGCGTTACATAAGTCTCAGGTGCAGATTTAAACAATAGAATGCCGCAGCTACGACTACACAGACCGCCACTGCTTCTTGTTCCGAAATCGAGGCATTAATGAATTTGTTAGACCAACAGCAACGATCGCCATAAAGGGCAGTACAGACCTCAGACACGGATTTAAACAATGGAATGCTGTCGCTACGACTACAGAAGCCACCACTGCTGCTCCATCCAAAATCAAGACAATAATGAACTTGTTAGACCAATAGCAACGATCGTCAAGAAGGATATTACAGACCTCAGACACGAATTTAAACAATGGAATCCTGCTACTGATTATCCATTATGATCAAGACAATAATGAACTTGATAGACCAATAGCAACGATCGTCAAGATCTGAAGAAGGGCATTACAGACCTCAGACATGGATTTAAACAGTGGAATGCAGCACCTATGACTACAGAAGCTGCGACTGCTTCTCCATCCAAAATAGGGACAATAATGAACTTGTTAGACCAATAGCAACAGTCGTCAAGATTTGGTAAGCACGACACAGACCTCAGACACTGATATTAACAATGGAATGCTGCAGCTACTTCTACACAAGCCGCCACTGCCTCTCCCTCCGAAATCGAGGCAATAACGAACTTGTTAGAGCAATAACAACGATCCATGAGGCCTGGAGAAGCACTCTACGGTCCACAGCCAGAGAAAATAAAAAGGAGATGCAGCCCCTGCACACTCCGAGAGCGGCTGGTGTGCGATAAGTGGATGAATAAAACATCACTGACAGTGGAAAGCGCAGCAAATTCGCGTCACAGTTAGCCAATTAACACCATGTTACCCTCCCACCCCTTCATCTCTATATATACACACGCAAGTCCCTAAGTCTTCTTCTGTGAAGCGAGAGTTGAGTTCATTTT
>CM060957.1:122172595-122430095 GCA_030765055.1 Mantis religiosa | reverse complement strand
ATTCTGCAACTGTTCTAACGCACGAAGGGACATCTGTTTACCTCAAAGACAGAGCAGTTTGGCCACCTGGTTTGTTACTCACATGTTGCGTTCTAGCTTATATCGTTTATTTTCATCTCTTCTATAAACTTTTCTCACAAAAGCAATTTTTGTTTTCTATTACTCGAGATAAAAGTTTGAGAAATAACATATCTCATTATAGATACAAGACGGATACAGGAGACCAAAGCAGGAGTCAAACATTTAAATTCCAGTTGCTATGAGCTGGGTTTAAATTTCCATTATTTCAAGAGACCGGTGAAAAACAAAACAGCAATGTCCAAGTGTTTAAAAATATAAAAGAATTTAAACCCAGAGCTATAAATATCTTGGGATGGTTAATGTCACAAATAGCGTTGGATACCAACTGTGTGTTTTAAGAATATGTTAGTTTTCTGTTCTAAACTCTGGATTATTTGTTATGTCTTCGAGTTATATCAAATGCTAAAATTATTTATTTTGGAGTGAAGACGACGTCATAGGATATTCATGAAGAAGCCAACTATGTATGTATACTCCAATAGTTTTAAAATTACCTTAATTCACAGTGTCTTAGTCAAAATTATTTGAGGAATTTTGAGAGAGTAAAAATATGAACAAATTCTCCATTTTCATGGGAATCTGAGGTGAGCAATTTTGTTTGAAATAATTAGTGCGGTTTTGGAAGATTTGAAGTCACATATAATAGGCTCGGTATTCTTTAGTTATTGGTGTTCATTTCCTGCCAACCATCCCACCCCAAATACACGGATCCTTCTATAATAGCTTAATATGTTATATTCATGAGACTTTATCTATTCCTCAACAAACCATTATTGTATAAGCTTATTCTTCTACTTCCTTCATAATTATTAATGTAAGCATTTGTAGAAATAGCTTTATTTCAATTTTCTTGTAAGCATAGTAGGAACAGGTGAATTTAATAAACTTAAGAAATAGTCAAATATTGGCTGTTGCTAAGTAGTCGTGTTCTCTTTTTATGATCAAAATAACAATAGGGGAAAATAACAAACAATATAAACCGAATGATTTCCCATTTGGGAAAAAAGGAATAAGTATTTGAAAGTTAAAACCAATAACGTGGAGCATGTCAGAAATATTTAACTTCACTAAAAAAAGTTATTTGACATGAATTGTATGTGTTTTGTGTAAAGATTTTAGTTATATCTTACGATTTACCAATTATAAAAGGCCATTCAGAATCAAGAGGATTTTAAAAACTATTCCCAGAAAATTCAGTACACATACTTCATTTGTCATAAAAATATCTTAAGGGTATGTATGACTGAAATTTCATGAAAATCGTGAAAATAACGACTTTTTTTATTTTAATTCTATAAAATAATTTAGACATTCCCGAATGTGAAAAATGCATAATTTGCCTCCGGACGCCATTTTTAAATGCTTATTTAAATGTCGGTGGCCTTTAAACTCTGTCAGAGTCACGCCCTCTTTTGCCTACATCCACATTCTTTGTCTGTTTTCCGTTCTTAAATTTTCAATTCAAGAAAAGAAAAATAAGGCTTTCAGACAAAATGGTTCCTAAAATGCTGCCAATATATCAGAGGCTGGCTTCTACAACATTACTAGAGAGGTGCAAAACAGGAAAAACACAGAATGCCAATGAATCTTTGCATCATGTTATATGGATTAAGTGCCCAAAGGAAGTTTCCATATCAAAACAAAAATTGGATCTTGCTGTTATTAAAAGCATCAGTGAGTTTAACATGGGTACTCTTAAGTCATTGGAGCTCCAGCAAAATATCAGAGGTGAAAGTGTAGTAGACTCAGCAAGGAAAACATCAGTGCAGCGAGATCAGACTCGTATCCTGCAAAGCAAGAAGCGAAGTTGTGCAGAAGAAAAGCAACATCTAAAGAAGAAAAAGGTGGAAAAAGCAGTAACAGAGGAGAGGAAAAAGAAATCTGAGGGTCCAACCTATCAGCCTGGTGGATTTTAATGTGAGTTATGCAATCAAATCTTTAATCGCTGTTTTCTCAATGTTCATATTTTCAGCATTTTTCTTCCTGTAAAATGCTCCTTGCGATGCAGTTTTTGTACTACATTCATGAAATTTGCTACACAGGTTCAGAATATCATAAGGAATGGAAATTGCCCTAGGTTTTATTGTGAAATGTATACAAGCATATATTTTTAATTTTCAAACACAAAACTTACAGTTTTTTAGACAAAAAAAGAATATTTGTAAATTAAAAAAATTTTGTGACCTAAACTAAAGGAGACACAGAAAAACCCAGAGCAATTTCAAAAAGTATGTGTATTATGAACATAGGGTTAAAATATTAGACCAAAATTCAAAATATTTTGTCGCAAGGGACTTTTTTAGTGACGTAACAAAAAACATACAAAATTTATCATAATTTCTAAACTGCTGGAGAAAAATGGTTTAAATTTAGGTTGTTACATGTTTACATTATACAACACCTATGGTGTAAATTTGAAAAAGCTAGCATTATTAGTTCAGAATTTGAAAATTTCAGTCATACATACCCTTAAACGTGTGGTTTTATAATCGACATTGTTAGCAGCATATTTGAGAATCAAAGTGTTGAATATTGTGACTTTTGGGTTCGTAGAATTAAAAGTTAAATTTGCAGAAATTCTAAATGTGTTGAAATACACTCTGTTCAATTCTTACAGTAGCAGAATACGTCACATACACAATTACAATCTACCAAGGTCGTTGACCACAACAAAGAGCTCACTTTCATCACACACCAGCTTTAATTACAACTCTCGTTACGACACTATTTACAACTTTTTACGACTATCTTGGCGAGTCTCGGTTTCCTTATATATACCACTACTCATATTACTAGATATTTCTGGAACAAACAAGAAACCGAATCAATCAAGATGTCACTAGAATGTTCCATTTACCTCACTTTATCTGTTTTGGCATGCCTTTTATCTCCGCGCTATGTTTATCTGCTTAGGCAAGCTGTTTATCTTCGCTCGGCAATATCTGTCGCTTATCTCTCTGCGGAGCGCTATCCTAAATAATGGGTTCGCGACAATACTTTCTTGCAAAGAGTAGTTTGGGGAGGGGGATTTTCATGAAAATGTTAATGTCGCATCCTTGAAAACTGGGCAACTTAAATAGCAAGTTTGGTATTCATCCGACCTTCCTTTAAGTTACGCTGTTTAAAGTCTAACACACATACATGCACAAGGAGTTGTTCTATAACTGTTTTCTTTTTAATTCAATGTTTCCAAAAATATGTATTTCTCATGACATCTTGGCATAGAATATTTGAGTGAAATGCAATATTTCCTATACACTGTATGTATAAGGTAGGAAAATTAAAAATATTTGGAGGTTCTCAGGAATTTAAAACGGTAATATATCGAAATGTTGGATAAAACATAACACTTTATCCTATTGCGTAAGAGGAAGAGAAAGTAAAAATCTAGGATCATGTACTCGAAAAAAGATGATTCTACAAGGGCGAAAATCTGACAAGACGTAAAAGGAATAGACGAAGCCATTATGAAAAATGTTATTCCAGAGAAAATATGAGAATATTGTTTACCATGGTATAAATTATTTTGTCTTCTCAAAGAAAAACCTACCAATAGAAGACTAAAACTGTACGAAATAATGGGAAGACAAATAATACCGAAAAAAATCAAGGAAATGTAATACATGCAGGACAATGAAGGAATTGTTTGGTTGTTGAAGATGAAACAGAACAGAACTTCTCCAATGTTTGAAGAAACCCTTGTTAGTCTAGTCAAATGTGCAGCAAAAGGAAGCAAGAAAATTCTCTATTTAATAGAATGCATAAAACAGATGACTTCACGCAGATAGTGATGCCACTAAAATCGAATAAATAATGCCAACAAATTTGAACCATTACTATCATTGACCTTCTCTATTTGCTGCCATTTATTTTTATATCTGCTCTACACATTACTCATACCACATTTTGGAAATTCAATATATTTATTCGTACTCGTAATATTATTCGTAATGCAAATATTATGAAAAAATTTGACATAAGTTGTATATTTTAATCACCTCCATATGTCTCCTTAAATAATTTAAACTAATATCTCATGTTTTTCTTGTAGAATTAAGATATACAATTTAAGAGTAGTTTGTTTATCTGGGAAGACCACAAAGTTATATTGTAAGGTAGTACGTTTTCGAACATGTTATAATTTTGAACATTCTAAAATTTCTATGTGCAGTGAATTTCAAATAATGGCAAACCTGTGTTGATAATTATTTTTCTTTTAATGTGTTATCCGTGAAAGTAACATTATAAGCAGTTTGGTTTACTGTAAATAAATTATTTTCCAATCAGATGCAGGCAGGTAGTTCATATGTTAAAAACAATGTATTACAAAATGGCTCTTAATTTCTCATTGTCTTATTGCAATCCATAGAGAATCGTTTGCTATTTAATAATAATGGGTCAGGCGGTCTTTAGTACACACTCTAATAGTCAAATTAAAGCTATCTATGAATTTAAACCTATGAAATAGCGTAAGTACAATTTCGAACACTTTTTACATACATTTCTGAAAATACGCAGTAAAAATTCAAATGGATATTAGTAAATTATCTGAATGCCTCATTGTTAAGCTTTTACGTTATCTCTGCATATGTTCATTAAATAAAAAAAGATATATACTTTTCATATGATTTGTATGATACATATCATACTATGTTGCTCTCTCAATTGGTTGATATATTTTAAAAATAATTTAGATGCAAAAGTATCGTTTTCAATTTTTTAACCGGCCGCAAGTTATAAATACAAAACGCTTTTCCTTTTGAAGTGGGAATACTTTAATCGATTCAAGATTTAAGGAAAGGTTTTGACTACAATAATGCGCAACCATAGCAGTTACACAAGCTTTTTTTTGGGGAGGTGTAATTTACATCCTCCAACGTTAAGTCATATCGGACGATGAATGGAATAGGTGTAATGATGCTCAAATGAGCCCAGGATCCATGGAGCTTAGAGTTACCTTAGAGTTACCCGACATTCGTCTTTCAGGATAAGGGAAAACTCCGAAAAACCTTATCCAGGTAACTCACCCTGACCGAGATTCGAACTCGGGACCTCTTGAACGTGAGGCAGACTCGCTACCACCACGCTACCGAGGCGGACTAAGCCTAAATGCTTTGGAATACTACCAAAGAACAAGATCGAGTGTTATGACCCCACTGCTACAACCTTTGGATGGAATTTTTGTTCAAGCCCTTGAAAGCTCATTATCACGAAGCTAAACCAAAATCAGAGCCTCTCAATTTGAAGGTTTAATCCACTAGTTTGCAAACCTTAGAATGTAATAGGGTTGTCATTTTCACATGACACTGTTCCAAAGGTAAGATTTCCTTCGTTCTACTCTCCAATCTTCTGAAGAAATAATCAATCTCAAAAAGAGACCTTGATGGGTCTCATGTCTCTGGTCCTCTGGACCCTTAATGGGTCTCTGGTCACATGCACCAGAAAGAAAAGTTTTTCTGCTGTCCCATAAAATATAATTCATAACATTCTGGAAACATCTGAAAAAAATGCAGCCATATGGAGAAGAAAATTCTTCACCTCACTACATCTTACATCGCCCTAAAATATTGAAGTTGTCCGTTAAGAAATTCTCTTCATTTGACACGGAAGACAAAAGAAAAGAAGAAGAAAGTAGGATCAACAGTTTGCATATATTTAGGTCTTGTCTTAGTACAATTTGGAACATTGTTGCGAGCATCGCTGAACGAAATAGCTGGCTGTACGAGTATTTAGATCGCGAGATATGCTTTGTGTTTTGCAACGTTAAATAAAGATGCAAAACGTTGACAATCTTTATGCCAGACTTACAACTACTTAGATTAAAGTAAACGATATAAATATTCAACATCTGCTAAGAGTTGCTTCTTCATTCCTCATTGCTTGCTTTTATGCCCTGAAAAAGCTATTTGACAGCATCGTTGAGCATTATATAACTGTAAATCCTGGCTAGCTGCTCGTGTAACTAAACGCACTTTTTTTCTCTCTTTAGCTCTTTGAGTTTCAACTGGGATATAAAATGTGCACTTAACACCTTTAATTATTTTTGGAGGGAGTGGAAATGACGTAGACTCTGGAATGAATGTATTTTAATGGTAAACTGGTAAACATCTCTCAGTCACACGCACAACAGTGCATAATGAATTTTAATGACATTTATCTAATTATTCCTTCTCCTTCATTTGACATTCATAGCCTGCAGTTTGATGCTAATGATAGAAGGCGCTGGGACAGACAGTTTAGAGATCTGGCTCCTCCAGTGGAAATACTTCGCTAGCGTTGATGTGTTTTAAGAGATGGAGAATTTAGTTAAAATTTCTGCTACTAAATTTCTTCGCTTAACAGACGTATGTAAATTACCTTCAAAGGAGTAATTTGGGCATAATGCTGAATACTTAAAAATATACCAAGTCTACTGCAGAAAACAAACTTGACATTTTCCACATCTGGATTTCAGATTAAGAGTATTTATTTCTATTTTATTTTGTTCCTGGGAGCATAAATATCTTTAAATTATAGGTGTTGATTTTGGGCTATTTTTTTATATCTGAAGTATCCTTTTTATTGTTATATACAAACGTATTTACACTAGCAAAGTTGGTGGGAAACACGCTAACATTAAGTTCATTATATCGAGGTTAAATCTTACTTATAAAGTAATATTTCTATTGTTTTTAAAACACACATAAACATTCATTTTTCCTTTGTCTGATTAATCTTTGTGTAATTATTATTCCATTATTACACTAATATTAACAGAACTAAACCGCATGCATACATGCGCGCGTGTGTATTTAATTTAAAAATCATTTAACCAATTTTGATGTTTCTTTCATCAAAACAAAAATAAAGGACATACCTTCTAATCTAACTCAATAGCAAACACAGGAGTCGTAAACCTTTGATTTGGATCCTTACTCTTATTTGGCGGTTTTGATTTTTCGTTGAGTATGCCATGGAATAAAAACTTTATGTTTATGTTGCTATTTTTTTATTTGTTCCATTTATAACCCGCATTTAACTTCTATGGTCATATCGGCGGTCGTTCTGGTTTAGAATATATCGAAGGTGTTAACTCGTATTCGTTGGGTTGCATCTTTAGATCACGCACACATTCGCACTCTCATTCTTACTTCCAGACTCTGGGGAAGATGAGGAATTATCTTGGTCGGAGAAAAATCCCTACCCCTACCTAAGGGAATCGAATTCGGGACCCCTAGCACGGCAGGCAGTTGCTCTATTGACTGAGCTACGGGGCCAGCCTATGTTGTTATTGTTACTATTGAAACTGTTGTTACTCCACTGAAAATAGTATGAAAATACGGCACGAGTAACGCTTATTTCATTGCAGGCAAAATGCACAGAGAGCTTGATATAAACAATAAGAAAACGAAACAGCAAAACGAAACAAAATCGTATTGTACTTTCAGCGATAAGTACACGATACTTATTTCTTATTTGACATTTTATCCTGCTACATTATAATCATGTATACTATCAGTTTTGCTAAATATTTATACAACTTGTGTCCATCATAAATTTGGAATTTCATATATTTATAATTAAGAACTTAAAATATTTTTCTCAACTTTTAAAGACTGCGGTCATTCCAAAAAGTTTAAATTGGTAATCTTAAGGTGCGAAATGTTCATATTCATGAGTTTTCTTTACTTTTTGTCAAGAGTGTGTGTGAAAATTTTGAAGCCAATATGCTATTAAGTAACAGTGGTGCCTACGAGTAGGAAAGATATCGGAATGGAATATTTACTCTCATTATGTAAAACTTATTGGGGCTGCCAATAATTCTTTCGCCACAAAAAAGGCTATACAATACATCCAGAATTTCGTAAATTCTCCGGAGAAGTTTAAGAAAACGGAAATAATATCTAATGAATTTCCTACTCATCTCCATGAACATTAGTTTTCTCGTCCGTGATTAGAAATATCACAGGAAGTTTACGAAGTTACGTTAAAAATGTAAATGTGAGAATTTACCATACAGACATTCTAGATCGTTGTAGAATTACCTTTTAGGAAATACTTTTAGATGAGAATTAAATTAATTGAGTTGGTAACTTCAGTTTTAAAAGGGTTTATCTACAACGCTAATTTGATATATGCAACTTTTTTGATGCCACATTTTATATTAGTTTAACTACTTCGCCGCACTTTTACAGATGATTTAGTCTTTTATACACCTATTCAGTAAAACTTTATATCTGAGAAACCACTACAACTACTGTTGTATATATGAAGAGAGGTGTCGTTTGGTTGAAAATTTAAATAAAACTGTAATGCATGAAGAAAACGTATGTGTGACTCCCATTTCTGTGTCATACCACCTTTAGGTGATTTCACCAAATTTTCAGTGGGCCACTAGTATTTATCACTTAAATAGTAATTTATGAACAGTGTTTGTAACAATAGTCCTTTAAAGTGAAATTTGGAAAAATTTTATACGCACTCACGACATTCGTCTACAGTGGATGTTGAATGTCCACATTAATACTAAACCATTTTGATGGGAGAAATTCTAAATAATGTTACACTCCCAAAAAATATCAATTTAAAACGAGATAGAGGGGTGAAATTGGATCAGTAACATTTACAGATTATGTATAAAAATTAATACGATATTTTAAATGGTTTTAGGGCAAATACTTCATGAACTTGGCATACTTAACGTTGGTGTGGTGGATTATTTGTAATCCCCGTGAAAAGGAGAAATTCAATAAGAAGCATTTCTGCACTAGTAAAGGAAAAACGCCTCATTAGTACAGTTTGATTTTCTAGCGTTTTTAAGTATGATTTTGAAC
The DNA here is from genome assembly GCA_030765055.1 of Mantis religiosa. Taxonomy (NCBI): domain Eukaryota; kingdom Metazoa; phylum Arthropoda; class Insecta; order Mantodea; family Mantidae; genus Mantis; species Mantis religiosa. Next base: position 122,421,201 of record CM060957.1, on the reverse strand, counting down.
TCTAATATTTTCCTGGTTGGAACTCATTCTGGCTGTAGACTTAGAACAAATAACTCCTGTTCAAATACTTTTAGCAAGCCATTATTTTAGAATTTTTTGAAAACTTAAAGACCTATTATAGGTACGAGTATAATTATGCTACCAAGCTAGATGACACCGCGTAAGTGCAAAAGTAGTACTGGGGAGGTTCCCACCTCGATTCCTGCCAACTTGCACTCTGATCTAGAGGTTTTCCTTATTCTTCCTGGTCGGTGGGCAAATTCTTGAATGGTTTCTTATGCAACACGATTTCCTTTCCGTATTTAGCTTTCATTCCATTTGTTTCTCCTCTTTAAAATGTGATTCTTAGTTTTGTGGTGTACGGCAATGTCGGACAAATGGCACATATGCTTTCTCAAGGGCTGAAGAAGTCATTCATTCTCCTCTCTGGGCAGCTCCAGTAGTGGGAGTGTGTTCGAGGCAGGAACTGTTGGGGCTTCCACGCATATCTGTAATGTCTGTCTACGACCCATTGCTTTTGTGGTTCTTGCTTACCTTCTAGTGAATTGTAGCTGCAATACATATAACGTCACTGTGGATGAGATGTATCCCTCCCCTGTATACCTAACACAGTTATACTAATACAAAATACATTTAGAATTATTGTTTTTGTTCAGCGTCGACTACAATGTTAGAACTTCTTCATTTTACCAGTTTTACCTCTCATTAAAACCCGCTAGGACCTAATATACAGGAAACTAAAAGGATACTACCTGGACTAGAAACACATCTCTAGAAGAAGAAGATTGCCCACTTTAAGTTCGAGAATGTCAAATAATTGAAACTTTAAATATTAGCTTTTGTTATAATTCAACCGCACTTCTAACAAAGTAATAGCCAAAGTTAACGGAAATACGAACAAACTTTGGCACAACTGCTTTTTGTAGGTAATTTTGATAGACTGTTTTATGGAAATTCATCTAAAGATTAGTTCGGCAAACGACCATCAACCTTCTTTGACACACTCTTCCTATAATTCATGTTTCAATATACTAAAAAAATCACATTTACATTCACTGAATCATTATGCTTCACACTTTGTCTCTTGTGCCGAAAAGAAAGTTTTGGTTAAAATTGATAAGATAATCTGTCACAAGTAAACATGAAGAAGCACATAATTTGACGAAGGTTTATTATTTAGAAAACTTTTGAATGTTAAAAATTTATTTTATATATATATTCTCAACTTCCTGATTAGGAAGTTAGGAAAGAAACCAAATGAGCGAAAAATACGTTATTTTGGGCAGTGAAAATGTTTTAACAGAAAGTAAGATATATGGGAAATTATTATTTATAAACCACCGTAGAGTCTCTTAACACAAATGAAATTGGCACACTCATCTACACCTTCAGTCATAGGAGGTAATTCTAAGATGGTTAAATTGGATTTAGTAACTATATTAATCCTAAGGGCTATATTTTAAACAGCGGAGATAGATTCATCTCCTACAGAGCAGAAAAACAACTCACATTATTAAGATAAATTGCATCTGTTCATGAGTGCATCAGTTGCAGGGTTCAAATAAATGATTCGGGGACTTATAAAATGTAATCTCTCGATTACTCTAGCCAGACACGTAAGAAGGTTGTCTGACAGGATTTAATAAATAACAGTGTGTGTTAAAGCAAATAATTGTTTTTATTAAAGACACACGATATGCTTGATATCGTGATATGATACGAAAGTTGCTGGTGGAGCAAATTGTAAAGTACTCAACAAACTGAAGTAGTCATAATACATTATTATCAAATTAAAAATTATAATACTTGTATAAATCTAATCTTTATGCCTACAAAAGGTCATGAGTTTCTGTACATGGCTTTATATTCGAAACTTCGTTTATTTGTCCGCTTAATTAACAACAAGAGTAAGCAATGGGCATTTTCTGATATTCTATATATACGAAAACATTGCTGGTGCAGAACATCAATGCTGCTGCTATATAGTGTTATATTTTGTCTGATGTCGGAGGTGCATGAATCTGAAGATATGCTTATCTGAGTATATTTATTCAGAAATGATCTCAGTTTATTTCTTTACTAGCAGAAACCGCAATCTGCTCGCGTTAGAGCTTCTACTCTACTTTGTGTCGCCCCTCCCATTGCTGCTTTCTCATTCTTGCCCCTTTCCATTCTGTTTTCCATAATCTCGCTCTCCCACCTCCTCTGACACACTCAGTCCCTCTTTCAGTGTGGGATGCACATGTTAACTGAAGTTTCGAAAACCGGTATAAAATGTTTTCTAGATGTTAGTAAAATTAAACTTGTATGTGTTCCTTCTGGTTACAATTATTGTAACTGCACTGTTTCCCATGGTTTGGTTCAACCACACACATAATATAATAAAAAAATATCTGTGTAGCTTCTTAACTCATCCTGTAGAGGTGCTGTACATAAAAACCTTGTGACAATCATCTCTATGGTCTTTCGTTACATAAAACGTTTCAAAAATCAATAATAAGCAAACTATATTATTTCGATTTGATTTATTTTACCTCCTATTAGAAACCCTTCCCCTTTAGTACAGATAAATAAAATAACATAGAGTGTATTTGCCTAGTGGGACCTGAAACACGAGCGTTATAAATCTAGTTTCATAGCAATCGATTTGTATCTTGCGCATGCATACAAAGAAGAAAACACAAAAACAAAGCAAAAAAAGAAAACAAATTTTAAAATGAAATTTTGGTAAAGATAGTCATTCGAAATATTCATCCAAAATAAAAATGAAGTTGACTTACAAAATTTAGCTTAATACTTACAAAATTTAGCTTAATAGCTGTATACAATGGTTTAAATGGTTTTATCTATTGCGAATGCGAATAATTTACTTCATATTTAAAATAATTTTAATATAGTGAAAATCTACCTACCGGAGTTCCGGGTTCATTCACAGTGTGAGGTGCTAATTTTTCTTTACTCAAGATTATTACCTCCCAGAATCTGTAAGTAAGATTAAGGGTGTGAATATACAAAACTGAAAGAAAATGAAAAGTTTAAACAAATTCACACATGGCCGACAGGCAATATAAGTAAAATATTGCGATATAGTAATTACAGTTAAAGGTAAGGTAAAAAGGAAATAAAAAAACAATCGCTGTAATAAAATGTTCGCATAGAAATGTTTGTACGCCACCATAAGAAAAAATACATCATTACGAGATACTTTCGTTATTGATAGAAATAAATAATCTATGCAAAGAGTCGAATTATCTCTACGAGAGTCAATATATCTGGTTATGCAGAGGATTAAAGTTAAAATTTGCGAGACAAAAACACATTACTCTTCAGGAACGCCTACCCTAATATATTGTGGAAGACATTATATTATAATCTCTTGAATATCGATTACCTCGTAGATGGCTTAGCCGATGTTCAGTTTTCTTTAGTTATCTAAAAAACAAGAAACGACATCTGCAACTAATATGAAAATTACTTTTATAAAATCAAAGGTAATGGCATTCATTGGGAAAGAGCCAATTAGAACAAAAATATTTATAAATAATCGTTGCGTTGAACAGGTAAGCCATTTTAACTACTTGGGAACTGATGTTAGTTATGACAAGGAATATGATGTCTACAATAAAATATGCAAATTTCAAAGAGTGTGTGGAACAATAAATAAAACATTTAGAAACAAAATACGTAAAGAAACAAAATTAAAGTTCTACAAAGTTATGGCTGTATCTATACTGACATACGGAAGTGAGACTTGGACGTTAACTAAAAAGCAACAGAGTAAAATACAGGCTTCAGAAATGAAATTCTTGAGAAGTGTGAAAGGATGCACGAAGAGGGACTTAATAAGAAATGAAAATATAAGAGAAGAGCTGGACATTTTTAGTATGAATGATAGGTTAAAAGATCTCAAACAAAAATGGAAGGAACATGTTGAAAGAATACCACATAATAGACTTACAAAACAAATATTACAGTATCATCCTAAAGGTAGGAGAACGGTGGGCAGACCCAGGAAACAATGGCTGGAGGACTTCGAAGGCGGAACAGGCACTTGATGGCCTATGCCATGAAGTGAAGAAGAAGAAGAAGAAGAAGAAGAAGAAGAAGAAGAAGAAGAAGAAGAAGAAGAAGAAGAAGAAGAAGAAGAAGAAGACATCTGCAACTATTAGTAACAGTTTTTGAGCTGCACCATTTATTAAAACATAAATATTATTTTTCGTAAATTGCAGATGACTTTTGTGGCAGCAAATCAAGATAAACAACTCCAGCTTCTTCTCGAATTTCATCAAGTATAAAACTTTCGTTGCCTCAATCACACATTTTGACATATATTTTACCACTCGTTACTTTTGCATCATCATAATTATAAATCTTCCCTATTTAAAGCCTCCAGTATCATCTTATACCTAGTAAAAGCTGCAATTTTTTAATCTTCTGTAAGACAATTTTTAATAATTTTATAATTTAAAATTCAATTCGATTGTTCCTTAGGTAACGGATAAAATTATACATGGGACTAGCGAGGTTGACATTTATCACCTCTTGAAATTTTAGCCCTTTGCGCTAACGTCTAGGACGCTGAATATTTTCACTCTCTAAGAAAATGAACTTAGCTCGCAAGTCCCATAAATAACTATAGTACGAGACAAACATAATATAAATGCCAATGAAAATAATTATTGAGTGTAAAAACATTTAAATGTGCAGTTTGACTTAATGGACAGCAGATATATTGTACAAAACTGACAACACCTAGCAACGCTCGGGCGTGCAGCTACCAGGGAATTGAGGTATGGCTTCTCCACAAACATGTTTATGAGGAAGTTAACACTGCGGTTTCATTTCGTTAATGCAGGTGCACCGTCGGCCAATGTGTACAACCTAGATACGGTCCGGATCACAATTGATCACACTGTAGAACACATTGGCATCCTCCATAAAGATTCATGTTAAGTAAAGAGACTACGACCAGGATCACTTTGCTTTTGGGCTGCTTTAGTCAAATACTCGCTCGCACTTGTATGTATGGTACTGGAGAAAAAAAAAGAGTTGGTAGAGGTACAAGTAGCGCCATTTTTCCGTAGAAAGAGAAACAGAGGAGGCCACGTTAAAACTTATCCCCCCACTCCTCTCCATATAGGTAATAGGAACATGGCTGGAGGGTGTGCGGATGTCGTGCATAGATATAGAGATAGAGACGATGCTCCATCAAATAAATATTCATCACAGGACCGAAAAAAAAGAGGATATTCAAGAGAGCTCGGTTGATGGAGATGTTTTCTTTGTGCACGCCTGGTCCATATGCTTCCTCCCTGTTCTGTCTCTCAGGATGGCAAGTCATTACTGGTGAATAATAAAATGTGTACATATAAAAATAAATGGGAAAAAAGTGTCAAAGAGAGAGGAACGGAGATGTGAAAGAAAACACGGCATAAAGAGAGAAGTTCCGTGATCCTTGCTGCTGTACAGCACACTACAAAAGTTAATGAATTCCATACATTCTGTTTTCTAAAATGGCAATCATTACTCATAAACTGAGCTATACAGAAAGCTTTCTGCTGTTTATTTAGAATACGATTTACTATATACGTAACCTGCTGTATTATATACATGACTTTTTAAAGATTGTAGATAAGCAGGACGTTAATATTAAATAGTTCAGCTAACAGGTTAAAATCAGCAGAAATTGCACAAGCTTTACTGAGAAATGTTAATGTTTCGCATATATACAATATAATTACGTTTTCGTATATGACTTCTAACACACATTGATATCATGCTTATACAAACCATTTTGAAGTTTCCCTTTTTGCCTCTTTCTTTTTTTAATCTAATACATCTTGCAGATATAGGTCTCTGTTTTCGTCCTTGTTTTTCAGTTTTTTCTATAGTAAAACTGAATTTACGTGTTTTATAAAAGCTCTTCATTTTGATGTTTAATTTCACTACATCCTTAGATTAAGATGTGACACCTGCAGTTTGTTTGATACACATGATTAAGTCTTGCCGTACAAAAAGTCGTAGTTGTCTTCCCGTACCAAATGCTTGATTAATAACTTGCAGCCCTCTCAGACGAAGGTGTTTGCGCAGTAACAAAACCTCTGCAACGTCATGGTCACTTTGTTTTCCAGCCAATTCAGCCAAAGTCTGTCTCAGAGTGTTTGTGTAAGTTAACAGTAACATTTAATAATTTCGAATTATAAATTGAATTTAGTGTGCGGACACTTTTTGAAAAGGAATCCAACGACGAAGAATAACATACGTCTAATGTGTATATTGTTAAGGTTTAACAAGCTTCGTGTTAAACCACCACCACTGCCTCCTTCTGCGGGGCAACTGTAATCTACAGCCTGCTTTTGTGACGATGACTATAAGTGATTTTAGCTGCGTCGGTTGCCTTCCTTCCCTCTAGTTTGTTGCTATTGTTTCAGTGATTGTGACTGCTGTTCTGGGCGTAATGTAGGTAATCAAAGGTTAAGCTTCAGTATAAATAGATTACGTTGTACAATTAAAAGTGGTAGTTGCACTCTGAAAGTGTTACTGCAGTGCCAACAACCTAAAAAGAATTTCACTACTATTGTGTTTACAAAATGATATTTGTGTAGACTAAATGGCAGAGTGTGCTTTTACTCCTAAAAGGAACAGATCCAACAAAACATAAAATAAAAGGCATTCATGCTGAACATATTTTAACATCGAGTCTGAAGTGTTGTGGGAATAAGGGCGCGAACATCAGTTCCAAATATTTCTTACTTTTATTATAGAAACCTAGAGAGTACGTTTTGTAATTATTTGCTTCAGAAATATCACAAACAGAAATCAAACCACTTGTATATAGGATAGGATAGAATGTAGGGAGGGAATTTGGCATTGCGATCAGTCTTGATGTATTGTAGCTAAGCCTCCAAGTAGGACATCCCCGGAAGGAATGATGAGGCGAGAGGAGACAGAAGTCAGCCGAGCCAAGGAGTCACGATAGTGCAGAGGGCAGAGTCTCTGTTATGACCAGTTGGAAACTCCCCAGCAGACCAGGAAAAATAGCATCCCATCCACCGTGGTGCTGAGACGGCCCACCAGGCCGACCCTGAAACCGGAGACCGTCCTACCGGAGAAGGAAGTGTTTACCAGGAGCATATCATCTTGCCATGCAACGCCCAGACACCGGTCTAACTTCTACCCTGAAAGAGACCACCAGATGAGAGATGATATGAAATAATAATGGAGATGAAATTGAGGTACAGGAAATTTGGGGAGTGATTAACCTACCGAGCATTCGCCTAGCAACCCGGGGATGTCCCGGAAAGAAAGAAAACCACTGGTAGGCCTCCCGAATGCGAGTCACAAACGAAACTCCTGAGTCATCCGCTCCGTGTAGATAATTTATACATTTCAGGAATGAAACCATTCAGAAAAATCGATTATGAAATGCATATTACCTCTGGTAATCACGAGTACACGTGGCGATATATTAAAATAAAACTGGCATATAAGCATCTAAAAACAATCTAGGTTTAATAATGCGGAACCTGTCTAAGAGCCCATGCCTCAAGAATGTCAAGCTAAAGATCAAGGATCACAGGCTAACACTTACCAAAATCGTTTATAGAATCTTCTTTTTCTATGTGGAAGCTTGCCATGGAAAGTACTTTTATAGCATCAATACCTGAAAGTGGAAAAAATATATTCATAAGAAAAATTGTATATTAAGTAAATACTGTAGCTAGTGTTTACCTTATTTACTGTAACAAATAACAATTATTTATGTTGACATTATCTCTAAACTTGCACTCTTAACTACTCATAATTGCTACTAAACTCCAAGCTCCCCGATCGATATAAAGTTAAATATATATTGTTGCAACCACGGTTGTAAGGGGGCTGAAGGACTTACAATCCTAAGTAACAAATAGGAACTGGAAGGATTGGGAAAAGCAGATGGTAGAGCTAATTGGTAGAGGTTGAGGACATGAGAAGGTTTAGAGAAACACCTAATGTCAAACCACATTAACAAATATATTCTATGATTCGGTAGAGCAAAGCAAGGCACTCCCTAATCTTGAAGAGATCAGAGGTGCAATTGAAATATATAAATTATATATTATAAATTATAACTATAATTATAATTATAACATGTACCTTTGGTTCAGGGTTGCGTAGGGGTATGAACTAACGGCTATATGAAGGATGTGTCTAGAGTTGATAGTCTTCTTGTTTCGGATTAAACACACAGCAAAAGACTTCAGACCTGACAGACTTAATCCGTCGACTCAATAATACTAATCCAAAAAATCCTCTTGCGTACCGACTTATATCACTTAAATAGGAATCCCACCCCTATTTCATGCCAAAGAAAAGGCATATCTTAAAGTTTTAGGAGTGCTCTCATTTGTCCTCTTCATTCCGGATGACTTTGCTAATAATTCGGAAGCGGCCGACAAAATCTTAATGTGTGGATCGAACCATTTTGAAGATATTTCTTGTAATTCATGCAAACAGAAATAGATATTAAAGTATTACACAGCGACCACTTTAAAATATTTGACTATCCCTTGACTACTGTACTCGTGTACCCATATTCCCTTGCACCTACCAGAAAATTACCAATAAATAATATGAGGATCAGCTGATAAGTCCCAAGTCTCACATAGAGATGGAGCAACTGGGTCAGTTTGACGGATAGAATCATATACATAGTTAACTCTAGATGGCTTGTATACATGGTTACAGGTCAATATCTTATTTAGATTTTTAATGACAGCATTTTAAACCAGACAAGTAGTGGTTTTACGAAAATGGAGGATATGGAAAAACTACGGGTGACTATATACTTCAGTTTGAAAGGTTTAAAGCTTAAAGGAATCAAGGAAGAAATGAACAGTACATTGAAAGATTCTGCCCACTCATATACAATGACTAATAGGTAGGTATCAGAGTTTAAAATGGGACATACGAGCACTAGTGATGAGCCTCGCTCTGGATGCGCTGTGGAAGTCACAACTCCATAGATCAGTGTAAAAATTCATTGTTTAGTACTGGAAGACCGCAGATTAAAGTTACTTAAGATAGCAGCGGTAGTAAACATATCATTAGAACGTGCAGGTAATGCTTTAAGTAAAGTTTTGGGCTTTCATAAGGTCTGTGAAAGACGGGTGCTGCGTTTGTTGACACCTGATTAAAAGCTGCAAAAAAAAAAAAAAACAAAAAAAACAAAAACTGTTTCTGTTAAACATTTGGAGCTCTACCTTAAAAATACTAGTGAATTTTTGAGTCAGTTTATTACCACGGATGAAATTTGGATATATCACTACACTCCAGAAAGTAAATCAGTCAATACAGCGAATTGCGCCAGCTGAACCAACTCTAAAAAAGACAAAGTCAGTTTTATCAGCTAACAAGTTAATGGCGAGCATTTTATAGGATCCATATGGAATTATTTTTATTGATTACTTTGAAAAGGGTAAAAGTATTACTGGTGACTACTATGCAAGCTTACTGCAAAGTTTCAGTGACGAGGAGAAAAAAGAAGGACCGCATTTCTCAAATTAAATAATAAGAAGAAGAATAATTAGATGATAATAATAAATAATAGTAATAATATAAATAATAATAATAATAATAATAATAATAATAATAATAATAATAATAATAATAATAATAATAATAATAATAATAATAATAATAATAATAATAATAATAATAATAATAATAATAATAATAATAATAATAATAATAATAATAATAATAATAATAATAATAATAATAATAATAATAATAATAATAATAATAATAATAATAATAATAATAATAATAATAATAATAATAATAATAATAATAATAATAATAATAATAATAATAATAATAATAATAATAATAATAATAATAATAATAATAATAATAATAATAATAATAATAATAATAATAATAATAATAATAATAATAATAATAATAATAATAATAATAATAATAATAATAATAATAATAATAATAATAATAATAATAATAATAATAATAATAATAATAATAATAATAATAATAATAATAATAATAATAATAATAATAATAATAATAATAATAATAATAATAATAATAATAATAATAATAATAATAATAATAATAATAATAATAATAATAATAATAATAATAATAATAATAATAATAATAATAATAATAATAATAATAATAATAATAATAATAATAATAATAATAATAATAATAATAAAAGTTCCGAGTTAGTCTGGTTGTCTCTATGAGCTACTAACAACTTGGAATTTAAATTAACCAACTTCCAAATATGTGACAGGAAATTGTTATGAACATCCCCATCTTCTCAAGCTACCCTTTACATAAAAGGGTTCCATTGTTTAATGGCTCTTTGATTTATTTATTTTATGTTAAAGATATTTTCTCGGACTATATTTCACGGATGAAATGTAGTCTTAATAATTCTGCAAATATACAGAAAGTTCTCTTTATGCTAAATTAATGCTGTACAGTCTTACAGGTATGACTTATAATCTTTAGGAAATAGAAGGGAAAAAAAAACAGATTTCTTTCAGCACATAGTTGATGTGAAATAAATATTTGTGGCATCTAACATTTCAGAGATATTCTTTATTATTGGTTTGCATTCTCAATGTTTTCTTTTTCAAATGTAAGATGCTCTTTTGTTTTTTTTTTCCTTCTTTTTTTCCTTCGTGATCGTGCAAAGAGTAGATTTTCAAAGCTTCTACAGAACGACCCGCCTTTTAAACATCTGACTGATGTTCCATCCTCCGTATACCCATTTTACCGACATCGAATGTCTACATTTATTTCAATTAACAGAAATAGATGAAAATAAGCACCTGTAAAAATCAATTTTTTCTTTAATATAAGCTGTAGGTAGCACGAGGTCGGGGGAGTAAAATCAGATTGAGAAATGTAATGTTGTAGCCGGAATTTGAACCAAGGATATTTCAGTTTCCTCCGGAAACCATGGAAACATGCGGTCCATATTAAATCCTCAAGTGTGTAGCAGTTTTTCCGGTAAACCACAAAGAGATGTAAAATTTATTTTTAGATGATATAGCCTAATGGTGTCTTACAATGTCTTAATTAATTTCATTGATTCACTTATAGGTGGTTAAACTATGAAATTCGGGACTTCGGTTTACTGGGAAAAAGTTCAAGTAAGTTCAGAAATATTGTAACACCAGACATAAATTCTCTCTCTCTCTCTCTCTCTCTCTCTCTCTCTCTCTCTCTCTCTCTCTCTCTCTCTCTCTCTCTCTCTCTCTCTCTCTCTCTCTCCAATGAGCCTATGTAGGAATAAGCATAGTACATAGAGACGTTTCTTAGATCTTTTGTTAATCCAAAGTTCTCTCATTCTTTGGCTGTGGGCTTTCTTTCGTCTATCGACGTTGTTCCAGTATTTTTCTTCGTTCTAGGTCTGTCCAGGATATCGTCTTGAGTGATTGCTGCCAATTAAATCAATGTTTACTTCACCAATACATTTCACAGTGTCTACTTGAGCTTTTTACGGGCCGCGCCGTGGCTCAGTGGTTAGACTGCTTGGCTCTCACCAAGGCTGGCCCGGGTTCGATCCCAGGCGACCGCAAAGTGAGATTTGTGGTGGACAACTCGGCGCTGGGAAGGGCTTTCCCCCACCCCGGTGCTCCATCTTCATCTCATGTATCACCAGTGTCATCACCTGCGGTGCCTTATGTAGTAAAAGCGGGCGTTAAACACTACACACATACATTTGAGCTTTACTTCTATTTTCATAAAATGCCATAATTTGTTTTGTGAACCTATTTGATATGTCCTAAAATTTTAACCTTGGTTCCTAATATCACCATGGATGTCTGCATATTTTTATTTCCCTTTTTACTTGTAAGTCGTATTCTTCACCTACACTTGTGGACCTAAATTTTTTAAATAATTTTAGGTTCTTCTTTTTCTCTGTCTCGATATCTGCTTACCTGCTCAAAATATAAATAAGAAACACTTGATTTAATTACAGTGTTATAGTGGCTTATTATTATTATTATTATTATTATTATTATTATTATTATTATTATTATTATTATTATTATTATTATTATTATTATTATTATTATTATTATTATTATTATTATTATTATTATTATTATTATTATTATTATTATTATTATTATTATTATTATTATTATTATTATTATTATTATTATTATTATTATTATTATTATATAAACAATAGTAGAGGTGGCTTGTAAGATGAGTTGGTGGTGGCCATTCCAACAAGGTGAAAGGCTCATCAGGGATGCCAATAGCGGCGCCCACTTAGGGAGCACACGTTTACTCTGTGAAAGCGGAATATTTAAAAGGGGAGGGGGGAGAGAGACCTGTACAGGTAGCTAATCAACTTGATGGATGTCACTCCACACCGTGGCTGTGTCATGTTTTATTGACGCTAATTTCTGCACTTCCCCTTGTTTGTGCTAGACGGAGACCGCCAGCTTTTTACTTCCATACCTATACCACTCAAAAAGCAAATACGTGTTTCGGCAAAGTTTCAACCCGCGCTCTGTGTTGGAAGCAATGAAGGAAGAGGGTGAGGGAGAAGAGAGAGACAGAAACAGGAAAACGCAGAAAAACGCGATAGTATGGATATACACCCTGCATAAAAATGGACAGCTGCTTTTGTTTTAACAACAGACACTATTGCAGCTTCATTTACTAACTGGGCAGCCGTGTGTGCATGTGCTTTAGGAAAGGGTCTGTAGTATGCGACTAATGTTTAATTCTTAATAGCAATGCACCTCTTAAGTTTTCGAAATCTTGAGAAAGTGGATATGAAAGTTACAGTTTTAACATTAAGGATCGTTAACCTTATATGTAACAAAGCAACAATCTAGCTTAGCATTTCCTTCACCATAAGCTTTTTATCCATTGCGTCATAGGGCCGATGTTTGATGTGTGCCGAATTTATATGTAAATTACTGTAATATGGAATAGAAATCAAAGGATTATGAGAAATTTGAGAAATTTGCTCTTATCATTTGTTTACAAATTTGGATTTGCTAGATCACACAAAAATAAAAAATGAAACGACCCTGCCAGGACTCGAACCTGGAATCTTCTAATCCGTAGTCAGACGCGTTATCCATTGCGCCACAGGGCCGATGTTTGGTGTGTGCTAAATTTAAATGTAAATTACTGAAATATGGAACAGAAGTCAATTGTTATTAATTTTTTCTTTTTTTTGTAATTTACGTCCTCCAACGTTAAGTCATATCGTATGGTGAATGAATTGGGTGAAATGATGTTCAAATGAGCCCGGGGTACATGGAGCTTAGAGCTACCCGACATTCGTCTTGAAGGATAAGGGAAAACCCCGGAAAAAACTTATCCAGGTAACTCACCCTGACCGACATAAGAACTCGAGACCTCTTGAACGGGAGGCAGGCATGCTACCATCTACGCTACCGAGGCGGGCACAGGGGTCAATGGAATTCCGGAAATACAATTGAGAAAGTCACTCTTTATAATTTGTTTACAAACAAATTTAGATTTGCTAGATCACACAAAAATAAAAAATCAAACGACCCTGCCAGGACTCGAACCTGGAATCTTCTGATCCGTAGTCAGACACGTTATCCAGTGCGCCACAGGGCCGGTGTTCGTTGTTTGACAAATTTATATATAAATTACTGTGATATGGAACAGGAATTAAGAGAATTCCGGAAATAAAATTGAGAAAGTCTCTCTTAATACTTTGTTTACAAACAAATTTGGCTTTGCTATATCACACAAAAGTGAAAACTAAAACGAACCTGCCAAAATTCGAACCTGGAATCTTCTGATCCGTAGCCAGACGCGTTATCCATTGCGCCACAGGACCGACGTTCGTTGTCGGCCAAATTTATATATAAATTACTGCTTTATGGAACAGGAGTTAAGGGAATTCCGGAAATACAATTGAGAAAGTCTCTCTTAATAGTTTGTTTACAAACAAATTTGGATTTGTTAGGTCACTCAAAAATAAAAATTGAAACGACCCTGCTAGGATTCGAACCTGGAATCCTCTGATCCGTAGTCACACAAGTTATCCGTTGTGCCAAAGGGCCAATGTTTGGTGGGTGCCATATTTATATGTAAATTACTGTAATATGGAACAGGAATTACAGGAATTCCGGAATAACAAATGAGAAAGTCATTCTTTATAATTTGTTTACAAACAAATTTGGATTTGCTACATCACACAAAAATAGAAACTCAAACGACCCTGCCAGGATTCGAACCTGGAATCTTCTGATCCGTAGTCAGACCCGTTATCCACTGCGCCACAGGGCCGATGTTTGTTGTTGGCCAAATTTATATATAAATTAAAGTAATTTGGAACAGGAATTAAGGGAATTTCATAAATATATTTGAGAAAGTCACTCTTTATACTTTCTTTACAAACAAATTTGGATTTGCTACATCACACAAAAATAGAAACTGAAACGACCCTGCCAGGATTCGAACCTGGAATCTTCTGATCCGTAGTCAGACGCGTTATCCATTGCGCCACAGGGCCGATGATCGCTGCTGGCCAAATTTATATATAAATTACTGTAATATGGAACAGGAATTAAGTGAATTCCATAAATATATTTGAGAAAGTCACTCTTTATAATTTCTTTACAAACAAATTTGGATTTGTTAGGTCACTCAAAAATAAAAACTCAAACGACCCTGCCAGGATTCGAACCTGGAATCTTCTGATCCGTAGTCAGACGCGTTATCCATTGCGCCACAGGGCCGAAGTTCTTAGTTGGCCAAATTTATATATAAATTACTGTAATATGGAACAGGAATTAAGTGAATTCCATAAATATATTTGAGAAAGTCACTCTTTATAATTTCTTTACAAACAAATTTGGATTTGTTAGGTCACTCAAAAATAAAAACTCAAACGACCCTGCCAGGATTCGAACCTGGAATCTTCTGATCCGTAGTCAGACGCGTTATCCATTGCGCCACAGGGCCGATGATCGTAGTTGGCCAAATTTATATATAAATTACTGTAATATGGAACAGGAATTAAGTGAATTCCATAAATATATTTGAGAAAGTCACTCTTTATAATTTCTTTACAAACAAATTTGGATTTGTTAGGTCACTCAAAAATAAAAACTCAAACGACCCTGCCAGGACTCCAACCTGGAATCTTCTGATCCGTAGTCAGACGCGTTATCCATTGCGCCACAGGGCCGATGATCGTAGTTGGCCAAATTTATATATAAATTACTGTAATATGGAACAGGAATTAAGTGAATTCCATAAATATATTTGAGAAAGTCACTCTTTATAATTTCTTTACAAACAAATTTGGATTTGTTAGGTCACTCAAAAATAGAAATTGAAACGACCCTGCTAGGATTCGAACCTGGAATCTTCTGATCCGTAGTCACGCAAGTTATCCGTTACGCCACAGGGCCAAAGTTTGGTGGGTGCCATATTTATATGTAAATTACTGTAATATGGAACAGGAATTAAAGGAATTCCATAAATATATTTGAGAAAGTCACGCTTTATAATTTCTTTACAAACAAATTTGGATTTGCTACATGACACAAAAATAGGAACTAAAACGACCCTGCCAGGATTCGAACCTGGAATCTTCTGATCCGTAGTCAGACCCGTTATCCATTGCGCCACAGGGCCGATGTTCGTAGTTGGCCAAATTTATATATAAATTACTGTAATATGGAACAGGATTTAAGGGAATTCCATAAATATATTTGAGAAAGTCATTCTTTATAATTTGTTTACAAACAAATTTGGATTTGCTACATCACACAAAAATAGGAACTAAAACGACCCTGCCAGGATTCGAACCTGGAATCTTCTGATCCGTAGTCAGACCCGTTATCCATTGCGCCACAGGGCCGATGTTCGTAGTTGGCCAAATTTATATATAAATTACTGTAATATGGAACAGGAATTAAGGGAATTCCATAAATATATTTGAGAAAGTCACTCTTTATAATTTCTTTACAAACAAATTTGGATTTGTTAGGTCACTCAAAAATAAAAACTCAAACGACCCTGCCAGGACTCGAACCTGCAATCTTCTGATCCGTAGTCAGACGCGGTATAAATTGCGCCACAGGGCCGATGTTCGTAGTTGGCCAAATTTATAAATAAATTACTGTAATATGGAACAGGATTTAAGGGAATTCCATAAATATATTTGAGAAAGTCTCTCTTTATAATTTCTTTACTAACAAATTTGGATTTGTTATGTCACTCAAAAATAAAAACTCAAACGACCCTTCCAGGATTCGAACCTGGAATCTTCTGATCCGCAGTCAGACCCGTTATCCATTGCGCCACAGGGCCGATGTTCGTTGTTGGCCAAATTTATATATAAATTAATGTAATATGGAACAGGAATTAAGGGAATTCCATAAATATATTTGAGAAAGTCTCTCTTTATAATTTCTTTACAAACAAATTTGGATTTGTTAGGTCACTCAAAAATAAAAACTCAAACGACCCTGCCAGGACTCGAACCTGGAATCTTCTGATCCGTATTCAGACGCGTTATCCGTTACGCCACAGGGCCAAAGTTTGGTGGGTGCCATATTTATATGTAAATTACTGCAATATGGAACAGGAATTAAAGGAATTCCATAAATATATTTGAGAAAGTCGCGCTTTATAATTTCTTTAGAAACAAATTTGGATATGCTACATCACACAAAAATAGGAACTAAAACGACCCTGCCAGGATTCGAACCTGGAATCTTCTGATCCGTAGTCAGACCCGTTATCCATTGCGCCACAGGGCCGATGTTTGTTGTTGGCCAAATTTATATGTAAATTAATGTAATTTGGAACAGGAATTAAGGGAATTTCAAAATATATTTGAGAAAGTCACTCTTTATAATTTCTTTGCAAACAAATTTGGAATTGCTACATCACACAAAAATAGAAACTGAAACGACGCTGCCGGGATTCGAACCTGGAATCTTCTGATCCGTAGTCAGACGCGTTATCCATTGCGCCACAGGGCCGATGTTCGTAGTTGACCAAATTTATATATAAATTAATGTAATATGGAACAGGAATTAAGGGAATTCCATAAATATATTTGAGAAAGTCATTCTTTATAATTTCTTTACAAACAAATTTGGATTTGTAAGGTCACTCAAAAATAAGAACTCAAACGACCCTGCCAGGACTCGAACCTGGAATCTTCTGATCCGTAGTCAGACGCGTTATCCATTGCGCCACAGGGCCGATGTTCGTAGTTGGCCAAATTTATATATAAATTACTGTAATATGGAACAGGAATTAACGGAATTCCATAAATATATTTGAGAAAGTCACTCTTTATAATTTCTTTACTAACAAATTTGGATTTGTTAGGTCACTCAAAAATAAAAACTCAAACGACCCTTCCAGGATTCGAACCTGGAATCTTCTGATCCGCAGTCAGACCCATTATCCATTGCGCCACAGGGCCGATGTTCGTTGTTGGCCAAATTTATATATAAATTAATGTAATATGGAACAGGAATTAAGGGAATTCCATAAATATATTTGAGAAAGTCACTCTTTATAATTTCTTTACAAACAAATTTGGATTTGCTACATCACACAAAAATAGAAACTGAAACGACCCTGCCAGGATTCGAACCTGGAATCTTCTGATCAGTAGTCAGACGCGTTATCAATTGCGCCACAGGGCCGATGTTCGTAGTTGGCCAAATTTATAAATAAATTAATGTAATATGGAACAGGATTTAAGGGAATTCCATAAATATATTTGAGAAAGTCACTCTTTATAATTTCTTTACAAACAAATTTGGATTTGCTACATCACACAAAAATAGAAACTGAAACGACCCTGCCCGGATTGGAACCTGGAATCTTCTGATCCGTAGTCAGACGCGTTATCCATTGCGCCACAGGGCCGATGTTCGTAGTTGGCCAAATTTATATATAAATTACTTTATTATGGAACAGGAATTAAGAGAATTCCGGAAATAAAATTGAGAAAGTCTCTCTTAATAGTTTGTTTACAAACGAATTTGGATTTGCTATATCACACAAAAGTGAAAACTGAAACGACCCTGCCAAGATTCGAACCTGGAATCTTCTGATCCGTAGTCAGACGCGTTATCCATTGCGCCACAGGGCCGATGTTCGTAGTTGGCCAAATTTATATATAAATTACTGTAATATGGAACAGGAATTAAGAGAATTCCGGAAATACAATTGAGAAAGTCTCTCTTAATACTTTGTTTACAAACAAATTTGGATTTGTTAGGTCACTCAAAAATAGAAATTGAAACGACCCTGCTAGGATTCGAACCTGGAATCTTCTGATCCGTAGTCATGCAAGTTATCCGTTACGCCACAGGGCCAAAGTTTGGTGGGTGCCATATTTATATGTAAATTACTGTAATATGGAACAGGAATTAAAGGAATTCCATAAATATATTTGAGAAAGTCACGCTTTATAATTTCTTTACAAACAAATTTGGATATGCTACTTCACACAAAAATAGGAACTAAAACGACCCTGCCAGGATTCGAACCTGGGATCTTCTGATCCGTAGTCAGACCCGTTATCCATTGCACCACAGGGCCGATGTTTGTTGTTGGCCAAATTTATATATAAATTAATGTAATTTGGTACAGGAATTAAGGGAATTTCAAAATATATTTGAGAAAGTCACTCTTTATAATTTCTTTACAAACAAATTTGGATTTGCTACATCACACAAACATAGAAACTGAAACGACGCTGCCGGGATTCGAACCTGGAATCTTCTGATCCGTAGTCAGACGCGTTATCCATTGCGCCACAGGGCCGATGTTCGTTGTTTGCCAAATTTATATATAAATTAATGTAATATGGAACAGGAATTAAGGGATTTCCATAAATATATTTGAGAAAGTCACTCTTTATAATTTCTTTACTAACAAATTTGGATTTGTTAGGTCACTCAAAAATAAAAACTCAAACGACCCTGCCAGGACTCGAACCTGGAATCTTCTGATCCGTAGTCAGACGCGTTATCCATAGCGCCACAGGGCCGATGTTCGTAGTTGGCCAAATTTATATATAAATTACTGTAATATGGAACAGGAATTAACGGAATTCCATAAATATATTTGAGAAAGTCACTCTTTATAATTTCTTTACTAACAAATTTGGATTTGTTAGGTCACTCAAAAATAAAAACTCATACGACCCTTACAGGATTCGAACCTGGAATCTTCTGATCCGTAGTCAGACCCGTTATCCATTGCGCCACAGGGCCGATGTTCGTTGTTGGCCAAATTTATATATAAATTAATGTAATATGGAACAGGAATTAAGGGAATTCCATAAATATATTTGAGAAAGTCACTCTTTATAATTTCTTTACAAACAAATTTGGATTTGCTACATCACACAAAAATAGAAACTGAAACGACCCTGCCAGGATTCGAACCTGGAATCTTCTGATCCGTAGTCAGACGCGTTATCCATTGCGCCACAGGGCCGATGTTCGTAGTTGGCCAAATTTATATATAAATTACTGTAATATGGAACAGGAATTAAAGGAATTCCATAAATATATTTGAGAAAGTCACTCTTTATAATTTCTTTACAAACAAATTTGGATTTGCTACATCACACAAAAATAGAAACTGAAACGACCCTGCCCGGATTGGAACCTGGAATCTTCTGATCCGTAGTCAGACGCGTTATCCATTGCGCCACAGGGCCGATGTTCGTAGTTGGCCAAATTTATATATAAATTACTGTAATATGGAACAGGAATTAAGAGAATTCCGGAAATACAATTGAGAAAGTCTCTCTTAATACTTTGTTTACAAACAAATTTGGATTTGTTAGGTCACTCAAAAATAGAAATTGAAACGACCCTGCTAGGATTCGAACCTGGAATCTTCTTATCCGTAGTCACGCAAGTTATCCGTTACGCCACAGGGCCAAAGTTTGGTGGGTGCCATATTTATATGTAAATTACTGTAATATGGAACAGGAATTAAAGGAATTCCATAAATATATTTGAGAAAGTCACGCTTTATAATTTCTTTACAAACAAATTTGGATATGCTACTTCACACAAAAATAGGAACTAAAACGACCCTGCCAGGATTCGAACCTGGAATCTCCTGATCCGTAGTCAGACGCGTTATCCATTGCGCCACAGGGCCGATGATCGTAGTTGGCCAAATTTATATATAAATTACTGTAATATGGAACAGGAATTAAGTGAATTCCATAAATATATTTGAGAAAGTCACTCTTTATAATTTCTTTACAAACAAATTTGGATTTGTTAGGTCACTCAAAAATAAAAACTCAAACGACCCTGCCAGGACTCCAACCTGGAATCTTCTGATCCGTAGTCAGACGCGTTATCCATTGCGCCACAGGGCCGATGATCGTAGTTGGCCAAATTTATATATAAATTACTGTAATATGGAACAGGAATTAAGTGAATTCCATAAATATATTTGAGAAAGTCACTCTTTATAATTTCTTTACAAACAAATTTGGATTTGTTAGGTCACTCAAAAATAGAAATTGAAACGACCCTGCTAGGATTCGAACCTGGAATCTTCTGATC
This sequence comes from Mantis religiosa, assembly GCA_030765055.1. Taxonomy (NCBI): domain Eukaryota; kingdom Metazoa; phylum Arthropoda; class Insecta; order Mantodea; family Mantidae; genus Mantis; species Mantis religiosa. The sequence continues at coordinate 122,400,598 of CM060957.1, read as the reverse complement.
CGTAGTCACGCAAGTTATCCGTTACGCCACAGGGCCAAAGTTTGGTGGGTGCCATATTTATATGTAAATTACTGTAATATGGAACAGGAATTAAAGGAATTCCATAAATATATTTGAGAAAGTCACGCTTTATAATTTCTTTACAAACAAATTTGGATTTGCTACATGACACAAAAATAGGAACTAAAACGACCCTGCCAGGATTCGAACCTGGAATCTTCTGATCCGTAGTCAGACCCGTTATCCATTGCGCCACAGGGCCGATGTTCGTAGTTGGCCAAATTTATATATAAATTACTGTAATATGGAACAGGATTTAAGGGAATTCCATAAATATATTTGAGAAAGTCATTCTTTATAATTTGTTTACAAACAAATTTGGATTTGCTACATCACACAAAAATAGGAACTAAAACGACCCTGCCAGGATTCGAACCTGGAATCTTCTGATCCGTAGTCAGACCCGTTATCCATTGCGCCACAGGGCCGATGTTCGTAGTTGGCCAAATTTATATATAAATTACTGTAATATGGAACAGGAATTAAGGGAATTCCATAAATATATTTGAGAAAGTCACTCTTTATAATTTCTTTACAAACAAATTTGGATTTGTTAGGTCACTCAAAAATAAAAACTCAAACGACCCTGCCAGGACTCGAACCTGCAATCTTCTGATCCGTAGTCAGACGCGGTATAAATTGCGCCACAGGGCCGATGTTCGTAGTTGGCCAAATTTATAAATAAATTACTGTAATATGGAACAGGATTTAAGGGAATTCCATAAATATATTTGAGAAAGTCTCTCTTTATAATTTCTTTACTAACAAATTTGGATTTGTTATGTCACTCAAAAATAAAAACTCAAACGACCCTGCCAGGATTCGAACCTGGAATCTTCTAATCCGCAGTCAGACCCGTTATCCATTGCGCCACAGGGCCGATGTTCGTTGTTGGCCAAATTTATATATAAATTACTGTAATATGGAACAGGAATTAAGGGAATTCCATAAATATATTTGAGAAAGTCTCTCTTTATAATTTCTTTACAAACAAATTTGGATTTGTTAGGTCACTCAAAAATAAAAACTCAAACGACCCTGCCAGGACTCGAACCTGGAATCTTCTGATCCGTATTCAGACGCGTTATCCGTTACGCCACAGGGCCAAAGTTTGGTGGGTGCCATATTTATATGTAAATTACTGCAATATGGAACAGGAATTAAAGGAATTCCATAAATATATTTGAGAAAGTCGCGCTTTATAATTTCTTTAGAAACAAATTTGGATATGCTACATCACACAAAAATAGGAACTAAAACGACCCTGCCAGGATTCGAACCTGGAATCTTCTGATCCGTAGTCAGACCCGTTATCCATTGCGCCACAGGGCCGATGTTTGTTGTTGGCCAAATTTATATGTAAATTAATGTAATTTGGAACAGGAATTAAGGGAATTTCAAAATATATTTGAGAAAGTCACTCTTTATAATTTCTTTGCAAACAAATTTGGAATTGCTACATCACACAAAAATAGAAACTGAAACGACGCTGCCGGGATTCGAACCTGGAATCTTCTGATCCGTAGTCAGACGCGTTATCCATTGCGCCACAGGGCCGATGTTCGTAGTTGACCAAATTTATATATAAATTAATGTAATATGGAACAGGAATTAAGGGAATTCCATAAATATATTTGAGAAAGTCATTCTTTATAATTTCTTTACAAACAAATTTGGATTTGTAAGGTCACTCAAAAATAAGAACTCAAACGACCCTGCCAGGACTCGAACCTGGAATCTTCTGATCCGTAGTCAGACGCGTTATCCATTGCGCCACAGGGCCGATGTTCGTAGTTGGCCAAATTTATATATAAATTACTGTAATATGGAACAGGAATTAACGGAATTCCATAAATATATTTGAGAAAGTCACTCTTTATAATTTCTTTACTAACAAATTTGGATTTGTTAGGTCACTCAAAAATAAAAACTCAAACGACCCTTCCAGGATTCGAACCTGGAATCTTCTGATCCGCAGTCAGACCCATTATCCATTGCGCCACAGGGCCGATGTTCGTTGTTGGCCAAATTTATATATAAATTAATGTAATATGGAACAGGAATTAAGGGAATTCCATAAATATATTTGAGAAAGTCACTCTTTATAATTTCTTTACAAACAAATTTGGATTTGCTACATCACACAAAAATAGAAACTGAAACGACCCTGCCAGGATTCGAACCTGGAATCTTCTGATCAGTAGTCAGACGCGTTATCAATTGCGCCACAGGGCCGATGTTCGTAGTTGGCCAAATTTATAAATAAATTAATGTAATATGGAACAGGATTTAAGGGAATTCCATAAATATATTTGAGAAAGTCACTCTTTATAATTTCTTTACAAACAAATTTGGATTTGCTACATCACACAAAAATAGAAACTGAAACGACCCTGCCCGGATTGGAACCTGGAATCTTCTGATCCGTAGTCAGACGCGTTATCCATTGCGCCACAGGGCCGATGTTCGTAGTTGGCCAAATTTATATATAAATTACTTTATTATGGAACAGGAATTAAGAGAATTCCGGAAATAAAATTGAGAAAGTCTCTCTTAATAGTTTGTTTACAAACGAATTTGGATTTGCTATATCACACAAAAGTGAAAACTGAAACGACCCTGCCAAGATTCGAACCTGGAATCTTCTGATCCGTAGTCAGACGCGTTATCCATTGCGCCACAGGGCCGATGTTCGTAGTTGGCCAAATTTATATATAAATTACTGTAATATGGAACAGGAATTAAGAGAATTCCGGAAATACAATTGAGAAAGTCTCTCTTAATACTTTGTTTACAAACAAATTTGGATTTGTTAGGTCACTCAAAAATAGAAATTGAAACGACCCTGCTAGGATTCGAACCTGGAATCTTCTGATCCGTAGTCATGCAAGTTATCCGTTACGCCACAGGGCCAAAGTTTGGTGGGTGCCATATTTATATGTAAATTACTGTAATATGGAACAGGAATTAAAGGAATTCCATAAATATATTTGAGAAAGTCACGCTTTATAATTTCTTTACAAACAAATTTGGATATGCTACTTCACACAAAAATAGGAACTAAAACGACCCTGCCAGGATTCGAACCTGGGATCTTCTGATCCGTAGTCAGACCCGTTATCCATTGCACCACAGGGCCGATGTTTGTTGTTGGCCAAATTTATATATAAATTAATGTAATTTGGTACAGGAATTAAGGGAATTTCAAAATATATTTGAGAAAGTCACTCTTTATAATTTCTTTACAAACAAATTTGGATTTGCTACATCACACAAACATAGAAACTGAAACGACGCTGCCGGGATTCGAACCTGGAATCTTCTGATCCGTAGTCAGACGCGTTATCCATTGCGCCACAGGGCCGATGTTCGTTGTTTGCCAAATTTATATATAAATTAATGTAATATGGAACAGGAATTAAGGGATTTCCATAAATATATTTGAGAAAGTCACTCTTTATAATTTCTTTACTAACAAATTTGGATTTGTTAGGTCACTCAAAAATAAAAACTCAAACGACCCTGCCAGGACTCGAACCTGGAATCTTCTGATCCGTAGTCAGACGCGTTATCCATAGCGCCACAGGGCCGATGTTCGTAGTTGGCCAAATTTATATATAAATTACTGTAATATGGAACAGGAATTAACGGAATTCCATAAATATATTTGAGAAAGTCACTCTTTATAATTTCTTTACTAACAAATTTGGATTTGTTAGGTCACTCAAAAATAAAAACTCATACGACCCTTCCAGGATTCGAACCTGGAATCTTCTGATCCGTAGTCAGACCCGTTATCCATTGCGCCACAGGGCCGATGTTCGTTGTTGGCCAAATTTATATATAAATTAATGTAATATGGAACAGGAATTAAGGGAATTCCATAAATATATTTGAGAAAGTCACTCTTTATAATTTCTTTACAAACAAATTTGGATTTGCTACATCACACAAAAATAGAAACTGAAACGACCCTGCCAGGATTCGAACCTGGAATCTTCTGATCCGTAGTCAGACGCGTTATCCATTGCGCCACAGGGCCGATGTTCGTAGTTGGCCAAATTTATATATAAATTACTGTAATATGGAACAGGAATTAAAGGAATTCCATAAATATATTTGAGAAAGTCACTCTTTATAATTTCTTTACAAACAAATTTGGATTTGCTTCATCACACAAAAATAGAAACTGAAACGACCCTGCCCGGATTGGAACCTGGAATCTTCTGATCCGTAGTCAGACGCGTTATCCATTGCGCCACAGGGCCGATGTTCGTAGTTGGCCAAATTTATATATAAATTACTGTAATATGGAACAGGAATTAAGAGAATTCCGGAAATACAATTGAGAAAGTCTCTCTTAATACTTTGTTTACAAACAAATTTGGATTTGTTAGGTCACTCAAAAATAGAAATTGAAACGACCCTGCTAGGATTCGAACCTGGAATCTTCTTATCCGTAGTCACGCAAGTTATCCGTTACGCCACAGGGCCAAAGTTTGGTGGGTGCCATATTTATATGTAAATTACTGTAATATGGAACAGGAATTAAAGGAATTCCATAAATATATTTGAGAAAGTCACGCTTTATAATTTCTTTACAAACAAATTTGGATATGCTACTTCACACAAAAATAGGAACTAAAACGACCCTGCCAGGATTCGAACCTGGAATCTCCTGATCCGTAGTCAGACGCGTTATCCATTGCGCCACAGGGCCGATGTTCGTTGTTTGCCAAATTTATATATATATAAATTAATGTAATATGGAACAGGAGTTAAAGGAATTCCATAAATATATTTGAGAAAGTCACGCTTTATAATTTCTTTACAAACAAATTTGGATTTGTTAGGTCACTCAAAAATAAAAACTCAAACGACCCTGCCAGGATTCGAACCTGGAATCTTCTGATCCGTAGTCAGACGCGTTATCCATTGCACCACAGGGCCGATGTTTGTTGTTGGCCAAATTTATATATAAATTAATGTAATTTGGAACAGGAATTAAGGGAATTTCAAAACATATTTGAGAAAGTCACTCTTTATAATTTCTTTACAAACAAATTTGGAATTGCTACATCACACAAAAATAGAAACTGAAACGACGCTGCCGGGATTCGAACCTGGAATCTTCTGATCCGTAGTCAGACGCGTTATCCATTGCGCCACAGGGCCGATGTTCGTTGTTGGCCAAATTTATATATATATATTAATGTAATATGGAACAGGAATTAAGGGAATTCCATAAATATATTTGAGAAAGTCACCCTTTATAATTTCTTTACAAACAAATTTGGATTTGCTACATCACACAAAATAAGAAACTGAAACGACGCTGCCGGGATTCGAACCTGGAATCTTCTGATCCGTAGTCAGACGCGTTATCCATTGCGCCACAGGGCCGATGTTCGTAGTTGGCTAAATTTATATATAAATTACTGTAATATGGAACAGGAATTAATGGAATTCCATAAATATATTTGAGAAAGTCATTCTTTATAATTTCTTTACAAACAAATTTGGATTTGTTAGGTCACTCAAAAATAAAAACTCAAACGACCCTGCCAGGACTCGAACCTGGAATCTTCTGATCCGTAGTCAGACGCGTTATCCATTGCGCCACAGGGCCGATGTTCGTAGTTGGCCAAATTTATATATAAATTACTGTAATATGGAACAGGAATTAACGGAATTCCATAAATATATTTGAGAAAGTCACTCTTTATAAATTCTTTACTAACAAATTTGGATTTGTTAGGTCACTCAAAAATATAAACTCAAACGACCCTTCCAGGATTCGAACCTGGAATCTTCTGATCCGCAGTCAGACCCATTATCCATTGCGCCACAGGGCCGATGTTCGTAGTTGGCCAAATTTATATATAAATTAATGTAATATGGAACAGGAATTAAGGGAATTCCATAAATATATTTGAGAAAGTCACTCTTTATAATTTCTTTACAAACAAATTTGGATTTGCTACATCACACAAAAATAGAAACTGAAATGACCCTGCCAGGATTCGAACCTGGAATCTTCTGATCCGTAGTCAGACGCGTTATCCATTGCGCCACAGGGCCGATGTTCGTAGTTGGCCAAATTTATAAATAAATTACTGTAATATGGAACAGGATTTAAGGGAATTCCATCAATGTATTTGAGAAAGTCACTCTTTATAATTTCTTTACAAACAAATTTTGATTTGCTACATAAAACACAAAAATAGAAACTGAAACGACCCTGGCAGGATTCGAACCTGGAATCTTCTGATCCGTAGTCAGACCCGTTATCCATTGCGCCACAGGGCCGATGTTCGTTGTTGGCCAAATTTATATATAAATTAATGTAATATGGAACAGGAATTAAGGGAATTCCATAAATATATTTGAGAAAGTCACTCTTTATAATTTCTTTACAAACAAATTTGGATTTTCTACATCACACAAAAATAGAATCTGAAACGACCCTGCCCGGATTGGAACCTGGAATCTTCTGATCCGTAGTCAGACGCGGTATCAATTGCGCCACAGGGCCGATGTTCGTAGTTGGCTAAATTTATAAATAAATTACTGAAATATGGAACAGGATTTAAGGGAATTCCATAAATATATTTGTGAAAGTCACTCTTTATAATTTCTTTACAAACAAATTTGGATTTGCTACATCACACAAAAATAGAAACTGAAACGACGGTACCGGGATTCGAACCTGGAATCTTCTGATCCGTAGTCCGACGCGTTATCCATTGCGCCACAGGGCCGATGTTCGTTGTTGGCCAAATTTATATATAAATTAATGTAATATGGAACAGGAGTTAAAGGAATGCCATAAATATATTTGAGAAAGTCACTCTTTATAATTTCTTTACAAACAAATTTGGATTTGTTAGGTCACTCAAAAATAAGAATTCAAACGACCCTGCCAGGATTCGAACCTGGAATCTTCTGATCCGTAGTCAGACGCGTTATCCATTGCGCCACAGGGCTGATGTTCGTAGTTGGCCAAATTTATATATAAATTACTGTAATATGGAACCGGAATTAAGGGAATTCAATAAATAAATTTGAGAAAGTCACTCTTTATAATTTCTTTACAAACAAATTTGGATTTGCTACATCACACAAAAATAGAAACTGAAACGACGCTGCCGGGATTCGAACCTGGAATCTTCTGATCCGTAGTCAGACGCCTTATCCATTGCGCCACAGGGCCGATGTTCGTTGTTGGCCAAATTTATATATAAATTAATGTAATATGGAACAGGAGTTAAAGGAATTCCATAAATATATTTGAGAAAGTCACTCTTTATAATTTCTTTACAAACAAATTTGGATTTGTTAGGTCACTCAAAAATAAAAACTCAAACGACCCTGCCAGGACTCGAACCTGGAATCTTCTGATCCGTAGTCAGACGCGTTATCCATTGCGCCACAGGGCCGATGTTCGTTGTTGGCCAAATTTATATATAAATTAATGTAATATGGAACAGGAGTTAAAGGAATTCCATAAATATATTTGAGAAAGTCACTCTTTATAATTTCTTTACAAACAAATTTGGATTTGTTAGGTCACTCAAAAATAAAAACTCAAACGACCCTGCCAGGATTCGAACCTGGAATCTTCTGATCCGTAGTCAGACGCGTTATCCATTGCGCCACAGGGCCGATGTTCGTAGTTGGCCAAATTTATATATAAATTACTGTAATATGGAACAGGAATTAAGGGAATTCCATAAATATATTTGAGAAAGTCACTCTTTATAATTTCTTTACAAACAAATTTGGATTTGTTAGGTCACTCAAAAATAAAAACTCAAACGACCCTGCTAGGACTCGAACCAGGAATCTTCTGATCCGTAGTCAGACGCGTTATCCATTGCGCCACAGGGCCGATGTTCGTAGTTGGCCAAATTTATATATAAATTAATGTAATATGGAACAGGAATTAAGGGAATTCCATAAATATATTTGAGAAAATCACTCTTTATAATTACTTTACAAACAAATTTGGATTTGCTACATCACACAAAAATAGAAACTGAAACGACCCTGCCCGGATTCGAACCTGGAATCTTCTGATCCGTAGTCAGACGCGTTATCCATTGCGACACAGGGCCGGTGTTCGTAGTTGGCCAAATTTATATATAAATTACTGTATTATGGAACAGGAATTAAGAGAATTCCGGAAATAAAATTGAGAAAGTCTCTCTTAATAGTTTGTTTACAAACGAATTTGGATTTGCTATATCACACAAAAGTGAAAACTGAAACGACCCTGCCAAGATTCGAACCTGGAATCTTCTGATCCGTAGTCAGACGCGTTATCCATTGCGCCACAGGGCCGATGTTCGTAGTTGGCCAAATTTATATATAAATTACTGTAATATGGAACAGGAATTAAGAGAATTCCGGAAATACAATTGAGAAAGTGTCCCTTAATACTTTGTTTACAAACAAATTTGGATTTGTTAGGTCACTCAAAAATAGAAATTGAAACGACACTGCTAGGATTCGAACCTGGAATCTTCTGATCCGTAGTCACGCAAGTTATCCGTTACGCCACAGGGCCAAAGTTTGGTGGGTGCCATATTTATATGTAAATTACTGTAATATGGAACAGGAATTAAAGGAATTCCATAAATATATTTGAGAAAGTCACGCTTTATAATTTCTTTAGAAACAAATTTGGATATGCTACATCACACAAAAATAGGAACTAAAACGACCCTGCCAGGATTCAAACCTGGAATCTTCTGATCCGTAGTCAGACCCGTTATCCATTGCACCACAGGGCCGATGTTTGTTGTTGGCCAACTTTATATATAAATTAATGTAATTTGGAACAGGAATTAAGGGAATTTCAAAATATATTTGAGAAAGTCACTCTTTATAATTTCTTTACAAACAAATTTGGATTTGTTCGGTCACTCAAAAATAAAAACTCAAACGACCCTGCCAGGATTCGAACCTGGAATCTTCTGATCCGTAGTCAGACGCGTTATCCATTGCGCCACAGGGCCGAAGTTCGTAGTTGGCCAAATTTATATATAAATTACTGTAACATGGAACAGGAATTAAGGGAATTCCATAAATATATTTGAGAAAGTCACTCTTTATAATTTCTTTACAAACAAATTTAGATTTGTTACGTCACACAAAAATAGAAACTAAAACGACCCTGCCAGGATTCGAACCTGGAATCTTCTGATCCGTATTCAGACGCGTTATCCATTGCGCCACAGGGCCGATGTTCGTAGTTGGCCAAATTTATAAATAAATTACTGTAATATGGAACAGGATATAAGGGAATTCCATAAATATATTTAAGAAAGTCACTCTTTATAATTTCTTTACAGACAAATTTGGATTTGCTACATCACACAAAAATAGAAACTGAAACGACCCTGCCCGGATTGGAACCTGGAATCTTCTGATCCGTAGTCAGACACGTTATCCATTGCGCCACAGGGCCGATGTTCGTAGTTGGCCAAATTTATATATAAATTACTGTAATATGGAACAGGAATTAAGAGAATTCCGGAAATACAATTGAGAAAGTCTCTCTTTATAATTTCTTTACAAACAAATTTGGATTTGCTACATCACACAAAAATAGAAACTGAAACGACGCTGCCGGGATTCGAACCTGGAATCTTCTGATCCGTAGTCAGACGCGTTATCCATTGCGCCACAGGGCCGATGTTTGTTGTTGGCCAAATTTATATATAAATTAATGTAATATGGAACAGGAGTTAAAGGAATTCCATAAATATATTTGAGAAAGTCACTCTTTATAATTTCTTTACAAACAAATTTGGATTTGTTAGGTCACTCAAAAATAAAAACTCAAACGACCCTGCCAGGATTCGAACCTGGAATCTTCTGATCCGTAGTCAGACGCGTTATCCATTGCGCCACAGGGCCGAAGTTCGTAGTTGGCCAAATTTATATATAAGTTAATGTAATATGGTACAGGAATTAAGGGAATTCCATAAATATATTTGAGAAAGTCACTCTTTATAATTACTTTACAAACAAATTTGGATTTGCTACATCACACAAAAATAGAAACTGAAACGACCCTGCCAGGATTCGAACCTGGAATCTTCTGATCCGTAGTCAGACGCGGTATAAATTGCGCCACAGGGCCGATGTTCGTAGTTGGCCAAATTTATAAATAAATTACTGTAATATGGAACAGGAATTAAGGGAATTCCATAAATATATTTGAGAAAGTCACTCTTTATAATTTCTTTACAAACAAATTTGGATTTGCTACATCACACAAAAATAGAAACTGAAACGACCCTGGCCGGATTGGAACCTGGAATCTTCTGATCTGTAGTCAGACCCGTTATCCATTGCACCACAGGGCCGATGTTTGTTGTTGGCCAACTTTATATATAAATTAATGTAATTTGGAACAGGAATTAAGGGAATTTCAAAATATATTTGAGAAAGTCACTCTTTATAATTTCTTTACAAACAAATTTGGAATTGCTACATCACACAAAAATAGAAACTGAAACGACGCTGCCGGGATTCGAACCTGGAATCTTCTGATCCGTAGTCAGACGCGTTATCCATTGCGCCACAGGGCCGATGTTCGTTGTTGGCCAAATTTATATATATATATTAATGTAAAATGGAACAGGAATTAAGGGAATTCCATAAATATATTTGAGAAAGTCACTCTTTATAATTTCTTTACAAACAAATTTGGATTTGCTACATCACACAAAAATAGAAACTGAAAGGACGCTGCCGGGATTCGAACCTGGAATCTTCTGATCCGTAGTCAGACGCGTTATCCATTGCGCCACAGGGCCGATGTTCGTAGTTGGCCAAATTTATATATAAATTACTGTATTATGGAACAGGAATTAAGAGAATTCCGGAAATAAAATTGAGAAAGTCTCTCTTAATAGTTTGTTTACAAACGAATTTGGATTTGCTATATCACACAAAAGTGAAAACTGAAACGACCCTGCCAAGATTCGAACCTGGAATCTTCTGATCCGTAGTCAGACGGGTTATCCATTGCGCCACAGGGCCGATGTTCGTAGTTGGCCAAATTTATATATAAATTACTGTAATATGGAACAGGAATTAAGAGAATTCCGGAAATACAATTGAGAAAGTCTCTCTTAATACTTTGTTTACAAACAAATTTGGATATGTTAGGTCACTCAAAAATAGAAATTGAAACGACCCTGCTAGGATTCGAACCTGGAATCTTCTGATCCGTATTCACGCAAGTTATCCGTTACGCCACAGGGCCAAAGTTTGGTGGGTGCCATATTTATATGTAAATTACTGTAATATGGAACAGGAATTAAAGGAATTCCATAAATATATTTGAGAAAGTCACGCTTTATAATTTCTTTAGAAACAAATTTGGATATGCTACATCACACAAAAATAGGAACTAAAACGACCCTGCCAGGATTCGAACCTGGAATCTTCTGATCCGTAGTCAGACCCGTTATCCATTGCACCACAGGGCCGATGTTTGTTGTTGGCCAAATTTATATATAAATTAATGTAATTTGGAACAGGAATTAAAGGAATTCCATAAATATATTTGAGAAAGTCATGCTTTATAATTTCTTTACAAACAAATTTGGATTTGCTACATCACACAAAAATAGAAACTGAAACGACGCTGCCGGGATTCGAACCTGGAATCTTCTGATCCGTAGTCAGACGCGTTATCCATTGCGCCACAGGGCCGATGTTCGTTGTTGGCTAAATTTATATATAAATTAATGTAATATGGAACAGGATTTAAGGGAATTCCATAAATATATTTGAGAAAGTCACTCTTTATAATTTCTTTACAAACAAATTTGGATTTGTTAGGTCACTCAAAAATAAAAACTCAAACGACCCTGCCAGGATTCGAACCTGCATTCTTCTGATCCGTAGTCAGACGCGTTATCCATTGCGCCACAGGGCCGATGTTCGTAGTTGACCAAATTTATATATAAATTACTGTAATATAGAACAGGAATTAAGTGAATTCCATAAATATATTTGAGAAAGTCATTCTTTATAATTTCTTTACAAACAAATTTGGATTTGTTAGGTCACTCAAAAATAAAAACTCAAACGACCCTGCCAGGACTCGAACCTGGAATCTTCTGATCCGTAGTCAGACGCGTTATCCATTGCGCCACAGGGCCGATGTTCGTAGTTGGCCAAATTTATATATAAATTACTGTAATATGGAACAGGAATTAACGGAATTCCATAAATATATTTGAGAAAGTCACTCTTTATAATTTCTTTACAAACAAATTTGGATTTGCTACATCACACAAAAATAGAATCTGAAACGACCCTGCCCGGATTGGAACCTGGAATCTTCTGATCCGTAGTCAGACGCGGTATCAATTGCGCCACAGGGCCGATGTTCGTAGTTGGCCAAATTTATAAATAAATTACTGTATTATGGAACAGGAATTAAGAGAATTCCGGAAATAAAATTGAGAAAGTCTCTCTTAATAGTTTGTTTACAAACGAATTTGGATTTGCTATATCACACAAAAGTGAAAACTGAAACGACCCTGCCAAGATTCGAACCTGGAATCTTCTGATCCGTAGTCAGACGCGTTATCCATTGCGCCACAGGGCCGATGTTCGTAGTTGGCCAAATTTATATATAAATTACTGTAATATGGAACAGGAATTAAGAGAATTCCGGAAATACAATTGAGAAAGTCTCTCTTAATACTTTGTTTACAAACAAATTTGGATATGTTAGGTCACTCAAAAATAGAAATTGAAACGACCCTGCTAGGATTCGAACCTGGAATCTTTTGATCCGTAGTCACGCAAGTTATCCTTTACGCCACAGGGCCAAAGTTTGGTGGGTGCCATATTTATATGTAAATTACTGTAATATGGAACAGGAATTAAAGGAATTCCATAAATATATTTGAGAAAGTCACGCTTTATAATTTCTTTAGAAACAAATTTGGATATGCTACATCACACAAAAATAGGAACTAAAACGACCCTGCCAGGATTCGAACCTGGAATCTTCTGAACCGTAGTCAGACGCGTTATCCATTGCGCCACAGGGCCGATGTTCGTAGTTGGCCAAATTTATATATAAATTACTGTAATATGGAACAGGTATTAAGAGATTTCCGGAAATACAATTGAGAAAGTCTCTCTTAATACTTTGTTTACAAACAAATTTGGATTTGTTAGGTCACTCAAAAATAGAAATTGAAACGACCCTGCTAGGATTCGAACCTGGAATCTTCTGATCCGTAGTCATGCAAGTTATCCGTTACGCCACAGGGCCAAAGTTTGGTGGGTGCCATATTTATATGTAAATTACTGTAATATGGAACAGGAATTAAAGGAATTCCATAAATATATTTGAGAAAGTCACGCTTTATAATTTCTTTACAAACAAATTTGGATATGCTACATCACACAAAAATAGGAACTAAAACGACCCTGCCCGGATTCGAACCTGGAATCTTCTGATCCGTAGTCAGACCCATTATCCATTGCACCACAGGGCCGATGTTTGTTGTTGGCCAAATTTATATATAAATTAATGTAATTTGGAACAGGAATTAAGGGAATTTCAAAATATATTTGAGAAAGTCACTCTTTATAATTTCTTTACAAACAAATTTGGATTTGCTACATCACACAAAAATAGAAACTGAAACGACGCTGCCGGGATTCGAACCTGGAATCTTCTGATCCGTAGTCAGACGCGTTATCCATTGCACCACAGGGCCGATGTTCGTTGTTGGCCAAATTTATATATATATTAATGTAATATGGAACAGGAATTAAGGGAATTCCATAAATATATTTGAGAAAGTCACTCTTTATAATTTCTTTACAAACAAATTTGGATTTGCTACATCACACAAAAATAGAAACTGAAACGACGCTGCCGGGATTCGAACCTGGAATCTTCTGATCCGTAGTCAGACGCGTTATCCATTGCGCCACAGGGCCGATGTTCGTAGTTGGCCAAATTTATATATAAATTAATGTAATATGGAACAGGAATTAAGGGAATTCCATAAATATATTTGAGAAAGTCACTCTTTATAATTTCTTTACAAACAAATTTGGATTTGCTACATCACACAAAAATAGAAACTGAAATGACCCTGCCAGGATTCGAACCTGGAATCTTCTGATCCGTAGTCAGACGCGTTATCCATTGCGACACAGGGCCGGTGTTCGTAGTTGGCCAAATTTATATATAAATTACTGTATTATGGAACAGGAATTAAGAGAATTCCGGAAATAAAATTGAGAAAGTCTCTCTTAATAGTTTGTTTACAAACGAATTTGGATTTGCTATATCACACAAAAGTGAAAACTGAAACGACCCTGCCAAGATTCGAACCTGGAATCTTCTGATCCGTAGTCAGACGCGTTATCCATTGCGCCACAGGGCCGATGTTCGTAGTTGGCCAAATTTATATATAAATTACTGTAATATGGAACAGGAATTAAGAGAATTCCGGAAATACAATTGAGAAAGTCTCCCTTAATACTTTGTTTACAAACAAATTTGGATTTGTTAGGTCACTCAAAAATAGAAATTGAAACGACACTGCTAGGATTCGAACCTGGAATCTTCTGATCCGTAGTCACGCAAGTTATCCGTTACGCCACAGGGCCAAAGTTTGGTGGGTGCCATATTTATATGTAAATTACTGTAATATGGAACAGGAATTAAAGGAATTCCATAAATATATTTGAGAAAGTCACGCTTTATAATTTCTTTAGAAACAAATTTGGATATGCTACATCACACAAAAATAGGAACTAAAACGACCCTGCCAGGATTCAAACCTGGAATCTTCTGATCCGTAGTCAGACCCGTTATCCATTGCACCACAGGGCCGATGTTTGTTGTTGGCCAACTTTATATATAAATTAATGTAATTTGGAACAGGAATTAAGGGAATTTCAAAATATATTTGAGAAAGTCACTCTTTATAATTTCTTTACAAACAAATTTGGATTTGTTCGGTCACTCAAAAATAAAAACTCAAACGACCCTGCCAGGATTCGAACCTGGAATCTTCTGATCCGTAGTCAGACGCGTTATCCATTGCGCCACAGGGCCGAAGTTCGTAGTTGGCCAAATTTATATATAAATTACTGTAACATGGAACAGGAATTAAGGGAATTCCATAAATATATTTGAGAAAGTCACTCTTTATAATTTCTTTACAAACAAATTTAGATTTGTTACGTCACACAAAAATAGAAACTAAAACGACCCTGCCAGGATTCGAACCTGGAATCTTCTGATCCGTATTCAGACGCGTTATCCATTGCGCCACAGGGCCGATGTTCGTAGTTGGCCAAATTTATAAATAAATTACTGTAATATGGAACAGGATATAAGGGAATTCCATAAATATATTTAAGAAAGTCACTCTTTATAATTTCTTTACAGACAAATTTGGATTTGCTACATCACACAAAAATAGAAACTGAAACGACCCTGCCCGGATTGGAACCTGGAATCTTCTGATCCGTAGTCAGACACGTTATCCATTGCGCCACAGGGCCGATGTTCGTAGTTGGCCAAATTTATATATAAATTACTGTAATATGGAACAGGAATTAAGAGAATTCCGGAAATACAATTGAGAAAGTCTCTCTTTATAATTTCTTTACAAACAAATTTGGATTTGCTACATCACACAAAAATAGAAACTGAAACGACGCTGCCGGGATTCGAACCTGGAATCTTCTGATCCGTAGTCAGACGCGTTATCCATTGCGCCACAGGGCCGATGTTTGTTGTTGGCCAAATTTATATATAAATTAATGTAATATGGAACAGGAGTTAAAGGAATTCCATAAATATATTTGAGAAAGTCACTCTTTATAATTTCTTTACAAACAAATTTGGATTTGTTAGGTCACTCAAAAATAAAAACTCAAACGACCCTGCCAGGATTCGAACCTGGAATCTTCTGATCCGTAGTCAGACGCGTTATCCATTGCGCCACAGGGCCGAAGTTCGTAGTTGGCCAAATTTATATATAAGTTAATGTAATATGGTACAGGAATTAAGGGAATTCCATAAATATATTTGAGAAAGTCACTCTTTATAATTACTTTACAAACAAATTTGGATTTGCTACATCACACAAAAATAGAAACTGAAACGACCCTGCCAGGATTCGAACCTGGAATCTTCTGATCCGTAGTCAGACGCGGTATAAATTGCGCCACAGGGCCGATGTTCGTAGTTGTCCAAATTTATAAATAAATTACTGTAATATGGAACAGGAATTAAGGGAATTCCATAAATATATTTGAGAAAGTCACTCTTTATAATTTCTTTACAAACAAATTTGGATTTGCTACATCACACAAAAATAGAAACTGAAACGACCCTGGCCGGATTGGAACCTGGAATCTTCTGATCTGTAGTCAGACCCGTTATCCATTGCACCACAGGGCCGATGTTTGTTGTTGGCCAACTTTATATATAAATTAATGTAATTTGGAACAGGAATTAAGGGAATTTCAAAATATATTTGAGAAAGTCACTCTTTATAATTTCTTTACAAACAAATTTGGAATTGCTACATCACACAAAAATAGAAACTGAAACGACGCTGCCGGGATTCGAACCTGGAATCTTCTGATCCGTAGTCAGACGCGTTATCCATTGCGCCACAGGGCCGATGTTCGTTGTTGGCCAAATTTATATATATATTAATGTAAAATGGAACAGGAATTAAGGGAATTCCATAAATATATTTGAGAAAGTCACTCTTTATAATTTCTTTACAAACAAATTTGGATTTGCTACATCACACAAAAATAGAAACTGAAACGACGCTGCCGGGATTCGAACCTGGAATCTTCTGATCCGTAGTCAGACGCGTTATCCATTGCGCCACAGGGCCGATGTTCGTAGTTGGCCAAATTTATATATAAATTACTGTATTATGGAACAGGAATTAAGAGAATTCCGGAAATAAAATTGAGAAAGTCTCTCTTAATAGTTTGTTTACAAACGAATTTGGATTTGCTATATCACACAAAAGTGAAAACTGAAACGACCCTGCCAAGATTCGAACCTGGAATCTTCTGATCCGTAGTCAGACGGGTTATCCATTGCGCCACAGGGCCGATGTTCGTAGTTGGCCAAATTTATATATAAATTACTGTAATATGGAACAGGAATTAAGAGAATTCCGGAAATACAATTGAGAAAGTCTCTCTTAATACTTTGTTTACAAACAAATTTGGATATGTTAGGTCACTCAAAAATAGAAATTGAAACGACCCTGCTAGGATTCGAACCTGGAATCTTCTGATCCGTATTCACGCAAGTTATCCGTTACGCCACAGGGCCAAAGTTTGGTGGGTGCCATATTTATATGTAAATTACTGTAATATGGAACAGGAATTAAAGGAATTCCATAAATATATTTGAGAAAGTCACGCTTTATAATTTCTTTAGAAACAAATTTGGATATGCTACATCACACAAAAATAGGAACTAAAACGATCCTGCCAGGATTCGAACCTGGAATCTTCTGATCCGTAGTCAGACCCGTTATCCATTGCACCACAGGGCCGATGTTTGTTGTTGGCCAAATTTATATATAAATTAATGTAATTTGGAACAGGAATTAAAGGAATTCCATAAATATATTTGAGAAAGTCATGCTTTATAATTTCTTTACAAACAAATTTGGATTTGCTACATCACACAAAAATAGAAACTGAAACGACGCTGCCGGGATTCGAACCTGGAATCTTCTGATCCGTAGTCAGACGCGTTATCCATTGCGCCACAGGGCCGATGTTCGTTGTTGGCTAAATTTATATATAAATTAATGTAATATGGAACAGGATTTAAGGGAATTCCATAAATATATTTGAGAAAGTCACTCTTTATAATTTCTTTACAAACAAATTTGGATTTGTTAGGTCACTCAAAAATAAAAACTCAAACGACCCTGCCAGGATTCGAACCTGCATTCTTCTGATCCGTAGTCAGACGCGTTATCCATTGCGCCACAGGGCCGATGTTCGTAGTTGACCAAATTTATATATAAATTACTGTAATATAGAACAGGAATTAAGTGAATTCCATAAATATATTTGAGAAAGTCATTCTTTATAATTTCTTTACAAACAAATTTGGATTTGTTAGGTCACTCAAAAATAAAAACTCAAACGACCCTGCCAGGACTCGAACCTGGAATCTTCTGATCCGTAGTCAGACGCGTTATCCATTGCGCCACAGGGCCGATGTTCGTAGTTGGCCAAATTTATATATAAATTACTGTAATATGGAACAGGAATTAACGGAATTCCATAAATATATTTGAGAAAGTCACTCTTTATAATTTCTTTACAAACAAATTTGGATTTGCTACATCACACAAAAATAGAATCTGAAACGACCCTGCCCGGATTGGAACCTGGAATCTTCTGATCCGTAGTCAGACGCGGTATCAATTGCGCCACAGGGCCGATGTTCGTAGTTGGCCAAATTTATAAATAAATTACTGTATTATGGAACAGGAATTAAGAGAATTCCGGAAATAAAATTGAGAAAGTCTCTCTTAATAGTTTGTTTACAAACGAATTTGGATTTGCTATATCACACAAAAGTGAAAACTGAAACGACCCTGCCAAGATTCGAACCTGGAATCTTCTGATCCGTAGTCAGACGCGTTATCCATTGCGCCACAGGGCCGATGTTCGTAGTTGGCCAAATTTATATATAAATTACTGTAATATGGAACAGGAATTAAGAGAATTCCGGAAATACAATTGAGAAAGTCTCTCTTAATACTTTGTTTACAAACAAATTTGGATATGTTAGGTCACTCAAAAATAGAAATTGAAACGACCCTGCTAGGATTCGAACCTGGAATCTTTTGATCCGTAGTCACGCAAGTTATCCTTTACGCCACAGGGCCAAAGTTTGGTGGGTGCCATATTTATATGTAAATTACTGTAATATGGAACAGGAATTAAAGGAATTCCATAAATATATTTGAGAAAGTCACGCTTTATAATTTCTTTAGAAACAAATTTGGATATGCTACATCACACAAAAATAGGAACTAAAACGACCCTGCCAGGATTCGAACCTGGAATCTTCTGATCCGTAGTCAGACGCGTTATCCATTGCGCCACAGGGCCGATGTTCGTAGTTGGCCAAATTTATATATAAATTACTGTAATATGGAACAGGTATTAAGAGAATTCCGGAAATACAATTGAGAAAGTCTCTCTTAATACTTTGTTTACAAACAAATTTGGATTTGTTAGGTCACTCAAAAATAGAAATTGAAACGACCCTGCTAGGATTCGAACCTGGAATCTTCTGATCCGTAGTCATGCAAGTTATCCGTTACGCCACAGGGCCAAAGTTTGGTGGGTGCCATATTTATATGTAAATTACTGTAATATGGAACAGGAATTAAAGGAATTCCATAAATATATTTGAGAAAGTCACGCTTTATAATTTCTTTACAAACAAATTTGGATATGCTACATCACACAAAAATAGGAACTAAAACGACCCTGCCCGGATTCGAACCTGGAATCTTCTGATCCGTAGTCAGACCCATTATCCATTGCACCACAGGGCCGATGTTTGTTGTTGGCCAAATTTATATATAAATTAATGTAATTTGGAACAGGAATTAAGGGAATTTCAAAATATATTTGAGAAAGTCACTCTTTATAATTTCTTTACAAACAAATTTGGATTTGCTACATCACACAAAAATAGAAACTGAAACGACGCTGCCGGGATTCGAACCTGGAATCTTCTGATCCGTAGTCAGACGCGTTATCCATTGCACCACAGGGCCGATGTTCGTTGTTGGCCAAATTTATATATATATTAATGTAATATGGAACAGGAATTAAGGGAATTCCATAAATATATTTGAGAAAGTCACTCTTTATAATTTCTTTACAAACAAATTTGGATTTGCTACATCACACAAAAATAGAAACTGAAACGACGCTGCCGGGATTCGAACCTGGAATCTTCTGATCCGTAGTCAGACGCGTTATCCATTGCACCACAGGGCCGATGTTCGTTGTTGGCCAAATTTATATATATATTAATGTAATATGCAACAGGAGTTAAAGGAATTCCATAAATATATTTGAGAAAGTCACTCTTTATAATTTCTTTACAAACAAATTTGGATTTGTTAGGTCACTCAAAAATAAAAACTCAAACGACCCTGCCAGGATTCGAACCTGGAATCTTCTGATCCGTAGTCAGACGCGTTACCCATTGCGCCACAGGGCTGATGTTCGTAGTTGACCAAATTTATATATAAATTACTGTAAAATGGAACAGGTATTAAGGGAATTCCATAAATATATTTAGGAAAGTCACTCTTTATAATTTCTTTACAAACAAATTTGGATTTGTTAGGTCACTCAAAAATAGAAACTGAAACGTCGGTGCCGGGATTCGAACCTGGAATCTTCTGATCCGTAGTCCGACGCGTTATCCATTGCGCCACAGGGCCGATGTTCGTTGTTGGCCAAATTTATATATATATTAATGTAATATGGAACAGGAATTAAGGGAATTCCATAAATATATTTGAGAAAGTCACTCTTTATAATTTCTTTACTAACAAATTTGGATTTGTTAGGTCACTCAAAAATAAAAAATAAAACGACCCTACCAGGATTCGAACCTGGGATCTTCTGATCCGTAGTCAGACCCGTTATCCATTGCACCACAGGGCCGATGTTTGTTGCTGGCCAAATTTATATATAAATTAATGTAATTTGGAACAGGAATTAAGGGAATTTCAAAATATATTTGAGAAAGTCACTCTTTATAATTTCTTCACAAACATATTTGGATTTGCTACATCACACAAAAATAGAAGCTGAAACGACGCTGCCGGGATTCGAACCTGGAATCTTCTGATCCGTAGTCAGACGCGTTATCCATTGCGCCACAGGGCCGATGTTCGTAGTTGGCCAAATTTATATATAAATTACTGTAATATGGAACAGGAATTAAGGGAATTCCATAAATATATTTGAGAAAGTCACTCTTTATAATTTCTTTACAAACAAATTTGGATTTGCTACATCACACAAAAATAGAAACTGAAACGACGCTGCCGGGATTCGAACCTGGAATCTTCTGATCCGTAGTCAGACGCGTTATCCATTGCGCCACAGGGCCGATGTTTGTTGTTGGACAAATTTATATATAAATTAATGTAATATGGAACAGGAGTTAAAGGAATTCCATAAATATATTTGAGAAAGTCACTCTTTATAATTTCTTTACAAACAAATTTGGATTGGTTAGGTCACTCAAAAATAAAAACTCAAACGACCCTGCCAGGACTCGAACCTGGAATCTTCTGATCCGTAGTCAGACGCGTTATCCATTGCGCCACAGGGCCGAAGTTCGTAGTTGGCGAAATTTATATATAAATTACTGTAATATGGAACAGGAATTAAGGGAATTCCATAAATATATTTGAGAAAGTCACTCTTTATAATTTCTTTACAAACAAATTTGGATTTGTTAGGTCACTCAAAAATAAAAACTCAAACGACCCTGCCAGGACTCGAACCTGGAATCTTCTGATCCGTAGTCAGACGCGTTATCCATTGCGCCACAGGGCCGATGTTCGTAGTTGGCCAAATTTATATATAAATTAATGTAATATGGAACAGGAATTAAGGGAATTTCATAAATATATTTGAGAAAGTCACTCTTTATAATTTCTTTACAAACAAATTTGGATTTGCTACATCACACAAAAATAGAAACTGAAACGACGCTGCCGGGATTCGAACCTGGAATCTTCTGATCCGTAGTCAGACGCGTTATCCATTGCGCCACAGGGCCGATGTTCGTTGTTGGCCAAATTTATATATAAATTAAAGTAATATGGAACAGGAGTTAAAGGAATTCCATAAATATATTTGAGAAAGTCACTCTTTATAATTTCTTTACAAACAAATTTGGATTTGTTAGGTCACTCAAAAATAAAAACTCAAACGACCCTGCCAGGATTCGAACCTGGAATCTTCTGATCCGTAGTCAGACGCGTTATCCATTGCGCCACAGGGCTGATGTTCGTAGTTGACCAAATTTATATATAAATTACTGTAATATGGAACAGGAATTAAGAGAATTCCATAAATATATTTAGGAAAGTCACTCTTTATAATTTCTTTACAAACAAATTTGGATTTGTTAGGTCACTCAAAAATAAAAACTCAAACGACCCTGCCAGGATTCGAACCTGGAATCTTCTGATCCGTAGTCAGACGCGTTATCCATTGCGCCACAGGGCTGATATTCGTAGTTGACCAAATTTATATATAAATTACTGTAATATGGAACAGGTATTAAGGGAATTCCATAAATATATTTAGGAAAGTCACTCTTTATAATTTCTTTACAAACAAATTTGGATTTGTTAGGTCACTCAAAAATAAAAACTCAAACGACCCTGCCAGGACTCGAACCTGGAATCTTCTGATCCGTAGTCAGACGCGTTATCCATTGCGCCACAGGGCCGATGTTTGTAGTTGGCCAAATTTATATATAAATTACTGTAATATGGAACAGGAATTAAGGGAATTCCATAAATATATTTGAGAAAGTCACTCTTTATAATTTATTTACAAACAAATTTGGATTTGTTAGGTCACTCAAAAATAAAAACTCAAACGACCCTGCCAGGATTCGAACCAGGGATCTTCTGATCCGTAGTCAGACCCGTCATCCATTGCACCACAGGGCCGATGTTCGTAGTTGGCCAAATTTATATATAAATTACTGTAATATGGAACAGGAATTAATGGAATTCCATAAATATATTTGAGAAAGTCACTCTTTATAATTTCTTTACAAACAAATTTGGATTTGCTACATCACACAAAAATAGAAACTGAAACGACGCTGCCGGGATTCGAACCTGGAATCTTCTGATCCGTAGTCAGACGCGTTACCCATTGCGCCACAGGGCAGATGTTCGTTGTTGGCCAAATTTATATATATATATATTAATGTAATATGGAACAGGATTCAAGGGAATTCCATAAATATATTTGAGAAAGTCACTCTTTATAATTTCTTTACAAACAAATTTGGATTTGTTAGGTCACTCAAAAATAAAAACTCAAACGACCCTGCCAGGACTCGAACCTGGAATCTTCTGATCCGTAGTCAGACGCGTTATCCATTGCGCCACAGGGCCGATGTTCGTAGTTTGCCAAATTTATATATAAATTAATGTAATATGGAACAGGAATTAAGGGAATTCCATAAATATATTTGAGAAAGTCACTCTTTATAATTTCTTTACAAACAAATTTGGATTTGCTACATCACACAAAAATAGAACCTGAAACGACCCTGCCAGGATTCGAATCTGGAATCTTCTGATCCGTAGTCAGACGCGTTATCCATTGCGCCACAGGGCCGATGTTCGTAGTTGGCCAAATTTATATATAAATTACTGTATTATGGAACAGGAATTAAGAGAATTCCGGAAATAAAATTGAGAAAGTCTCTCTTAATAGTTTGTTTACAAACGAATTTGGATTTGCTATATCACACAAAAGTGAAAACTGAAACGACCCCCGCCAAGATTCGAACCTGGAATCTTCTGATCC
The DNA here is from genome assembly GCA_030765055.1 of Mantis religiosa. Classification (NCBI taxonomy): domain Eukaryota; kingdom Metazoa; phylum Arthropoda; class Insecta; order Mantodea; family Mantidae; genus Mantis; species Mantis religiosa. Next base: position 122,376,862 of record CM060957.1, on the reverse strand, counting down.
GTAGTCAGACGCGTTATCCATTGCGCCACAGGGCCGATGTTCGTAGTTGGCCAAATTTATATATAAATTAATGTAATATGGAACAGGAATTAAGAGAATTCCGGAAATACAATTGAGAAAGTCTCTCTTAATACTTTGTTTACAAACAAATTTGGATTTGTTAGGTCACTCAAAAATAGAAATTGAAACGACTCTGCTAGGATTCAAACCTGGAATCTTCTGATCCGTAGTCACGCAAGTTATCCATTACGCCACAGGGCCGATGTTCGTAGTTGGCCAAATTTATATATAAATTACTGTAATATGGAACAGGAATTAAGAGAATTCCGGAAATACAATTGAGAAAGTCTCTCTTAATACTTTGTTTACAAACAAATTTGGATTTGTTAGGTCACTCAAAAATAGAAATTGAAACGACTCTGCTAGGATTCGAACCTGGAATCTTCTGATCCGTAGTCACGCAAGTTATCCGTTGCGCCACAGGGCCAAAGTTTGGTGGGTGCCATATTTATATGTAAATTACTGTAATATGGAACAGGAATTAAAGGAATTCCATAAATATATTTGAGAAAGTCACGCTTTATAATTTTTTTACAAACAAATTTGGATATGCTACATCACACAAAAATAGGAACTGAAACGACGCTGCCGGGATTCGAACCTGGAATCTTCTGATCCGTAGTCAGACGCGTTATCCATTGCACCACAGGGCCGATGTTCGTTGTTGGCCAAATTTATATATATATTAATGTAATATGGAACAGGAATTAAGGGAATTCCATAAATATATTTGAGAAAGTCACTCTTTATAATTTCTTTACAAACAAATTTGGATTTGCTACATCACACAAAAATAGAAACTGAAACGACGCTGCCGGGATTCGAACCTGGAATCTTCTGATCCGTAGTCAGACGCGTTATCCATTGCGCCACAGGGCCGATGTTCGTTGTTGGCCAAATTTATATATAAATTAATGTAATATGGAACAGGAGTTAAAGGAATTCCATAAATATATTTGAGAAAGTCACTCTTTATAATTTCTTTACAAACAAATTTGGATTTGTTAGGTCACTCAAAAATAAAAACTCAAACGACCCTGCCAGGATTCGAACCTGGAATCTTCTGATCCGTAGTCAGACGCGTTATCCATTGCGCCACAGGGCTGATGTTCGTAGTTGACCAAATTTATATATAAATTACTGTAATATGGAATAGGTATTAATGGAATTCCATAAATATATTTAGGAAAGTCACTCTTTATAATTTCTTTACAAACAAATTTGGATTTGTTAGGTCACTCAAAAATAAAAACTCAAACGACCCTGCCAGGACTCAAACCTGGAATCTTCTGATCCGTAGTCAGACGCATTATCCATTGCGCCACAGGGCCGCTGTTCGTAGTTGGCCAAATTTATATATAAATTACTGTAATATGGAACAGGAATTAACGGAATTCCATAAATATAGTTGAGAAAGTCACTCTTTATAATTTCTTTACTAACAAATTTGGATTTGTTAGGTCACTCAAAAATAAAAACTCAAACGACCCTTCCAGGATTCGAACCTGGAATCTTCTGATCCGTAGTCAGACCCGTTATCCATTGCGCCACAGGGCCGATGTTCGTAGTTCGCCAAATTTATATATAAATTAATGTAATATGGAACAGGATTTAAGGGAATTCCATAAATATATTTGAGAAAGTAACTCTTTATAATTTCTTTACAAGCAAATTTGGATTTGCTACATCACACAAAAATAGAAACTGAAACGACCCTGCCCGGATTCGAACCTGGAATCTTCTGATCCGTAGTCAGACGCGTTATCCATTGCGCCACAGGGCCGATGTTCGTAGTTGGCCAAATTTATATATAAATTACTGTATTATGGAACAGGAATTAAGAGAATTCCGGAAATAAAATTGAGAAAGTCTCTCTTAATAGTTTGTTTACAAACGAATTTGGATTTGCTATATCACACAAAAGTGAAAACTGAAACGACCCCCGCCAAGATTCGAACCTGGAATCTTCTGATCCGTAGTCAGACGCGTTATCCATTGCGCCACAGGGCCGATGTTCGTAGTTGGCCAAATTTATATATAAATTACTGTAATATGGAAGAGGAATTAAGGGAATTCCATAAATATATTTGAGAAAGTCACTCTTTATAATTTCTTTACAAACAAATTTGGATTTGCTACATCACACAAAAATAGAAACTGAAACGAACCTGCCCGGATTCGAACCTGGAATCTTCTGATCCGTAGTCAGACGCGTTATCAATTGCGCCACAGGGCCGATGTTCGTAGTTGGCCAAATTTATATGTAAATTACTGTAATATGGAACAGGAATTAAAGGAATTCCATAAATATATTTGAGAAAGTCACGCTTTATAATTTTTTTACAAACAAATTTGGATATGCTACATCACACAAAAATAGGAACTGAAACGACGCTGCCGGGATTCGAACCTGGAATCTTCTGATCCGTGGTCAGACGCGTTATCCATTGCGCCACAGGGCCGATGTTCGTAGTTGGCCAAATTGATATATAAATTACTGTAATATGGAACAGGAATTAAGAGAATTCCGGAAATACAATTGAGAAAGTCTCTCTTAATACTTTGTTTACAAACAAATTTGGATTTGTTAGGTCACTCAAAAATAGAAATTGAAACGACCCTGCTAGGATTAGAACCTGGAATCTTCTGATCCGTAGTCAGACGCGTTATCCATTGCGCCACAGGGCCGATGTTCGTTGTTGGCCAAATTTATATATATATATTAATGTAATATGGAACAGGAATTAAGGGAATTCCATAAATATATTTGAGAAAGTCACCCTTTATAATTTCTTTACAAACAAATTTGGATTTGCTACATCACACAAAATAAGAAACTGAAACGACGCTGCCGGGATTCGAACCTGGAATCTTCTGATCCGTAGTCAGACGCGTTATCCATTGCGCCACAGGGCCGATGTTCGTAGTTGGCTAAATTTATATATAAATTACTGTAATATGGAACAGGAATTAAGGGAATTCCATAAATATATTTGAGAAAGTCATTCTTTATAATTTCTTTACAAACAAATTTGGATTTGTTAGGTCACTCAAAAATAAAAACTCAAACGACCCTGCCAGGACTCGAACCTGGAATCTTCTGATCCGTAGTCAGACGCGTTATCCATTGCGCCACAGGGCCGATGTTCGTAGTTGGCCAAATTTATATATAAATTACTGTAATATGGAACAGGAATTAACGGAATTCCATAAATATATTTGAGAAAGTCACTCTTTATAATTTCTTTACTAACAAATTTGGATTTGTTAGGTCACTCAAAAATAAAAACTCAAACGACCCTTCCAGGATTCGAACCTGGAATCTTCTGATCCGCAGTCAGACCCATTATCCATTGCGCCACAGGGCCGATGTTCGTAGTTGGCCAAATTTATATATAAATTAATGTAATATGGAACAGGAATTAAGGGAATTCCATAAATATATTTGAGAAAGTCACTCTTTATAATTTCTTTACAAACAAATTTGGATTTGCTACATCACACAAAAATAGAAACTGAAATGACCCTGCCAGGATTCGAACCTGGAATCTTCTGATCCGTAGTCAGACGCGTTATCCATTGCGCCACAGGGCCGATGTTCGTAGTTGGCCAAATTTATAAATAAATTACTGTAATATGGAACAGGATTTAAGGGAATTCCATCAATGTATTTGAGAAAGTCACTCTTTATAATTTCTTTACAAACAAATTTTGATTTGCTACATAAAACACAAAAATAGAAACTGAAACGACCCTGGCAGGATTCGAACCTGGAATCTTCTGATCCGTAGTCAGACCCGTTATCCATTGCGCCACAGGGCCGATGTTCGTTGTTGGCCAAATTTATATATAAATTAATGTAATATGGAACAGGAATTAAGGGAATTCCATAAATATATTTGAGAAAGTCACTCTTTATAATTTCTTTACAAACAAATTTGGATTTTCTACATCACACAAAAATAGAATCTGAAACGACCCTGCCCGGATTGGAACCTGGAATCTTCTGATCCGTAGTCAGACGCGGTATCAATTGCGCCACAGGGCCGATGTTCGTAGTTGGCTAAATTTATAAATAAATTACTGAAATATGGAACAGGATTTAAGGGAATTCCATAAATATATTTGTGAAAGTCACTCTTTATAATTTCTTTACAAACAAATTTGGATTTGCTACATCACACAAAAATAGAAACTGAAACGACGGTACCGGGATTCGAACCTGGAATCTTCTGATCCGTAGTCACGCAAGTTATCCGTTGCGCCACAGGGCCAAAGTTTGGTGGGTGCCATATTTATATGTAAATTACTGTAATATGGAACAGGAATTAAAGGAATTCCATAAATATATTTGAGAAAGTCACGCTTTATAATTTTTTTACAAACAAATTTGGATATGCTACATCACACAAAAATAGGAACTGAAACGACGCTGCCGGGATTCGAACCTGGAATCTTCTGATCCGTAGTCAGACGCGTTATCCATTGCGCCACAGGGCCGATGTTCGTTGTTGGCCAAATTTATATATAAATTAATGTAATATGGAACAGGAGTTAAAGGAATTCCATAAATATATTTGAGAAAGTCACTCTTTATAATTTCTTTACAAACAAATTTGGATTTGTTAGGTCACTCAAAAATAAAAACTCAAACGACCCTGCCAGGATTCGAACCTGGAATCTTCTGATCCGTAGTCAGACGCGTTATCCATTGCGCCACAGGGCCGATGTTCGTAGTTGGCCAAATTTATATATAAATTACTGTAATATGGAACAGGAATTAAGGGAATTCCATAAATATATTTGAGAAAGTCACTCTTTATAATTTCTTTACAAACAAATTTGGATTTGTTAGGTCACTCAAAAATAAAAACTCAAACGACCCTGCTAGGACTCGAACCAGGAATCTTCTGATCCGTAGTCAGACGCGTTATCCATTGCGCCACAGGGCCGATGTTCGTAGTTGGCCAAATTTATATATAAATTAATGTAATATGGAACAGGAATTAAGGGAATTCCATAAATATATTTGAGAAAGTCACTCTTTATAATTACTTTACAAACAAATTTGGATTTGCTACATCACACAAAAATAGAAACTGAAACGACCCTGCCCGGATTCGAACCTGGAATCTTCTGATCCGTAGTCAGACGCGTTATCCATTGCGACACAGGGCCGGTGTTCGTAGTTGGCCAAATTTATATATAAATTACTGTATTATGGAACAGGAATTAAGAGAATTCCGGAAATAAAATTGAGAAAGTCTCTCTTAATAGTTTGTTTACAAACGAATTTGGATTTGCTATATCACACAAAAGTGAAAACTGAAACGACCCTGCCAAGATTCGAACCTGGAATCTTCTGATCCGTAGTCAGACGCGTTATCCATTGCGCCACAGGGCCGATGTTCGTAGTTGGCCAAATTTATATATAAATTACTGTAATATGGAACAGGAATTAAGAGAATTCCGGAAATACAATTGAGAAAGTCTCTCTTAATACTTTGTTTACAAACAAATTTGGATTTGTTAGGTCACTCAAAAATAGAAATTGAAACGACACTGCTAGGATTCGAACCTGGAATCTTCTGATCCGTAGTCACGCAAGTTATCCGTTACGCCACAGGGCCAAAGTTTGGTGGGTGCCATATTTATATGTAAATTACTGTAATATGGAACAGGAATTAAAGGAATTCCATAAATATATTTGAGAAAGTCACGCTTTATAATTTCTTTAGAAACAAATTTGGATATGCTACATCACACAAAAATAGGAACTAAAACGACCCTGCCAGGATTCAAACCTGGAATCTTCTGATCCGTAGTCAGACCCGTTATCCATTGCACCACAGGGCCGATGTTTGTTGTTGGCCAACTTTATATATAAATTAATGTAATTTGGAACAGGAATTAAGGGAATTTCAAAATATATTTGAGAAAGTCACTCTTTATAATTTCTTTACAAACAAATTTGGATTTGTTCGGTCACTCAAAAATAAAAACTCAAACGACCCTGCCAGGATTCGAACCTGGAATCTTCTGATCCGTAGTCAGACGCGTTATCCATTGCGCCACAGGGCCGAAGTTCGTAGTTGGCCAAATTTATATATAAATTACTGTAACATGGAACAGGAATTAAGGGAATTCCATAAATATATTTGAGAAAGTCACTCTTTATAATTTCTTTACAAACAAATTTAGATTTGTTACGTCACACAAAAATAGAAACTAAAACGACCCTGCCAGGATTCGAACCTGGAATCTTCTGATCCGTATTCAGACGCGTTATCCATTGCGCCACAGGGCCGATGTTCGTAGTTGGCCAAATTTATAAATAAATTACTGTAATATGGAACAGGATATAAGGGAATTCCATAAATATATTTAAGAAAGTCACTCTTTATAATTTCTTTACAGACAAATTTGGATTTGCTACATCACACAAAAATAGAAACTGAAACGACCCTGCCCGGATTGGAACCTGGAATCTTCTGATCCGTAGTCAGACACGTTATCCATTGCGCCACAGGGCCGATGTTCGTAGTTGGCCAAATTTATATATAAATTACTGTAATATGGAACAGGAATTAAGAGAATTCCGGAAATACAATTGAGAAAGTCTCTCTTTATAATTTCTTTACAAACAAATTTGGATTTGCTACATCACACAAAAATAGAAACTGAAACGACGCTGCCGGGATTCGAACCTGGAATCTTCTGATCCGTAGTCAGACGCGTTATCCATTGCGCCACAGGGCCGATGTTTGTTGTTGGCCAAATTTATATATAAATTAATGTAATATGGAACAGGAGTTAAAGGAATTCCATAAATATATTTGAGAAAGTCACTCTTTATAATTTCTTTACAAACAAATTTGGATTTGTTAGGTCACTCAAAAATAAAAACTCAAACGACCCTGCCAGGATTCGAACCTGGAATCTTCTGATCCGTAGTCAGACGCGTTATCCATTGCGCCACAGGGCCGAAGTTCGTAGTTGGCCAAATTTATATATAAGTTAATGTAATATGGTACAGGAATTAAGGGAATTCCATAAATATATTTGAGAAAGTCACTCTTTATAATTACTTTACAAACAAATTTGGATTTGCTACATCACACAAAAATAGAAACTGAAACGACCCTGCCAGGATTCGAACCTGGAATCTTCTGATCCGTAGTCAGACGCGGTATAAATTGCGCCACAGGGCCGATGTTCGTAGTTGGCCAAATTTATAAATAAATTACTGTAATATGGAACAGGAATTAAGGGAATTCCATAAATATATTTGAGAAAGTCACTCTTTATAATTTCTTTACAAACAAATTTGGATTTGCTACATCACACAAAAATAGAAACTGAAACGACCCTGGCCGGATTGGAACCTGGAATCTTCTGATCTGTAGTCAGACCCGTTATCCATTGCACGACAGGGCCGATGTTTGTTGTTGGCCAACTTTATATATAAATTAATGTAATTTGGAACAGGAATTAAGGGAATTTCAAAATATATTTGAGAAAGTCACTCTTTATAATTTCTTTACAAACAAATTTGGAATTGCTACATCACACAAAAATAGAAACTGAAACGACGCTGCCGGGATTCGAACCTGGAATCTTCTGATCCGTAGTCAGACGCGTTATCCATTGCGCCACAGGGCCGATGTTCGTTGTTGGCCAAATTTATATATATATATTAATGTAAAATGGAACAGGAATTAAGGGAATTCCATAAATATATTTGAGAAAGTCACTCTTTATAATTTCTTTACAAACAAATTTGGATTTGCTACATCACACAAAAATAGAAACTGAAACGACGCTGCCGGGATTCGAACCTGGAATCTTCTGATCCGTAGTCAGACGCGTTATCCATTGCGCCACAGGGCCGATGTTCGTAGTTGGCCAAATTTATATATAAATTACTGTATTATGGAACAGGAATTAAGAGAATTCCGGAAATAAAATTGAGAAAGTCTCTCTTAATAGTTTGTTTACAAACGAATTTGGATTTGCTATATCACACAAAAGTGAAAACTGAAACGACCCTGCCAAGATTCGAACCTGGAATCTTCTGATCCGTAGTCAGACGGGTTATCCATTGCGCCACAGGGCCGATGTTCGTAGTTGGCCAAATTTATATATAAATTACTGTAATATGGAACAGGAATTAAGAGAATTCCGGAAATACAATTGAGAAAGTCTCTCTTAATACTTTGTTTACAAACAAATTTGGATATGTTAGGTCACTCAAAAATAGAAATTGAAACGACCCTGCTAGGATTCGAACCTGGAATCTTCTGATCCGTATTCACGCAAGTTATCCGTTACGCCACAGGGCCAAAGTTTGGTGGGTGCCATATTTATATGTAAATTACTGTAATATGGAACAGGAATTAAAGGAATTCCATAAATATATTTGAGAAAGTCACGCTTTATAATTTCTTTAAAAACAAATTTGGATATGCTACATCACACAAAAATAGGAACTAAAACGACCCTGCCAGGATTCGAACCTGGAATCTTCTGATCCGTAGTCAGACCCGTTATCCATTGCACCACAGGGCCGATGTTTGTTGTTGGCCAAATTTATATATAAATTAATGTAATTTGGAACAGGAATTAAAGGAATTCCATAAATATATTTGAGAAAGTCATGCTTTATAATTTCTTTACAAACAAATTTGGATTTGCTACATCACACAAAAATAGAAACTGAAACGACGCTGCCGGGATTCGAACCTGGAATCTTCTGATCCGTAGTCAGACGCGTTATCCATTGCGCCACAGGGCCGATGTTCGTTGTTGGCTAAATTTATATATAAATTAATGTAATATGGAACAGGATTTAAGGGAATTCCATAAATATATTTGAGAAAGTCACTCTTTATAATTTCTTTACAAACAAATTTGGATTTGTTAGGTCACTCAAAAATAAAAACTCAAACGACCCTGCCAGGATTCGAACCTGCATTCTTCTGATCCGTAGTCAGACGCGTTATCCATTGCGCCACAGGGCCGATGTTCGTAGTTGACCAAATTTATATATAAATTACTGTAATATAGAACAGGAATTAAGTGAATTCCATAAATATATTTGAGAAAGTCATTCTTTATAATTTCTTTACAAACAAATTTGGATTTGTTAGGTCACTCAAAAATAAAAACTCAAACGACCCTGCCAGGACTCGAACCTGGAATCTTCTGATCCGTAGTCAGACGCGTTATCCATTGCGCCACAGGGCCGATGTTCGTAGTTTGCCAAATTTATATATAAATTACTGTAATATGGAACAGGAATTAACGGAATTCCATAAATATATTTGAGAAAGTCACTCTTTATAATTTCTTTACAAACAAATTTGGATTTGCTACATCACACAAAAATAGAATCTGAAACGACCCTGCCCGGATTGGAACCTGGAATCTTCTGATCCGTAGTCAGACGCGGTATCAATTGCGCCACAGGGCCGATGTTCGTAGTTGGCCAAATTTATAAATAAATTACTGTATTATGGAACAGGAATTAAGAGAATTCCGGAAATAAAATTGAGAAAGTCTCTCTTAATAGTTTGTTTACAAACGAATTTGGATTTGCTATATCACACAAAAGTGAAAACTGAAACGACCCTGCCAAGATTCGAACCTGGAATCTTCTGATCCGTAGTCAGACGCGTTATCCATTGCGCCACAGGGCCGATGTTCGTAGTTGGCCAAATTTATATATAAATTACTGTAATATGGAACAGGAATTAAGAGAATTCCGTAAATACAATTGAGAAAGTCTCTCTTAATACTTTGTTTACAAACAAATTTGGATATGTTAGGTCACTCAAAAATAGAAATTGAAACGACCCTGCTAGGATTCGAACCTGGAATCTTCTGATCCGTAGTCACGCAAGTTATCCGTTACGCCACAGGGCCAAAGTTTGGTGGGTGCCATATTTATATGTAAATTACTGTAATATGGAACAGGAATTAAAGGAATTCCATAAATATATTTGAGAAAGTCACGCTTTATAATTTCTTTAGAAACAAATTTGGATATGCTACATCACACAAAAATAGGAACTAAAACGACCCTGCCAGGATTCGAACCTGGAATCTTCTGATCCGTAGTCAGACGCGTTATCCATTGCGCCACAGGGCCGATGTTCGTAGTTGGCCAAATTTATATATAAATTACTGTAATATGGAACAGGTATTAAGAGAATTCCGGAAATACAATTGAGAAAGTCTCTCTTAATACTTTGTTTACAAACAAATTTGGATTTGTTAGGTCACTCAAAAATAGAAATTGAAACGACCCTGCTAGGATTCGAACCTGGAATCTTCTGATCCGTAGTCATGCAAGTTATCCGTTACGCCACAGGGCCAAAGTTTGGTGGGTGCCATATTTATATGTAAATTACTGTAATATGGAACAGGAATTAAAGGAATTCCATAAATATATTTGAGAAAGTCACGCTTTATAATTTCTTTACAAACAAATTTGGATATGCTACATCACACAAAAATAGGAACTAAAACGACCCTGCCCGGATTCGAACCTGGAATCTTCTGATCCGTAGTCAGACCCATTATCCATTGCACCACAGGGCCGATGTTTGTTGTTGGCCAAATTTATATATAAATTAATGTAATTTGGAACAGGAATTAAGGGAATTTCAAAATATATTTGAGAAAGTCACTCTTTATAATTTCTTTACAAACAAATTTGGATTTGCTACATCACACAAAAATAGAAACTGAAACGACGCTGCCGGGATTCGAACCTGGAATCTTCTGATCCGTAGTCAGACGCGTTATCCATTGCACCACAGGGCCGATGTTCGTTGTTGGCCAAATTTATATATATATTAATGTAATATGGAACAGGAATTAAGGGAATTCCATAAATATATTTGAGAAAGTCACTCTTTATAATTTCTTTACAAACAAATTTGGATTTGCTACATCACACAAAAATAGAAACTGAAACGACGCTGCCGGGATTCGAACCTGGAATCTTCTGATCCGTAGTCAGACGCGTTATCCATTGCACCACAGGGCCGATGTTCGTTGTTGGCCAAATTTATATATATATTAATGTAATATGCAACAGGAGTTAAAGGAATTCCATAAATATATTTGAGAAAGTCACTCTTTATAATTTCTTTACAAACAAATTTGGATTTGTTAGGTCACTCAAAAATAAAAACTCAAACGACCCTGCCAGGATTCGAACCTGGAATCTTCTGATCCGTAGTCAGACGCGTTACCCATTGCGCCACAGGGCTGATGTTCGTAGTTGACCAAATTTATATATAAATTACTGTAAAATGGAACAGGTATTAAGGGAATTCCATAAATATATTTAGGAAAGTCACTCTTTATAATTTCTTTACAAACAAATTTGGATTTGTTAGGTCACTCAAAAATAGAAACTGAAACGACGGTGCCGGGATTCGAACCTGGAATCTTCTGATCCGTAGTCCGACGCGTTATCCATTGCGCCACAGGGCCGATGTTCGTTGTTGGCCAAATTTATATATATATTAATGTAATATGGAACAGGAATTAAGGGAATTCCATAAATATATTTGAGAAAGTCACTCTTTATAATTTCTTTACTAACAAATTTGGATTTGTTAGGTCACTCAAAAATAAAAAATAAAACGACCCTACCAGGATTCGAACCTGGGATCTTCTGATCCGTAGTCAGACCCGTTATCCATTGCACCACAGGGCCGATGTTTGTTGCTGGCCAAATTTATATATAAATTAATGTAATTTGGAACAGGAATTAAGGGAATTTCAAAATATATTTGAGAAAGTCACTCTTTATAATTTCTTCACAAACATATTTGGATTTGCTACATCACACAAAAATAGAAGCTGAAACGACGCTGCCGGGATTCGAACCTGGAATCTTCTGATCCGTAGTCAGACGCGTTATCCATTGCGCCACAGGGCCGATGTTCGTAGTTGGCCAAATTTATATATAAATTACTGTAATATGGAACAGGAATTAAGGGAATTCCATAAATATATTTGAGAAAGTCACTCTTTATAATTTCTTTACAAACAAATTTGGATTTGCTACATCACACAAAAATAGAAACTGAAACGACGCTGCCGGGATTCGAACCTGGAATCTTCTGATCCGTAGTCAGACGCGTTATCCATTGCGCCACAGGGCCGATGTTTGTTGTTGGCCAAATTTATATATAAATTAATGTAATATGGAACAGGAGTTAAAGGAATTCCATAAATATATTTGAGAAAGTCACTCTTTATAATTTCTTTACAAACAAATTTGGATTGGTTAGGTCACTCAAAAATAAAAACTCAAACGACCCTGCCAGGACTCGAACCTGGAATCTTCTGATCCGTAGTCAGACGCGTTATCCATTGCGCCACAGGGCCGAAGTTCGTAGTTGGCGAAATTTATATATAAATTACTGTAATATGGAACAGGAATTAAGGGAATTCCATAAATATATTTGAGAAAGTCACTCTTTATAATTTCTTTACAAACAAATTTGGATTTGTTAGGTCACTCAAAAATAAAAACTCAAACGACCCTGCCAGGACTCGAACCTGGAATCTTCTGATCCGTAGTCAGACGCGTTATCCATTGCGCCACAGGGCCGATGTTCGTAGTTGGCCAAATTTATATATAAATTAATGTAATATGGAACAGGAATTAAGGGAATTTCATAAATATATTTGAGAAAGTCACTCTTTATAATTTCTTTACAAACAAATTTGGATTTGCTACATCACACAAAAATAGAAACTGAAACGACGCTGCCGGGATTCGAACCTGGAATCTTCTGATCCGTAGTCAGACGCGTTATCCATTGCGCCACAGGGCCGATGTTCGTTGTTGGCCAAATTTATATATAAATTAAAGTAATATGGAACAGGAGTTAAAGGAATTCCATAAATATATTTGAGAAAGTCACTCTTTATAATTTCTTTACAAACAAATTTGGATTTGTTAGGTCACTCAAAAATAAAAACTCAAACGACCCTGCCAGGATTCGAACCTGGAATCTTCTGATCCGTAGTCAGACGCGTTATCCATTGCGCCACAGGGCTGATGTTCGTAGTTGACCAAATTTATATATAAATTACTGTAATATGGAACAGGAATTAAGAGAATTCCATAAATATATTTAGGAAAGTCACTCTTTATAATTTCTTTACAAACAAATTTGGATTTGTTAGGTCACTCAAAAATAAAAACTCAAACGACCCTGCCAGGATTCGAACCTGGAATCTTCTGATCCGTAGTCAGACGCGTTATCCATTGCGCCACAGGGCTGATGTTCGTAGTTGACCAAATTTATATATAAATTACTGTAATATGGAACAGGTATTAAGGGAATTCCATAAATATATTTAGGAAAGTCACTCTTTATAATTTCTTTACAAACAAATTTGGATTTGTTAGGTCACTCAAAAATAAAAAGTCAAACGACCCTGCCAGGACTCGAACCTGGAATCTTCTGATCCGTAGTCAGACGCGTTATCCATTGCGCCACAGGTCCGATGTTTGTAGTTGGCCAAATTTATATATAAATTACTGTAATATGGAACAGGAATTAAGGGAATTCCATAAATATATTTGAGAAAGTCACTCTTTATAATTTATTTACAAACAAATTTGGATTTGTTAGGTCACTCAAAAATAAAAACTCAAACGACCCTGCCAGGATTCGAACCAGGGATCTTCTGATCCGTAGTCAGACCCGTCATCCATTGCACCACAGGGCCGATGTTCGTAGTTGGCCAAATTTATATATAAATTACTGTAATATGGAACAGGAATTAATGGAATTCCATAAATATATTTGAGAAAGTCACTCTTTATAATTTCTTTACAAACAAATTTGGATTTGCTACATCACACAAAAATAGAAACTGAAACGACGCTGCCGGGATTCGAACCTGGAATCTTCTGATCCGTAGTCAGACGCGTTATCCATTGCGCCACAGGGCAGATGTTCGTTGTTGGCCAATTTATATATATATATTAATGTAATATGGAACAGGATTCAAGGGAATTCCATAAATATATTTGAGAAAGTCACTCTTTATAATTTCTTTACAAACAAATTTGGATTTGTTAGGTCACTCAAAAATAAAAACTCAAACGACCCTGCCAGGACTCGAACCTGGAATCTTCTGATCCGTAGTCAGACGCGTTATCCATTGCGCCACAGGGCCGATGTTCGTAGTTGGCCAAATTTATATATAAATTAATGTAATATGGAACAGGAATTAAGGGAATTCCATAAATATATTTGAGAAAGTCACTCTTTATAATTTCTTTACAAACAAATTTGGATTTGCTACATCACACAAAAATAGAACCTGAAACGACCCTGCCAGGATTCGAATCTGGAATCTTCTGATCCGTAGTCAGACGCGTTATCCATTGCGCCACAGGGCCGATGTTCGTAGTTGGCCAAATTTATATATAAATTACTGTATTATGGAACAGGAATTAAGAGAATTCCGGAAATAAAATTGAGAAAGTCTCTCTTAATAGTTTGTTTACAAACGAATTTGGATTTGCTATATCACACAAAAGTGAAAACTGAAACGACCCCCGCCAAGATTCGAACCTGGAATCTTCTGATCCGTAGTCAGACGCGTTATCCATTGCGCCACAGGGCCGATGTTCGTAGTTGGCCAAATTTATATATAAATTAATGTAATATGGAACAGGAATTAAGAGAATTCCGGAAATACAATTGAGAAAGTCTCTCTTAATACTTTGTTTACAAACAAATTTGGATTTGTTAGGTCACTCAAAAATAGAAATTGAAACGACTCTGCTAGGATTCGAACCTGGAATCTTCTGATCCGTAGTCACGCAAGTTATCCATTACGCCACAGGGCCGATGTTCGTAGTTGGCCAAATTTATATATAAATTACTGTAATATGGAACAGGAATTAAGAGAATTCCGGAAATACAATTGAGAAAGTCTCTCTTAATACTTTGTTTACAAACAAATTTGGATTTGTTAGGTCACTCAAAAATAGAAATTGAAACGACTCTGCTAGGATTCGAACCTGGAATCTTCTGATCCGTAGTCACGCAAGTTATCCGTTGCGCCACAGGGCCAAAGTTTGGTGGGTGCCATATTTATATGTAAATTACTGTAATATGGAACAGGAATTAAAGGAATTCCATAAATATATTTGAGAAAGTCACGCTTTATAATTTTTTTACAAACAAATTTGGATATGCTACATCACACAAAAATAGGAACTGAAACGACGCTGCCGGGATTCGAACCTGGAATCTTCTGATCCGTAGTCAGACGCGTTATCCATTGCACCACAGGGCCGATGTTCGTTGTTGGCCAAATTTATATATATATTAATGTAATATGGAACAGGAATTAAGGGAATTCCATAAATATATTTGAGAAAGTCACTCTTTATAATTTCTTTACAAACAAATTTGGATTTGCTACATCACACAAAAATAGAAACTGAAACGACGCTGCCGGGATTCGAACCTGGAATCTTCTGATCCGTAGTCAGACGCGTTATCCATTGCGCCACAGGGCCGATGTTCGTTGTTGGCCAAATTTATATATAAATTAATGTAATATGGAACAGGAGTTAAAGGAATTCCATAAATATATTTGAGAAAGTCACTCTTTATAATTTCTTTACAAACAAATTTGGATTTGTTAGGTCACTCAAAAATAAAAACTCAAACGACCCTGCCAGGATTCGAACCTGGAATCTTCTGATCCGTAGTCAGACGCGTTATCCATTGCGCCACAGGGCTGATGTTCGTAGTTGACCAAATTTATATATAAATTACTGTAATATGGAACAGGTATTAAGGGAATTCCATAAATATATTTAGGAAAGTCACTCTTTATAATTTCTTTACAAACAAATTTGGATTTGTTAGGTCACTCAAAAATAAAAACTCAAACGACCCTGCCAGGACTCAAACCTGGAATCTTCTGATCCGTAGTCAGACGCATTATCCATTGCGCCACAGGGCCGCTGTCCGTAGTTGGCCAAATTTATATATAAATTACTGTAATATGGAACAGGAATTAACGGAATTCCATAAATATAGTTGAGAAAGTCACTCTTTATAATTTCTTTACTAACAAATTTGGATTTGTTAGGTCACTCAAAAATAAAAACTCAAACGACCCTTCCAGGATTCGAACCTGGAATCTTCTGATCCGTAGTCAGACCCGTTATCCATTGCGCCACAGGGCCGATGTTCGTAGTTCGCCAAATTTATATATAAATTAATGTAATATGGAACAGGATTTAAGGGAATTCCATAAATATATTTGAGAAAGTAACTCTTTATAATTTCTTTACAAGCAAATTTGGATTTGCTACATCACACAAAAATAGAAACTGAAACGACCCTGCCCGGATTCGAACCTGGAATCTTCTGATCCGTAGTCAGACGCGTTATCCATTGCGCCACAGGGCCGATGTTCGTAGTTGGCCAAATTTATATATAAATTACTGTATTATGGAACAGGAATTAAGAGAATTCCGGAAATAAAATTGAGAAAGTCTCTCTTAATAGTTTGTTTACAAACGAATTTGGATTTGCTATATCACACAAAAGTGAAAACTGAAACGACCCCCGCCAAGATTCGAACCTGGAATCTTCTGATCCGTAGTCAGACGCGTTATCCATTGCGCCACAGGGCCGATGTTCGTAGTTGGCCAAATTTATATATAAATTACTGTAATATGGAACAGGAATTAAGGGAATTCCATAAATATATTTGAGAAAGTCACTCTTTATAATTTCTTTACAAACAAATTTGGATTTGCTACATCACACAAAAATAGAAACTGAAACGAACCTGCCCGGATTCGAACCTGGAATCTTCTGATCCGTAGTCAGACGCGTTATCAATTGCGCCACAGGGCCGATGTTCGTAGTTGGCCAAATTTATATGTAAATTACTGTAATATGGAACAGGAATTAAAGGAATTCCATAAATATATTTGAGAAAGTCACGCTTTATAATTTTTTTACAAACAAATTTGGATATGCTACATCACACAAAAATAGGAACTGAAACGACGCTGCCGGGATTCGAACCTGGAATCTTCTGATCCGTGGTCAGACGCGTTATCCATTGCGCCACAGGGCCGATGTTCGTAGTTGGCCAAATTGATATATAAATTACTGTAATATGGAACAGGAATTAAGAGAATTCCGGAAATACAATTGAGAAAGTCTCTCTTAATACTTTGTTTACAAACAAATTTGGATTTGTTAGGTCACTCAAAAATAGAAATTGAAACGACCCTGCTAGGATTAGAACCTGGAATCTTCTGATCCGTAGTCACGCAAGTTATCCGTTACGCCACAGGGCCAAAGTTTGGTGGGTGCCATATTTATATGTAAATTACTGTAATATGGAACAGGAATTAAAGGAATTCCATAATTATATTTGAGAAAGTCACGCTTTATAATTTCTTTAGAAACAAATTTGGATATGCTACATCACACAAAAATAGGAACTAAAACGACCCTGCCCGGATTCGAACCTGGAATCTTCTGATCCGTAGTCAGACCCGTTATCCATTGCGCCACAGGGCCGATGTTTGTTGTTGGCCAAATTTATATATATATTAATGTAATATGGAACAGGAATTAAGGGAATTTCAAAATATATTTGAGAAAGTCACTCTTTATAATTTCTTTACAAACAAATTTGGATTTGCTACATCACACAAAAATAGAAACTGAAACGACGCTGCCGGGATTCGAACCTGGAATCTTCTGATCCGTAGTCAGACGCGTTATCCATTGCGCCACAGGGCCGATGTTCGTTGTTGGCCAAATTTATATATAAATTAATGTAATATGCAACAGGAGTTAAAGGAATTCCATAAATATATTTGAGAAAGTCACTCTTTATAATTTCTTTACAAACAAATTTGGATTTGTTAGGTCACTCAAAAATAAAAACTCAGACGACCCTGCCAGGATTCGAACCTGGAATCTTCTGATCCGTAGTCAGACGCGTTATCCATTGCGCCACAGGGCTGATGTTCGTAGTTGACCAAATTTATATATAAATTACTGTAATATGGAACAGGTATTAAGGGAATTCCATAAATATATTTAGGAAAGTCACTCTTTATAATTTCTTTACAAACAAATTTGGATTTGTTAGGTCACTCAAAAATAAAAACTCAAACGACCCTGCCAGGACTCAAACCTGGAATCTTCTGATCCGTAGTCAGACGCATTATCCATTGCGCCACAGGGCCGATGTTCGTAGTTGACCAAATTTATATATAAATTACTGTAATATGGAACAGGAATTAAGGGAATTCCATAAATATATTTGAGAAAGTCACTCTTTATAATTTCTTTACAAACAAATTGGGATTTGTTAGGTCACTCAAAAATAAAAACTCAAACGACCCTGCCAGGACTCGAACCTGGAATCTTCTGATCCGTAGTCAGACGCGTTATCCATTGCGCCACAGGGCCGATATTCATAGTTGGCCAAATTTATATATAAATTACTGTAATATGGAACAGGAATTAAGGGAATTCCATAAATATATTTGAGAAAGTCACTCTTTATAATTTCTTTACAAACAAATTTGGATTTGTTAGGTCACTCAAAAATAAAAACTCAAACGACCCTGCCAGGACTCGAACCTGGAATCTTCTGATCCGTAGTCAGACGCGTTATCCATTGCGCCACAGGGCCGATGTTCGTAGTTGGCCAAATTTATATATAAATTACTGTAATATGGAACAGGATTTAAGGGAATTCCATAAATATATTTGAGAAAGTCTCTC
Source organism: Mantis religiosa (assembly GCA_030765055.1). NCBI lineage: Eukaryota > Metazoa > Arthropoda > Insecta > Mantodea > Mantidae > Mantis > Mantis religiosa. The sequence goes on along the minus strand of CM060957.1, from coordinate 122,357,972 downwards.
TTTATAATTTCTTTACAAACAAATTTGGATTTGCTACATCACACAAAAATAGAAACTGAAACGACGCTGCCGGGATTCGAACCTGGAATCTTCTGATCCGTAGTCAGACGCGTTATCCATTGCGCCACAGGGCAGATGTTCGTTGTTGGCCAAATTTATATATATATTAATGTAATATGGAACAGGATTCAAGGAAATTCCATAAATATATTTGAGAAAGTCACTCTTTATAATTTCTTTACAAACAAATTTGGATTTGTTAGGTCACTCAAAAATAAAAACTCAAACGACCCTGCCAGGACTCGAACCTGGAATCTTCTGATCCGTAGTCAGACGCGTTATCCATTGCGCCACAGGGCCGATGTTCGTAGTTTGCCAAATTTATATATAAATTAATGTAATATGGAACAGGAATTAAGGGAATTCCATAAATATATTTGAGAAAGTCACTCTTTATAATTTCTTTACAAACAAATTTGGATTTGTTAGGTCACTCAAAAATAAAAACTGAAACGACCCTGCCAGGATTCGAATCTGGAATCTTCTGATCCGTAGTCAGACGCGTTATCAATTGCGCCACAGGGCCGATGTTCGTAGTTGGCCAAATTTATAAATAAATTACTGTAATATGGAACAGGATTTAAGGGAATTCCATAAATATATTTGAGAAAGTCACTCTTTATAATTTCTTTACAAACAAATTTGGATTTGCTACATCACACAAAAATAGAAACTGAAACGACGCTGCCGGGATTCGAACCTGGAATCTTCTGATCCGTAGTCAGACGCGTTATCCATTGCGCCACAGGGCAGATGTTCGTTGTTGGCCAAATTTATATATATATTAATGTAATATGGAACAGGATTCAAGGAAATTCCATAAATATATTTGAGAAAGTCACTCTTTATAATTTCTTTACAAACAAATTTGGATTTGTTAGGTCACTCAAAAATAAAAACTCAAACGACCCTGCCAGGACTCGAACCTGGAATCTTCTGATCCGTAGTCAGACGCGTTATCCATTGCGCCACAGGGCCGATGTTCGTAGTTTGCCAAATTTATATATAAATTAATGTAATATGGAACAGGAATTAAGGGAATTCCATAAATATATTTGAGAAAGTCACTCTTTATAATTTCTTTACAAACAAATTTGGATTTGTTAGGTCACTCAAAAATAAAAACTGAAACGACCCTGCCAGGATTCGAATCTGGAATCTTCTGATCCGTAGTCAGACGCGTTATCAATTGCGCCACAGGGCCGATGTTCGTAGTTGGCCAAATTTATAAATAAATTACTGTAATATGGAACAGGATTTAAGGGAATTCCATAAATATATTTGAGAAAGTCACTCTTTATAATTTCTTTACAAACAAATTTGGATTTGCTACATCACACAAAAATAGAAACTGAAACGAACCTGCCCGGATTCGAACCTGGAATCTTCTGATCCGTAGTCAGACGCGTTATCAATTGCGCCACAGGGCCGATGTTCGTAGTTGGCCAAATTTATATATAAATTACTGTAATATGGAACAGGAATTAAGGGAATTCCATAAATATATTTGAGAAAGTAACTCTTTATAATTTCTTTACAAGCAAATTTGGATTTGCTACATCACACAAAAATAGAAACTGAAACGACCCTGCCCGGATTCGAACCTGGAATCTTCTGATCCGTAGTCAGACGCGTTATCCATTGCGCCACAGGGCCGATGTTCGTAGTTGGCCAAATTTATATATAAATTACTGTAATATGGAACAGGAATTAAGAGAATTCCGGAAATACAATTGAGAAAGTCTCTCTTAATACTTTGTTTACAAACAAATTTGGATTTGTTAGGTCACTCAAAAATAGAAATTGAAACGACTCTGCTAGGATTCGAACCTGGAATCTTCTGATCCGTAGTCACGCAAGTTATCCGTTACGCCACAGGGCCAAAGTTTGGTGGGTGCCATATTTATATGTAAATTACTGTAATATGGAACAGGAATTAAAGGAATTCCATAAATATATTTGAGAAAGTCACGCTTTATAATTTCTTTAGAAACAAATTTGGATATGCTACATCACACAAAAATAGGAACTGAAACGACCCTGCCGGGATTCGAACCTGGAATCTTCTGATCCGTAGTCAGACGCGTTATCCATTACGCCACAGGGCCGATGTTCGTAGTTGGCCAAATTGATATATAAATTACTGTAATATGGAACAGGAATTAAGAGAATTCCGGAAATACAATTGAGAAAGTCTCTCTTAATACTTTGTTTACAAACAAATTTGGATTTGTTAGGTCACTCAAAAATAGAAATTGAAACGACCCTGCTAGGATTCGAACCTGGAATCTTCTGATCCGTAGTCACGCAAGTTATCCGTTACGCCACAGGGCCAAAGTTTGTTGGGTGCCATATTTATATGTAAATTACTGTAATATGGAACAGGAATTAAAGGAATTCCATAAATATATTTGAGAAAGTCACGCTTTATAATTTCTTTAGAAACAAATTTGGATATGCTACATCACACAAAAATAGGAACTAAAACGACCCTGCCAGGATTCGAACCTGGAATCTTCTGATCCGTAGTCAGACGCGTTATCCATTGCGCCACAGGGCCGATGTTTGTTGTTGGCCAAATTTATATATAAATTACTGTAATATGGAACAGGATTTAAGGGAATTCCATAAATATATTTCAGAAAGTCACTCTTTATAATTTCTTTACAAACAAATTTGGATTTGTTAGGTCACTCAAAAATAAAAACTCAAACGACCCTGCCAGGATTCGAACCTGGAATCTTCTGATCCGTAGTCAGACGCGTTATCCATTGCGCCACAGGGCCGATGTCCGTAGTTGACCAAATTTATATATAAATTACTGTAATATGGAACAGGAATTAAGGGAATTCCATAAATATATTTGAGAAAGTCACTCTTTATAATTTCTTTACAAACAAATTTGGATTTGCTACATCACACAAAAATAGAAACTGAAGCGACCCTGCGAGGATTCGAACCTGGAACCTTCTGATCCGTAGTCAGACGCGTTATCAATTGCGCCACAGGGCCGATGTTTGTTGTTGGCCAAATTTATATATAAATTACTGTAATATGGAACAGGATTTAAGGGAATTCCATAAATATATTTCAGAAAGTCACTCTTTATAATTTCTTTACAAACAAATTTGGATTTGTTAGGTCACTCAAAAATAAAAACTCAAACGACCCTGCGAGGATTCGAACCTGGAATCTTCTGATCCGTAGTCAGACGCGGTATAAATTGCGCCACAGGGCCGATGTTCGTAGTTGGCCAAATTTATAAATAAATTACTGTAATATGGAACAGGATTTAAGGGAATTCCATAAATATATTTGAGAAAGTCACTCTTTATAATTTCTTTACAAACAAATTTGGATTTGCTACATCACACAAAAATAGAAACTGAAACGACGCTGCCGGGATTCGAACCTGGAATCTTCTGATCCGTACTCAGACGCGTTATCCATTGCGCCACAGGGCCGATGTTCGTAGTTGGCCAAATTTATATATAAATTACTGTATTATGGAACAGGAATTAAGAGAATTCCGGAAATAAAATTGAGAAAGTCTCTCTTAATAGTTTGTTTACAAACGAATTTGGATTTGCTATATCACACAAAAGTGAAAACTGAAACGACCCCCGCCAAGATTCGAACCTGGAATCTTCTGATCCGTAGTCAGACGCGTTATCCATTGCGCCACAGGGCCGATGTTCGTAGTTGGCCAAATTTATATATAAATTACTGTAATATGGAACAGGAATTAAGAGAATTCCGGAAATACAATTGAGAAAGTCTCTCTTAATACTTTGTTTACAAACAAATTTGGATTTGTTAGGTCACTCAAAAATAGAAATTGAAACGACCCTGCTAGGATTCGAACCTGGAATCTTCTGATAAGTAGTCACGCAAGTTATCCGTTACGCCACAGGGCCAAAGTTTGGTGGGTGCCATATTTATATGTAAATTACTGCAATATGGAACAGGAATTAAAGGAATTCCATAAATATATTTGAGAAAGTCACGCTTTATAATTTCTTTAGAAACAAATTTGGATATGCTACATCACACAAAAATAGGAACTAAAACGACCCTGCCCGGATTCGAACCTGGAATCTTCTGATCCTTAGTCAGACCCGTTATCCATTGCACCACTTGGCCGATGTTTGTTGTTGGCCAAATTTATATATAAGTTAATGTAATTTGGAACAGGAATTAAGGGAATTTCAAAATATATTTGAGAAAGTCACTCTTTATAATTTCTTTACAAACAAATTTGGATTTGCTACATCACACAAAAATAGAAACTGAAACGACGCTGCCGGGATTCGAACCTGGAATCTTCTGATCCGTAGTCAGACGCGTTATCCATTGCACCACAGGGCCGATGTTCGTTGTTGGCCAAATTTATATATATATTAATGTAATATGGAACAGGATTAAGGGAATTCCATAAATATATTTGAGAAAGTCACTCTTTATAATTTCTTTACAAACAAATTTGGATTTGCTACATCACACAAAAATAGAAACTGAAACGACGCTGCCGGGATTCGAACCTGGAATCTTCTGATCCGTAGTCAGACGCGTTATCCATTGCGCCACAGGGCCGATGTTCGTTGTTGGCCAAATTTATATATAAATTAATGTAATATGGAACAGGAGTTAAAGGAATTCCATAAATATATTTGAGAAAGTCACTCTTTATAATTTCTTTACAAACAAATTTGGATTTGTTAGGTCACTCAAAAATAAAAACTCAAACGACCCTGCCAGGATTCGAACCTGGAATCTTCTGATCCGTAGTCAGACGCGTTATCCATTGCGCCACAGGGCCGATGTTGGTAGTTGGCCAAATTTATATATAAATTAATGTAATATGGAACAGGCATTAAGGGAATACCATAAATATATTTGAGAAAGTCACTCTTTATAATTTCTTTACTAACAAATTTGGATTTGTTAGGTCACTCAAAAATAAAAAATAAAACGACCCTGCCAGGATTCGAACCTGGGATCTTCTGATCCGTAGTCAGACCCGTTATCCATTGCACCACAGGGCCGATGTTAGTTGTTGGCCAAATTTATATATAAATTAATGTAATTTGGAACAGGAATTAAGGGAATTCCATAAATATATTTGTGAAAGTCACTCTTTATAATTTCTTTACAAACAAATTTGGATTTGCTACATCACACAAAAATAGAAACTGAAACGACGCTGCCGGGATTCGAACCTGGAATCTTCTGATCCGTAGTCAGCCGCGTTATCCATTGCGCCACAGGGCCGATGTTCGTTGTTGGCCAAATTTATATATAAATTAATGTAATATGGAACAGGAGTTAAAGGAATTCCATAATTATATTTGAGAAAGTCACTCTTTAGAATTTCTTTACTAACAAATTTGGATTTGTTAGGTCACTCAAAAATAAAAACTCAAACGACCCTGCCAGGACTCGAACCTGGAATCTTCTGATCCGTAGTCAGACGCGTTATCCATTGCGCCACAGGTCCGATGTTCGTAGTTGGCCAAATTTATATATAAATTACTGTAATATGGAACAGGAATTAAGGGAATTCCATAAATATATTTGAGAAAGTCACTCTTTATAATTTCTTTACTAACAAATTTGGATTTGTTAGGTCACTCAAAAATAAAAAATAAAACGACCCTACCAGGATTCGAACCTGGGATCTTCTGATCCGTAGTCAGACCCGTTATCCAATGCACCACAGGGCCGATGTTTGTTGTTGGCCAAATTTATATATAAATTAATATAATTTGGAACAGGAATTAAGGGAATTTCAAAATATATTTGAGAAAGTCACTCTTTATAATTTCTTTACAAACATATTTGGATTTGCTACATCACACAAAAATAGAAACTGAAACGACGCTGCCGGGATTCGAACCTGGAATCTTCTGATCCGTAGTCAGACGCGTTATCCATTGCGCCACAGGGCCGATGTTCGTAGTTGGCCAAATTTATATATAAATTACTGTAATATGGAACAGGAATTAAGGGAATTCCATAAATATATTTGAGAAAGTCACTCTTTATAATTCCTTTACAAACAAATTTGGATTTGCTACATCACACAAAAATAGAAACTGAAACGACGCTGCCGGGATTCGAACCTGGAATCTTCTGATCCGTAGTCAGACGCGTTATCCATTGCGCCACAGGGCCGATGTTCGTTGTTGGCCAAATTTATATATAAATTAATGTAATATGGAACAGGAGTTAAAGGAATTCCATAAATATATTTGAGAAAGTCACTCTTTATAATTTCTTTACAAACAAATTTGGATTTGTTAGGTCACTCAAAAATAAAAACTCAAACGACTCTGCCAGGACTCGAACCTGGAATCTTCTGATCCGTAGTCAGACGCGTTATCCATTGCGCCACAGGGCATATGTTCGTAGTTGGCCAAATTTATATATAAATTAATGTAATATGGAACAGGAATTAAGGGAATTCCATAAATATATTTGAGAAAGTCACTCTTTATAATTTCTTTACAAACAAATTTGGATTTGCTACAATACACAAAAATAGAAACTGAAACGACCCTGCCCGGATTCGAACCTGGAATCTTCTGATCCGTAGTCAGACCCGTTATCCATTGCACCACAGTGCCGATGTTTGTTGTTGGCCAATTTTATATATAAATTAATGTAATTTGGAACAGGAATTAAGGGAATTCCATAAATATATTTGAGAAAGTCACTCTTTATAATTTCTTTACAAACAAATTTGGATTTGTTAGGTCACTCAAAAATAAAAACTCAAACGACCCTGCCAGGATTCGAACCTGGAATCTTCTGATCCGTAGTCAGACGCGTTATCCATTGCGCCACAGTGCCGATGTTCGATGTTGGCCAAATTTATATTTAAATTAATGTAATATGGAACAGGAGTTAAAGGCATTCCATAAATATATTTGAGAAAGTCACTCTTTATAATTTCCTTACAAACAAATTTGGATTTGTTAGGTCACTCAAAAATAAAAACTGAAACGACCCTGCCAGGACTCGAACCTGGAATCTTCTGATCCGTAGTCAGACGCGTTATCCATTGCGCCACAGTGCCGATGTTCGTTGTTGGCCAAATTTATATTTAAATTAATGTAATATGGAACAGGAGTTAAAGGCATTCCATAAATATATTTGAGAAAGTCACTCTTTATAATTTCCTTACAAACAAATTTGGATTTGTTAGGTCACTCAAAAATAAAAACTGAAACGACCCTGCCAGGACTCGAAACTGGAATCTTCTGATCCGTAGTCAGACGCGTTATCCATTGCACCACAGGGCCGATGTTCGTTGTTGGCCAAATTTATATATATATATTAGTGTAATATGGAACAGGAATTAAGGGAATTCCATAAATATATTTGAGAAAGTCACTCTTTATAATTTCTTTACAAACAAATTTGGATTTGCTACATCACACAAAAATAGAAACTGAAACGACCCTGCCAGGATTCGAACCTGGAATCTTCTGATCCGTAGTCAGACGCGTTATCAATTGCGCCACAGGGCCGATGTTCGTAGTTGGCCAAATTTATAAATAAATTACTGTAATATGGAACAGGATTTAAGGGAATTCCATAAATATATTTGAGAAAGTCACTCTTTATAATTTCTTTACAAACAAATTTGGATTTGCTACATCACACATAAATAGAAACTGAAACGACCCTGCCCGGATTCGAACCTGGAATCTTCTGATCCGTAGTCAGACGCGTTATCCATTGCGCCACAGGGCCGATGTTCGTAGTTGGCCAAATTTATATATAATTACTGTATTATGGAACAGGAATTAAGAGAATTCCGGAAATAAAATTGAGAAAGTCTCTCTTAATAGTTTGTTTACAAACGAATTTGGATTTGCTATATCACACAAAAGTGAAAACTGAAACGACCCTGCCAAGATTCGAACCTGGAATCTTCTGATCCGTAGTCAGACGCGTTATCCATTGCGCCACAGGGCCGATGTTCGTAGTTGGCCAAATTTATATATAAATTACTGTAATATGGAACAGGAATTAAGAGAATTCCGGAAATACAATTGAGAAAGTCTCTCTTAATACTTTGTTTACAAACAAATTTGGATTTGTTAGGTCACTCAAAAATTGAAATTGAAACGACCCTGCTAGGATTCGAACCTGGAATCTTCTGATCCGTAGTCACGCAAGTTATCCGTTACGCCACAGGGTCAAAGTTTGGTGGGTGCCATATTTATATGTAAATTACTGTAATATGGAACAGGAATTAAAGGAATTCCATAAATATATTTGAGAAAGTCACGCTTTATAATTTCTTTACAAACAAATTTGGATATGCTACATCACACAAAAATAGGAACTAAAACGACCCTGCCAGGTTTCGAACCTGGAATCTTCTGATCCGTAGTCAGACCCGTTATCCATTGCACCATCAGGGCCAATGTTTGTTGTTGGCCAAATTTATATATAAATTAATGTAATTTGGAACAGGAATTAAGGGAATTTCAAAATATATTTGAGAAAGTCACTCTTTATAATTTCTTTACAAACAAATTTGGATTTGCTACATCACACAAAAATAGAAACTGAAACGACGGTGCCGGGATTCGAACCTGGAATCTTCTGATCCGTAGTCAGACGCGTTATCCATTGCGCCACAGGGCCGATGTTCGTTGTTGTAATATGGAACAGGAATTAAGGGAATTCCATAAATATATTTGAGAAAGTCACTCTTTATAATTTCTTTACAAACAAATTTGGATTTGCTACATCACACAAAAATAGAAACTGAAACGACGCTGCCGGGATTCGAACCTGGAATCTTCTGATCCGTAGTCAGACGCGTTATCCATTGCGCCACAGGGCCGATGTTCGTTGTTGGCCAAATTTATATATAAATTAATGTAAAATGGAACAGGAGTTAAAGGAATTCCATAAATATATTTGAGAAAGTCACTCTTTATAATTTCTTTACAAACAAATTTGGATTTGTTAGGTCACTCAAAAATAAAAACTCAAACGACCCTGCCAGGACTCGAACCTGGAATCTTCTGATCCGTAGTCAGACGCGTTATCCATTGCGCCACAGGACCGATGTTAGTGGTTGGCCAAATTTATATATAAATTACTGTAATATGGAACAGGAATTAAGGGAATTCCATAAATATATTTGAGAAAGTCACTCTTTATAATTTCTTTACAAACAAATTTGGATTTGTTAGGTCACTCAAAAATAAAAACTCAAACGACCCTGCCCGGACTCGAACCTGGAATCTTCTGATCCGTAGTCAGACGCGTTATCCATTGCGCCACAGGACCGATGTTAGTGGTTGGCCAAATTTATATATAAATTACTGTAATATGGAACAGGAATTAAGGGAATTCCATAAATATATTTGAGAAAGTCACTCTTTATAATTTCTTTACAAACAAATTTGGATTTGTTAGGTCACTCAAAAATAAAAACTCAAACGACCCTGCCCGGATTCGAACCTGGAATCTTCTGATCCGTAGTCAGACGCGTTATCAATTGCGCCACAGAGCCGATGTTCGTAGTTGGCCAAATTTCTATATAAATTACTGTAATATGGAACAGGATTTAAGGGAATTGCATAAATATATTTGAGAAAGTCACTCTTTATAATTTCTTTACAAACAAATTTGGATTTGCTACATCACACAAAAATAGAAACTGAAGCGACCCTGCCAGGATTCGAACCTGGAATCTTCTGATCCGTAGTCAGACGCGTTATCAATTGCGCCACAGAGCCGATGTTCGTAGTTGGCCAAATTTATATATAAATTACTGTAATATGGAACAGGATTTAAGGGAATTGCATAAATATATTTGAGAAAGTCACTCTTTATAATTTCTTTACAAACAAATTTGGATTTGCTACATCACACAAAAATAGAAACTGAAGCGACCCTGCCAGGATTCGAACCTGGAATCTTCTGATCCGTAGTCAGACGCGTTATCCATTGCGCCACAGGGCCGATGTTCGTAGTTGGCCAAATTTATAAATAAATTACTGTAATATGGAACAGGATTTAAGGGAATTCCATAAATATATTTGAGAAAGTCACTCTTTATAATTTCTTTACAAACAAATTTGGATTTGCTACATCACACAAAAATAGAAACTGAAACGACCCTGCCCGGATTCGAACCTGGAATCTTCTGATCCGTAGTCAGACGCGTTATCCATTGCGACACAGGGCCGATGTTCGTAGTTGGCCAAATTTATATATAAATTACTGTATTATGGAACAGGAATTAAGAGAATTTCGGAAATAAAATTGAGAAAGTCTCTCTTAATAGTTTGTTTACTAACGAATTTGGATTTGCTATATCACACAAAAGTGAAAACTGAAACGACCCTGCCAAGATTCGAACCTGGAATCTTCTGATCCGTAGTCAGACGCGTTATCAATTGCGCCACAGGGCCGATGTTCGTAGTTGGCCAAATTTATATATAAATTACTGTAATATGGAACAGGAATTAAGAGAATTCCGCAAATACAATTGAGACAGTCTCTCTTAATACTTTGTTTCCAAACAAATTTGGATTTGTTTGGTCACTCAAAAATAGAAATTGAAACGACCCTGCTAGGATTCGAACCTGGAATCTTCTGATCCGTAGTCACGCAAGTTATCCGTTACGCCACAGGGCCAAAGTTTGGTGGGTGCCATATTTATATGTAAATTACTGCAATATGGAACAGGAATTAAAGGAATTCCATAAATATATTTGAGAAAGTCACGCTATATAATTTCTTTAGAAACAAATTTGGATATGCTACATCACACAAAAATAGGAACAAAAACGACCCTGCCATGATTCGAACCTGGAATCTTCTGATCCGTAGTCAGACCCGTTCTCCATTGCACCACAGGGCCGATGTTTGTTGTTGGCCAAATTTATATAAAAATTAATGTAATTTGGAACAGGAATTAAGGGAATTTCAAAATATATTTGAGAAAGTCACTCTTTATAATTTCTTTACAAACAAATTCCGATTTGCTACATCACACAAAAATAGAAACTGAAACGACCCTGCCAGGACTCGAACCTGGAATCTTCTGATCCGTAGTCAGACGCGTTATCCATTGCGCCACAGGGCCGATGTTTGTAGTTGGCCAAATTTATATATAAATTAGTGTAATATGGAACAGGAATTAAGGGAATTCCATAAATATATTTGAGAAAGTCACTCTTTATAATTTCTTTACAAACAAATTTGGATTTGTTAGGTCACTCAAAAATAAAAACTCAAACGACCCTGCCAGGATTCGAACCTGGGATCTTCTGATCCGTAGTCAGACCCTTTATCCATTGCACCACAGGGCCGATGTTCGTAGTTGGCCAAATTTATATATAAATTACTGTAAAATGGAACAGGAATTAATGGAATTCCATAAATATATTTGAGAAAGTCACTCTTTATAATTTCTTTACAAACAAATTTGGATTTGCTACATCACACAAAAATAGAAACTGAAACGACGCTGCCGGGATTCGAACCTGGAATCTTCTGATCCGTAGTCAGACGCGTTATCCATTGCGCCACAGGGCAGATATTCGTTGTTGGCCAAATTTATATATATATTAATGTAATATGGAACAGGATTCATGGGAATTCCATAAATATATTTGAGAAAGTCACTCTTTATAATTTCTTTACAAACAAATTTGGATTTGTTAGGTCACTCAAAAATAAAAACTCAAACGACCCTGCCAGGACTCGAACCTGGAATCTTCTGATCCGTAGTCAGACGCGTTATCCATTGCGCCACAGGGCCGATGTTCGTAGTTGGCCAAATTTATATATAAATTAATGTAATATGGAACAGGAATTAAGGGAATTCCATAAATATATTTGAGAAAGTCACTCTTTATAATTTCTTTACAAACAAATTTGGATTTGCTACATCACACAAAAAGAGAAACTGAAATGACCCTGCCAGGATTCGAATCTGGAATCTTCTGATCCGTAGTCAGACGCGTTATCAATTGCGCCACAGGGCCGATGTTCGTAGTTGGCCAAATTTATAAATAAATTACTGTAATATGGAACAGGATTTAAGGGAATTCCATAAATATATTTGAGAAAGTCACTCTTTATAATTTCTTTACAAGCAAATTTGGATTTGCTACATCACACAAAAATAGAAACTGAAACGACCCTGCCCGGATTCGAACCTGGAATCTTCTGATCCGTAGTCAGACGCGTTATCCATTGCGCCACAGGGCCGATGTTCGTAGTTGGCCAAATTTATATATAAATTACTGTATTATGGAACAGGAATTAAGAGAATTCCGGAAATAAAATTGAGAAAGTCTCTCTTAATAGTTTGTTTACAAACGAATTTGGATTTGCTATATCACACAAAAGTGAAAACTGAAACGACCCCCGCCAAGATTCGAACCTGGAATCTTCTGATCCGTAGTCAGACGCGTTATCCATTGCGCCACAGGGCCGATGTTCGTAGTTGGCCAAATTGATATATATATTACTGTAATATGGAACAGGAATTAAGAGAATTCCGGAAATACAATTGAGAAAGTCTCTCTTAATACTTTGTTTACAAACAAATTTGGATTTGTTAGGTCACTCAAAAATAGAAATTGAAACGACCCTGCTAGGATTCGAACCTGGAATCTTCTGATCCGTAGTCACGCAAGTTATCCGTTACGCCACATGGCCAAAGTTTGGTGGGTGCCATATTTATATGTAAATTACTGTAATATGGAACAGGAATTAAAGGAATTCCAGAAATATATTTGAGAAAGTCACGCTTTATAATTTCTTTAGAAACAAATTTGGATATGCTACATCACACAAAAATAGGAACTAAAACGACCCTGCCCGGATTCGAACCTGGAATCTTCTGATCCGTGGTCAGACCCGTTATCCATTGCACCACAGGGCCGATGTTTGTTGTTGGCCAAATTTATATATAAATTAATGTAATTTGGAACAGGAATTAAGGGAATTTCAAAATATATTTGAGAAAGTCACTCTTTATGATTTCTTTACAAACAAATTTGGATTTGCTACATCACACAAAAATAGAAACTGAAACGACGCTGCCGGGATTCGAACCTGAAATCTTCTGATCCGTAGTCAGACGCGTTATCCATTGCACCACAGGGCCGATGTTCGTTGTTGGCCAAATTTATATATATATATATATATATATATATATATATATATATATATATATATATATATATATATATATATATATATATATATTAATGTAATATGGAACAGGAATTAAGGGAATTCCATAAATATATTTGAGAAAGTCACTCTTTATAATTTCTTTACAAACAAATTTGGATTTGCTACATCACACAAAAATAGAAACTGAAACGACGCTGCCGGGATTCGAACCTGGAATCGTCTGATCCGTAGTCAGACGCGTTATCCATTGCGCCACAGGGCCGATGTTCGTTGTTGGCCAAATTTATATATAAATTAATGTAATATGGAACAGGAGTTAAAGGAATTCCATAAATATATTTGAGAAAGTCACTCTTTATAATTTCTTTACAAACAAATTTGGATTTGTTAGGTCACTCAAAAATAAAAACTCAAACGACCCTGCTAGGATTCGAACCTGGAATCTTCTGATCCGTAGTCAGACGCGTTATCCATTGCGCCACAGGGCCGAAGTTCGTAGTTGACCAAATTTATATATAAATTACTGTAATATGGAACAGGAATTAAGAGAATTCCATAAATATATTTGAGAAAGTCTCTCTTAATACTTTGTTTACAAACAAATTTGGATTTGTTAGGTCACTCAAAAATAGAAATTGAAACGACCCTGCTAGGATTCGAACCTGGAATCTTGTGATAAGTAGTCACGCAAGTTATCCGTTACGCCACAGGGCCAAAGTTTGGTGGGTGCCATATTTATATGTAAATCACTGTAATATGGAACAGGAATTAAAGGAATTCCATAAATATATTTGAGAAAGTCACGCTTTATAATTTCTTTAGAAACAAATTTGGATATGCTACATCACACAAAAATAGGAACTAAAACGACCCTGCCAGGATTCGAACCTGGAATCTTCTGATCCGTAGTCAGACCCGTTATCCATTGCACCACAGGGCCGATGTTTGTTGTTGGCCAAATTTATATATAAATTAATGTAATTTGGAACAGGAATTAAGGGAATTTCAAAATATATTTGAGAAAGTCACTCTATATAATTTCTTTACAAAAAAAATTGGATTTGCTACATCACACAAAAATAGAAACTGAAACGACGCTGCCGGGATTCGAACCTGGAATCTTCTGATCCGTAGTCAGACGCGTTATCCATTGCGCCACAGGGCCGATGTTCGTTGTTGGCCAAATTTATATATAAATTAATGTAATATGGAACAGGAGTTAAAGGAATTCCATAAATATATTTGAGAAAGTCACTCTTTATAATTTCTTTACAAACAAATTTGGATTTGTTAGGTCACTCAGAAATAAAAACTCAAACGACCCTGCCAGGATTCGAACCTGGAATCTTCTGATCCGTAGTCAGACGCGTTATCCATTGCGCCACAGGGCCGATGTTCGTAGTTGACCAAATTTATATATAAATTACTGTAACATGGAACAGGAATTAAGGGAATTCCATAAATATATTTGAGAAAGTCACTCTTTATAATTTCTTTACAAACAAATTTGGATTTGTTAGGTCACTCAAAAATAAAAACTCAAACGACCCTGCCAGGAGTCGAACCTGGAATCTTCTGATCCGTAGTCAGACCCGTTATCCATTGCGCCACAGGGCCGATGTTCGTAGTTGGCCAAATTTATATATAAATTACTGTAATATGGAACAGGAATTAACGGAATTCCATAAATATATTTGAGAAAGTCACTCTTTATAATTTCTTTACTAACAAATTTGGATTTGTTAGGTCACTCAAAAATAAAAACTCAAACGACCCTTCCAGGATTCGAACCTGGAATCTTCTGATCCGTAGTCAGACGCGTTATCCATTGCGCCACAGGGCCGATGTTCGTAGTTGGCCAAATTTATATATAAATTAATGTAATATGGAACAGGAATTAAGGGAATTCCATAAATATATTTCAGAAAGTCACCCTTTATAATTTCTTTACAAACAAATTTGGATTTGCTACATCACACAAAAATAGAAACTGAAACGACGGTGCCGGTATTCGAACCTGGAATCTTCTGATCCGTAGTCCGACGCGTTATCCATTGCGCCACAGGGCCGATGTTCGTTGTTGGCCAAATTTATATATATATATATATATTAATGTAATATGGAACAGGAATTAAGGGAATTCCATAATTATATTTGAGAAAGTCTCTCTTTATAATTTCTTTACAAACAAATTTGGATTTGCTACATCACACAAAAATAGAAACTGAAACGACGCCCGCCAAGACTCGAACCTGGAATCTTCTGATCCGTAGTCAGACGCGTTATCCATTGCGCCACAGGGCCGATGTTCGTAGTTGGCCAAATTTATATATAATTTACTGTAATATGGAACAGGAATTAAGAGAATTCCGGAAATACAGTTGAGAAAGTCTCTCTTAATACTTTGTTTACAAACAAATTTGGATTTGTTAGGTCACTCAAAAATAGAAATTCAAACGACCCTGCCAGGATTCGAACCTGGAATCTTCTGATCCGTAGTCAGACGCGTTATCCATTGCGCCACAGGGCCGATATTCGTAGTTGGCCAAATTTATATATAAATTACTGTAATATGGAACAGGAATTAAGGGAATTCCATAAATATATTTGAGAAAGCCATTCTTTATAATTTCTTTACTAACAAATTTGGATTTGTTAGGTCACTCAAAAATAAAAACTCAAACGACCCTGCCAGGACTCGAACCTGGAATTTTCTGATCCGTAGTCAGACGCATTATCCATTGCGCCACAGGGCCGATGTTCGTAGTTGGCCAAATTTATATATAAATTACTGTAATATGGAACAGGAATTAAGGGAATTCCATAAATATATTTGAGAAAGTCACTCTTTATAATTTCTTTACTAACAAATTTGGATTTGTTAGGTCACTCAAAAATAAAAAATAAAACGACCCTGCCAGGATTCGAACCTGGGATCTTCTGATCCGTAGTCAGACCCGTTATCCATTGCACCACAGGGCCGATGTTTGTTGTTGGCCAAATTTATATATAAATTAATGTAATTTGGAACAGGAATTAAGGGAATTCCATAAATATATTTGAGAAAGTCACTCTTTATAATTTCTTTACAAACAAATTTGGATTTGCTACATCACACAAAAATAGAAACTGAAACGACGGTGCCGGTATTCGAACCTGGAATCTTCTGATCCGTAGTCCGACGCGTTATCCATTGCGCCACAGGGCCGATGTTCGTTGTTGGCCAAATTTATATATATATATATATATATATATATATATATTAATGTAATATGGAACAGGAATTAAGGGAATTCCATAATTATATTTGAGAAAGTCACTCTTTATAATTTCTTTACAAACAAATTTGGATTTGCTACATCACACAAAAATAGAAACTGAAACGACGCCCGCCAAGATTCGAACCTGGAATCTTCTGATCCGTAGTCAGACGCGTTATCCATTGCGCCACAGGGCCGATGTTCGTAGTTGGCCAAATTTATATATAAATTACTGTAATATGGAACAGGAATTAAGGGAATTCCATAAATATATTTGAGAAAGCCACTCTTTATAATTTCTTTACTAACAAATTTGGATTTGTTAGGTCACTCAAAAATAAAAAATAAAACGACCCTGCCAGGATTCGAACCTGGGATCTTCTGATCCGTAGTCAGACCCGTTATCCATTGCACCACAGGGCCGATGTTTGTTGTTGGCCAAATTTATATATAAATTACTGTAATATGGAACAGGAATTAAAGGAATTCCATAAATATATTTGAGAAAGTCACTCTTTATAATTTCTTTACAAACAAATTTGGATTTGTTAGGTCACTCAAAAATAAAAACTCAAACGACCCTGCCAGGATTCGAACCTGGAATCTTCTGATCCGTAGTCAGACGCGTTATCCATTGCGCCACAGTGCCGATGTTCGTTGTTGGCCAAATTTATATTTAAATTAATGTAATATGGAACAGGAGTTAAAGGAATTCCATAAATATATTTGAGAAAGTCACTCTTTATAATTTCCTTACAAACAAATTTGGATTTGTTAGGTCACTCAAAAATAAAAACTGAAACGACCCTGCCAGGACTCGAACCTGA
Source organism: Mantis religiosa (assembly GCA_030765055.1). NCBI lineage: Eukaryota > Metazoa > Arthropoda > Insecta > Mantodea > Mantidae > Mantis > Mantis religiosa. The sequence goes on along the minus strand of CM060957.1, from coordinate 122,340,637 downwards.
TATCTTCTGATCCGTAGTCAGACGCGTTATCAATTGCGCCACAGGGCCGATGTTCGTAGTTGGCCAAATTTATAAATAAATCACTGTAATATGGAACAGGATTTAAGGGAATTCCATAAATATATTTGAGAAAGTCACTCTTTATAATTTCTTTACAAACAAATTTGGATTTGCTACATCACACAAAAATAGAAACTGAAACGACCCTGCCCGGATTCGAACCTGGAATCTTCTGATCCGTAGTCAGACGCGTTATCCATTGCGCCATAGGGCCGATGTTTGTAGTTGGCCAAATTTATATATAAATTACTGTAATATGGAACAGGAATTAAGGGAATTCCATAAATATATTTGAGAAAGTCACTCTTTATAATTTCTTTACAAACAAATTTGGATTTGTTAGGTCACTCAAAAATAAAAACTCAAATGACCCTGCCAGGACTCGAACCTGGAATCTTCTGATCCGTAGTCAGACCCGTTATCCATTGCGCCACAGGGCCGATGTTCGTAGTTGGCCAAATTTATATATAAATTACTGTAATATGGAACAGGAATTAAGGGAATTCCATAAATATATTTGAGAAAGTCACTCTTTATAATTTCTTTACAAACAAATTTGGATTTGTTAGGTCACTCAAAAATAAAAACTCAAACGACCCTGCCAGGATTCGAACCTGGGATCTTCTGATCCGTAGTCAGACCCGTTATCCATTGCACCACAGGGCCGATGTTCGTAGTTGGCCAAATTTATATATAAATTAATGTAATATGGAACAGGAATTAAGGGAATTCCATAAATACATTTGAGAAAGTCACTCTTTATAATTTCTTTACAAACAAATTTGGATTTGCTACATCACACAAAAATAGAAACTGAAACGACCCTGCCAGGATTCGAATCTGGAATCTTCTGATCCGTAGTCAGACGCGTTATCAATTGCGCCACAGGGCCGATGTTCGTAGTTGGCCAAATTTATAAATAAATTACTGTAATATGGAACAGGATTTAAGGGAATTCCATAAATATATTTGAGAAAGTCTTTCTTTATAATTTCTTTACAAGCAAATTTGGATTTGCTACATCACACAAAAATAGAAACTGAAACGACCCTGCCCGGATTCGAACCTGGAATCTTCTGATCCGTAGTCAGACGCGTTATCCATTGCGCCACAGGGCCGATGTTCGTAGTTGGCCAAATTTATATATAAATTACTGTATTATGGAACAGGAATTAAGAGAATTCCGGAAATAAAATTGAGAAAGTCTCTCTTAATACTTTGTTTACAAACAAATTTGGATTTGTTAGGTCACTCAAAAATAGAAATTGAAACGACCCTGCTAGGATTCGAACCTGGAATCTTCTGATCCGTAGTCACGCAAGTTATCCGTTACGCCACAGGGCCAAAGTTTGGTGGGTGCCATATTTATATGTAAATTACTGTAATATGGAACAGGAATTAAAGGAATTCCATAAATATATTTTAGAAAGTCACGCTTTATAATTTCTTTAGAAACAAATTTGGATATGCTACATCACACAAAAATAGGAACTAAAACGACCCTGCCCGGATTCGAACCTGGAATCTTCTGATCCGTAGTCAGACCCGTTATCCATTGCACCACAGGGCCGATGTTTGTTGTTGGCCAAATTTATATATAAATTAATGTAATTTGGAACAGGAATTAAGGGAATTTCAAAATATATTTGAGAAAGTCACTCTTTATAATTTCTTTACAAACAAATTTGGATATGCTACATCACACAAAAATAGGAACTAAAACGACCCTGCCAGGATTCGAACCTGGAATCTTCTGATCCGTAGTCAGACCCGTTATCCATTGCACCACAGGGCCGATGTTTGTTGTTGACCAAATTTATATATAAATTAATGTAATTTGGAACAGGAATTAAGGGAATTTCAAAATATATTTGAGAAAGTCACTCTTTATAATTTCTTTACAAACAAATTTGGATTTGCTACATCACACAAAAATAGAAACAGAAACGACGCTGCCGGGATTCGAACCTGGAATCTTCTGATCCGTAGTCAGACGCGTTAACCATTGCGCCACAGGGCCGATGTTCGTTGTTGGCCAAATTTATATATAAATTAATGTAATATGGAACAGGAGTTAAAGGAATTCCATAAATATATTTGAGAAAGTCACTCTTTATAATTTCTTAACAAACAAATTTGGATTTGTTAGGTCACTCAAAAATAAAAACTCAAACGACCCTGCCAGGATTCGAACCTGGAATCTTCTGATCCGTAGTCAGACGCGTTATCCATTGCGCCACAGGGCTGATGTTCGTAGTTGACCAAATTTATATATAAATTACTGTAATATGGAACAGGTATTAAGGGAATTCCATAAATATATTTAGGAAAGTCACTCTTTATAATTTCTTTACAAACAAATTTGGATTTGTTAGGTCACTCAAAAATAAAAACTCAAACGACCCTGCCAGGACTCAAACCTGGAATCTTCTGATCCGTAGTCAGACGCGTTATCCATTGCGCCACAGGGCCGATGTTCGTAGTTGGCCAAATTTATATATAAATTACTGTAATATGGAACAGGAATTAACGGAATTCCATAAATATATTTGAGAAAGTCACTCTTTATAATTTCTTTACTAACAAATTTGGATTTGTTAGGTCACTCAAAAATAAAAACTCAAACCACCCTTCCAGGATTCGAACCTGGAATCTTCTGATCCGTAGTCAGACCCGTTATCCATTGCGCCACAGGGCCGATGTTCGTAGTTGGCCAAATTTATATATAAATTAATGTAATATGGAACAGGAATTAAGGGAATTCCATAAATATATTTGAGAAAGTCACTCTTTATAATTTCTTTACAAACAAATTTGGATTTGCTACATTACACAAAAATAGAAACTGAAACGACGGTGCCGGGATTCGAACCTGGAATCTTCTGATCCGTAGTCCGACGCGTTATCCATTGCGCCACAGGGCCGATGTTCGTTGTTGGCCAAATTTATATATATATATTAATGTAATATGGAACAGGAATTAAGGGAATTCCATAATTATATTTGAGAAAGTCACTCTTTATAATTTCTTTACTAACAAATTTGGATTTGTTAGGTCAATCAAAAATAAAAACTCAAACGACCCTGCCAGGACTCGAACCTGGAATCTTCTGATCCGTAGTCAGACGCGTTATACATTGCGCCACAGGGCCGATGTTCGTAGTTGGCCAAATTTATATATAAATTACTGTAATATGGAACAGGAATTAAGGGAATTCCATAAATATATTTGAGAAAGTCACTCTTTATAATTTCTTTACTAACAAATTTGGATTTGTTAGGTCACTCAAAAATAAAAAATAAAACGACCCTACCAGGATTCGAACCTGGGATCTTCTGATCCGTAGTCAGACCCGTTATCCATTTCACCACAGGGCCGATGTTTGTTGTTGGCCAAATTTATATATAAATTAATGTAATTTGGAACAGGAATTAAGGGAATTTCAAAATATATTTGAGAAAGTCACTCTTTATAATTTCTTTACAAACATATTTGTATTTGCTACATCACACCAAAATAGAAACTGAAACGACGCTGCCGGGATTCGAACCTGGAATCTTCTGATCCGTAGTCAGACGCGTTATCCATTGCGCCACAGGGCCGATGTTCGTAGTTGGCCAAATTTATATATAAATTACTGTAATATGGAACAGGAATTAAGGGAATTCCATAAATATATTTGAGAAAGTCACTCTTTATAATTTCTTTACAAACAAATTTGGATTTGCTACATCACACAAAAATAGAAACTGAAACGACGCTGGTGGGATTCGAACCTGGAATCTTCTGATCCGTAGTCAGACGCGTTATCCATTGCGCCACAGGGCCGATGTTCGTTGTTGGCCAAATTTATATATAAATTAATGTAATATGGAACAGGAGTTAAAGGAATTCCATAAATATATTTGAGAAAGTCACTCTTTATAATTTCTTTACAAACAAATTTGGATTGGTTAGGTCACTCAAAAATAAAAACTCAAACGACCCTGCCAGGATTCGAACCTGGAATCTTCTGATCCGTAGTCAGACGCGTTATCGATTGCGCCACAGGGCCGAAGTTCGTAGTTGGCCATATTTATATATAAATTACTGTAATATGGAACAGGAATTAAGGGAATTCCATAAATATATTTGAGAAAGTCACTCTTTATACTTTCTTTACAAACAAATTTGGATTTGCTACATCACACAAAAATAGAAACTGAAACGACCCTGCCAGGATTCGAACCTGGAATCTTCTGATCCGTAGTCAGACGCGTTATCCATTGCGCCACAGGGCCGATGTTCGTTGTTGGCCAAATTTATATATATATATATATATATATATTAATGTAATATGGAACAGGAATTAAGGGAATTCCATAATTATATTTGAGAAAGTCACTCTTTATAATTTCTTTACAAACAAATTTGGATTTGTTAGGTCACTCAAAAATAAAAACTCAAACGACCCTGCCAGGACTCGAACCTGGAATCTTCTGATCCGTAGTCAGACGCGTTATCCATTGCGCCACAGGGCCGATGTTTGTAGTTGGCCAAATTTATATATAAATTACTGTAATATGGAACAGGAATTAAGGGAATTCCATAAATATATTTGTGAAAGTCACTCTTTATAATTTCTTTACAAACAAATTTGGATTTGTTAGGTCACTCAAAAATAAAAACTCAAACGACCCTGCCAGGATTCGAACCTGGGATCTTCTGATCCGTGGTCAGACCCGTTATCCATTGCACCACAGGGCCGATGTTCGTAGTTGGCCAAATTTATATATAAATTACTGTAATATGGAACAGGAATTAATGGAATTCCATAAATATATTTGAGAAAGTCACTCTTTATAATTTCTTTACAAACAAATTTGGATTTGCTACATCACACAAAAATAGAAACTGAAACGACGCTGCCGGGATTCGAACCTGGAATCTTCTGATCCGTAGTCAGACGCGTTATCCATTGCGCCACAGGGCAAATGTTCGTTGTTGGCCAAATTTATATATATATTAATGTAATATGGAACAGGAATTAAGGGAATTCCATAAATATATTTGAGAAAGTCACTCTTTATAATTTCTTTACAAACAAATTTGGATTTGCTACATCACACAAAAATAGAAACTGAAACGACCCTGCCAGGATTCGAATCTGGAATCTTCTGATCCGTAGTCAGACGCGTTATCCATTGCGCCACAGGGCCGATGTTCGTAGTTGGCCAAATTTATAAATAAATTACTGTAATATGGAACAGGAATTAAGAGAATTCCGGAAATAAAATTGAGAAAGTCTCTCTTAATAGTTTGTTACAAACGAATTTGGATTTGCTATATCACACAAAAGTGAAAACTGAAACGACCCCCGCCAAGATTCGAACCTGGAATCTTCTGATCCGTAGTCAGACGCGTTATCCATTGCGCCACAGGGCCGATGTTCGTAGTTGGCCAAATTTATATATAAATTACTGTAATATGGAACAGGAATTAAGAGAATTCCGGAAATACAATTGAGAAAGTCTCTCTTAATACTTTGTTTACAAACAAATTTGGATTTGTTAGGTCACTCAAAAATAGAAATTGAAACGACCCTGCTAGGATTCGAACCTGGAATCTTCTGATCCGTAGTCACGCAAGTTATCCGTTACGCCACAGGGCCAAAGTTTGGTGGGTGCCATATTTATATGTAAATTACTGTAATATGGAACAGGAATTAAAGGAATTCCATAAATATATTTGAGAAAGTCACGCTTTATAATTTCTTTAGAAACAAATTTGGATATGCTACATCACACAAAAATAGGAACTGAAACGACGCTGCCGGGATTCGAACCTGGAATCTTCTGATCCGTAGTCCGACGCGTTATCCATTGCGCCACAGGGCCGATGTTCGTTGTTGGCCAAATTTATATATATATTAATGTAATATGGATCAGGAATTAAGGGAATTCCATAATTATATTTGAGAAAGTCACTCTTTATAATTTCTTTACTAACAAATTTGGATTTGTTAGGTCACTCAAAAATAAAAACACAAACGACCCTGCCAGGACTCGAACCTGGAATCTTCTGATCCGTAGTCAGACGCGTTATCCATTGCGCCACAGGGCCGATGTTCGTAGTTGGCCAAATTTATATATAAATTACTGTAATATGGAACAGGAATTAAGGGAATTCCATAAATATATTTGAGATAGTCACTCTTTATAATTTCTTTACTAACAAATTTGGATTTGTTAGGTCACTCAAAAATAAAAAATAAAACGACCCTACCAGGATTCGAACCTGGGATCTTCTGATCCGTAGTCACACGCGTTATCCATTGCGCCACAGGGCCGATGTTCGTAGTTGGCCAAATTTATATATAAATTAATGTAATATGGAACAGGAATTAAGGGAATTCCATAAATATATTTGAGAAAGTCACTCTTTATAATTTCTTTACAAACAAAGTTGGATTTGCTACATCACACAAAAATAGAAACTGAAACGACGCTGGTGGGATTCGAACCTGGAATCTTCTGATCCGTAGTCAGACGCGTTATCCATTGCGCCACAGGGCCGATGTTCGTTGTTGGCCAAATTTATATATAAATTAATGTAATATGGAACAGGAGTTAAAGGAATTCCATAAATATATTTGAGAAAGTCACTCTTTATAATTTCTTTACAAACAAATTTGGATTGGTTAGGTCACTCAAAAATAAAAACTCAAACGACCCTGCCAGGATTCGAACCTGGAATCTTCTGATCCGTAGTCAGACGCGTTATCCATTGCGCCACAGGGCCGAAGTTCGTAGTTGGCCAAATTTATATATAAATTACTGTAATATGGAACAGGAATTAAGGGAATTCCATAAATATATTTAGGAAAGTCACTCTTTATAATTTCTTTACAAACAAATTTGGATTTGTTAGGTCACTCAAAAATAAAAACTCAAACGACCCTGCCAGGACTCAAACCTGGAATCTTCTGATCCGTAGTCAGACGCGTTATCCATTGCGCCACAGGGCCGATGTTCGTAGTTGGCCAAATTTATATATAAATTACTGTAATATGGAACAGGAATTAACGGAATTCCATAAATATATTTGAGAAAGTCACTCTTTATAATTTCTTTACTAACAAATTTGGATTTGTTAGGTCACTCAAAAATGAAAACTCAAACGACCCTTCCAGGATTCGAACCTGGAATCTTCTGATCCGTAGTCAGACCCGTTATCCATTGCGCCACAGGGCCGATGTTCGTAGTTGGCCAAATTTATATATAAATTAATGTAATATGGAACAGGAATTAAGGGAATTCCATAAATATATTTGAGAAAGTCACTCTTTATAATTTCTTTACAAACAAATTTGGATTTGCTACATCACACAAAAATAGAAACTGAAACGACGGTGCCGGAATTCGAACCTGGAATCTTCTGATCCGTAGTCCGACGCGTTATCCATTGCGCCACAGGGCCGATGTTCGTTGTTGGCCAAATTTATATATATATTAATGTAATATGGAACAGAAATTAAGGGAATTCCATAATTATATTTGAGAAAGTCACTCTTTATAATTTCTTTACTAACAAATTTGGATTTGTTAGGTCACTCAAAAATAAAAACTCAAACGACCCTGCCAGGACTCGAACCTGGAATCTTCTGATCCGTAGTCAGACGCGTTATCCATTGCGCCACAGGGCCGATGTTCGTAGTTGGCCAAATTTATATATAAATTACTGTAATATGGAACAGGAATTAAGGGAATTCCATAAATATATTTGAGAAAGTCACTCTTTATAATTTCTTTACAAACAAATTTGGATTTGTTAGGTCACTCAAAAATAAAAACTCAAACGACCCTGCTAGGATTCGAACCTGGAATCTTCTGATCCGTAGTCAGACGCGTTATCCATTGCGCCACAGGGCCGAAGTTCGTAGTTGACCAAATTTATATATAAATTACTGTAATATGGAACAGGAATTAAGAGAATTCCATAAATATATTTGAGAAAATCTCTCTTAATACTTTGTTTACAAACAAATTTGGATTTGTTAGGTCACTCAAAAATAGAAATTGAAACGACCCTGCTAGGATTCGAACCTGGAATCTTGTGATAAGTAGTCACGCAAGTTATCCGTTACGCCACAGGGCCAAAGTTTGGTGGGTGCCATATTTATATGTAAATCACTGTAATATGGAACAGGAATTAAAGGAATTCCATAAATATATTTGAGAAAGTCACGCTTTATAATTTCTTTAGAAACAAATTTGGATATGCTACATCACACAAAAATAGGAACTAAAACGACCCTGCCAGGATTCGAACCTGGAATCTTCTGATCCGTAGTCAGACCCGTTATCCATTGCACCACAGGGCCGATGTTTGTTGTTGGCCAAATTTATATATAAATTAATGTAATTTGGAACAGGAATTAAGGGAATTTCAAAATATATTTGAGAAAGTCACTCTATATAATTTCTTTACAAAAAAAATTGGATTTGCTACATCACACAAAAATAGAAACTGAAACGACGCTGCCGGGATTCGAACCTGGAATCTTCTGATCCGTAGTCAGACGCGTTATCCATTGCGCCACAGGGCCGATGTTCGTTGTTGGCCAAATTTATATATAAATTAATGTAATATGGAACAGGAGTTAAAGGAATTCCATAAATATATTTGAGAAAGTCACTCTTTATTATTTCTTTACAAACAAATTTGGATTTGTTAGGTCACTCAGAAATAAAAACTCAAACGACCCTGCCAGGATTCGAACCTGGAATCTTCTGATCCGTAGTCAGACGCGTTATCCATTGCGCCACAGGGCCGATGTTCGTAGTTGACCAAATTTATATATAAATTACTGTAACATGGAACAGGAATTAAGGGAATTCCATAAATATATTTGAGAAAGTCACTCTTTATAATTTCTTTACAAACAAATTTGGATTTGTTAGGTCACTCAAAAATAAAAACTCAAACGACCCTGCCAGGAGTCGAACCTGGAATCTTCTGATCCGTAGTCAGACCCGTTATCCATTGCGCCACAGGGCCGATGTTCGTAGTTGGCCAAATTTATATATAAATTACTGTAATATGGAACAGGAATTAACGGAATTCCATAAATATATTTGAGAAAGTCACTCTTTATAATTTCTTTACTAACAAATTTGGATTTGTTAGGTCACTCAAAAATAAAAACTCAAACGACCCTTCCAGGATTCGAACCTGGAATCTTCTGATCCGTAGTCAGACGCGTTATCCATTGCGCCACAGGGCCGATGTTCGTAGTTGGCCAAATTTATATATAAATTAATGTAATATGGAACAGGAATTAAGGGAATTCCATAAATATATTTCAGAAAGTCACCCTTTATAATTTCTTTACAAACAAATTTGGATTTGCTACATCACACAAAAATAGAAACTGAAACGACGGTGCCGGTATTCGAACCTGGAATCTTCTGATCCGTAGTCCGACGCGTTATCCATTGCGCCACAGGGCCGATGTTCGTTGTTGGCCAAATTTATATATATATATATATATATATTAATGTAATATGGAACAGGAATTAAGGGAATTCCATAATTATATTTGAGAAAGTCTCTCTTTATAATTTCTTTACAAACAAATTTGGATTTGCTACATCACACAAAAATAGAAACTGAAACGACGCCCGCCAAGACTCGAACCTGGAATCTTCTGATCCGTAGTCAGACGCGTTATCCATTGCGCCACAGGGCCGATGTTCGTAGTTGGCCAAATTTATATATAATTTACTGTAATATGGAACAGGAATTAAGAGAATTCCGGAAATACAGTTGAGAAAGTCTCTCTTAATACTTTGTTTACAAACAAATTTGGATTTGTTAGGTCACTCAAAAATAGAAATTCAAACGACCCTGCCAGGATTCGAACCTGGAATCTTCTGATCCGTAGTCAGACGCGTTATCCATTGCGCCACAGGGCCGATATTCGTAGTTGGCCAAATTTATATATAAATTACTGTAATATGGAACAGGAATTAAGGGAATTCCATAAATATATTTGAGAAAGTCATTCTTTATAATTTCTTTACTAACAAATTTGGATTTGTTAGGTCACTCAAAAATAAAAACTCAAACGACCCTGCCAGGACTCGAACCTGGAATTTTCTGATCCGTAGTCAGACGCATTATCCATTGCGCCACAGGGCCGATGTTCGTAGTTGGCCAAATTTATATATAAATTACTCTAATATGGAACAGGAATTAAGGGAATTCCATAAATATATTTGAGAAAGTCACTCTTTATAATTTCTTTACTAACAAATTTGGATTTGTTAGGTCACTCAAAAATAAAAAATAAAACGACCCTGCCAGGATTCGAACCTGGGATCTTCTGATCCGTAGTCAGACCCGTTATCCATTGCACCACAGGGCCGATGTTTGTTGTTGGCCAAATTTATATATAAATTAATGTAATTTGGAACAGGAATTAAGGGAATTCCATAAATATATTTGAGAAAGTCACTCTTTATAATTTCTTTACAAACAAATTTGGATTTGCTACATCACACAAAAATAGAAACTGAAACGACGGTGCCGGTATTCGAACCTGGAATCTTCTGATCCGTAGTCCGACGCGTTATCCATTGCGCCACAGGGCCGATGTTCGTTGTTGGCCAAATTTATATATATATATATATTAATGTAATATGGAACAGGAATTAAGGGAATTCCATAATTATATTTGAGAAAGTCACTCTTTATAATTTCTTTACAAACAAATTTGGATTTGCTACATCACACAAAAATAGAAACTGAAACGACGCCCGCCAAGATTCGAACCTGGAATCTTCTGATCCGTAGTCAGACGCGTTATCCATTGCGCCACAGGGCCGATGTTCGTAGTTGGCCAAATTTATATATAAATTACTGTAATATGGAACAGGAATTAAGGGAATTCCATAAATATATTTGAGAAAGTCACTCTTTATAATTTCTTTACTAACAAATTTGGATTTGTTAGGTCACTCAAAAATAAAAAATAAAACGACCCTGCCAGGATTCGAACCTGGGATCTTCTGATCCGTAGTCAGACCCGTTATCCATTGCACCACAGGGCCGATGTTTGTTGTTGGCCAAATTTATATATAAATTACTGTAATATGGAACAGGAATTAAAGGAATTCCATAAATATATTTGAGAAAGTCACTCTTTATAATTTCTTTACAAACAAATTTGGATTTGTTAGGTCACTCAAAAATAAAAACTCAAACGACCCTGCCAGGATTCGAACCTGGAATCTTCTGATCCGTAGTCAGACGCGTTATCCATTGCGCCACAGTGCCGATGTTCGTTGTTGGCCAAATTTATATTTAAATTAATGTAATATGGAACAGGAGTTAAAGGAATTCCATAAATATATTTGAGAAAGTCACTCTTTATAATTTCCTTACAAACAAATTTGGATTTGTTAGGTCACTCAAAAATAAAAACTGAAACGACCCTGCCAGGACTCGAACCTGATATCTTCTGATCCGTAGTCAGACGCGTTATCAATTGCGCCACAGGGCCGATGTTCGTAGTTGGCCAAATTTATAAATAAATCACTGTAATATGGAACAGGATTTAAGGGAATTCCATAAATATATTTGAGAAAGTCACTCTTTATAATTTCTTTACAAACAAATTTGGATTTGCTACATCACACAAAAATAGAAACTGAAACGACCCTGCCCGGATTCGAACCTGGAATCTTCTGATCCGTAGTCAGACGCGTTATCCATTGCGCCATAGGGCCGATGTTTGTAGTTGGCCAAATTTATATATAAATTACTGTAATATGGAACAGGAATTAAGGGAATTCCATAAATATATTTGAGAAAGTCACTCTTTATAATTTCTTTACAAACAAATTTGGATTTGTTAGGTCACTCAAAAATAAAAACTCAAATGACCCTGCCAGGACTCGAACCTGGAATCTTCTGATCCGTAGTCAGACCCGTTATCCATTGCGCCACAGGGCCGATGTTCGTAGTTGGCCAAATTTATATATAAATTACTGTAATATGGAACAGGAATTAAGGGAATTCCATAAATATATTTGAGAAAGTCACTCTTTATAATTTCTTTACAAACAAATTTGGATTTGTTAGGTCACTCAAAAATAAAAACTCAAACGACCCTGCCAGGATTCGAACCTGGGATCTTCTGATCCGTAGTCAGACCCGTTATCCATTGCACCACAGGGCCGATGTTCGTAGTTGGCCAAATTTATATATAAATTAATGTAATATGGAACAGGAATTAAGGGAATTCCATAAATACATTTGAGAAAGTCACTCTTTATAATTTCTTTACAAACAAATTTGGATTTGCTACATCACACAAAAATAGAAACTGAAACGACCCTGCCAGGATTCGAATCTGGAATCTTCTGATCCGTAGTCAGACGCGTTATCAATTGCGCCACAGGGCCGATGTTCGTAGTTGGCCAAATTTATAAATAAATTACTGTAATATGGAACAGGATTTAAGGGAATTCCATAAATATATTTGAGAAAGTCTTTCTTTATAATTTCTTTACAAGCAAATTTGGATTTGCTACATCACACAAAAATAGAAACTGAAACGACCCTGCCCGGATTCGAACCTGGAATCTTCTGATCCGTAGTCAGACGCGTTATCCATTGCGCCACAGGGCCGATGTTCGTAGTTGGCCAAATTTATATATAAATTACTGTATTATGGAACAGGAATTAAGAGAATTCCGGAAATAAAATTGAGAAAGTCTCTCTTAATACTTTGTTTACAAACAAATTTGGATTTGTTAGGTCACTCAAAAATAGAAATTGAAACGACCCTGCTAGGATTCGAACCTGGAATCTTCTGATCCGTAGTCACGCAAGTTATCCGTTACGCCACAGGGCCAAAGTTTGGTGGGTGCCATATTTATATGTAAATTACTGTAATATGGAACAGGAATTAAAGGAATTCCATAAATATATTTTAGAAAGTCACGCTTTATAATTTCTTTAGAAACAAATTTGGATATGCTACATCACACAAAAATAGGAACTAAAACGACCCTGCCCGGATTCGAACCTGGAATCTTCTGATCCGTAGTCAGACCCGTTATCCATTGCACCACAGGGCCGATGTTTGTTGTTGGCCAAATTTATATATAAATTAATGTAATTTGGAACAGGAATTAAGGGAATTTCAAAATATATTTGAGAAAGTCACTCTTTATAATTTCTTTACAAACAAATTTGGATATGCTACATCACACAAAAATAGGAACTAAAACGACCCTGCCAGGATTCGAACCTGGAATCTTCTGATCCGTAGTCAGACCCGTTATCCATTGCACCACAGGGCCGATGTTTGTTGTTGACCAAATTTATATATAAATTAATGTAATTTGGAACAGGAATTAAGGGAATTTCAAAATATATTTGAGAAAGTCACTCTTTATAATTTCTTTACAAACAAATTTGGATTTGCTACATCACACAAAAATAGAAACAGAAACGACGCTGCCGGGATTCGAACCTGGAATCTTCTGATCCGTAGTCAGACGCGTTATCCATTGCGCCACAGGGCCGATGTTCGTTGTTGGCCAAATTTATATATAAATTAATGTAATATGGAACAGGAGTTAAAGGAATTCCATAAATATATTTGAGAAAGTCACTCTTTATAATTTCTTTACAAACAAATTTGGATTTGTTAGGTCACTCAAAAATAAAAACTCAAACGACCCTGCCAGGATTCGAACCTGGAATCTTCTGATCCGTAGTCAGACGCGTTATCCATTGCGCCACAGGGCTGATGTTCGTAGTTGACCAAATTTATATATAAATTACTGTAATATGGAACAGGTATTAAGGGAATTCCATAAATATATTTAGGAAAGTCACTCTTTATAATTTCTTTACAAACAAATTTGGATTTGTTAGGTCACTCAAAAATAAAAACTCAAACGACCCTGCCAGGACTCAAACCTGGAATCTTCTGATCCGTAGTCAGACGCGTTATCCATTGCGCCACAGGGCCGATGTTCGTAGTTGGCCAAATTTATATATAAATTACTGTAATATGGAACAGGAATTAACGGAATTCCATAAATATATTTGAGAAAGTCACTCTTTATAATTTCTTTACTAACAAATTTGGATTTGTTAGGTCACTCAAAAATAAAAACTCAAACCACCCTTCCAGGATTCGAACCTGGAATCTTCTGATCCGTAGTCAGACCCGTTATCCATTGCGCCACAGGGCCGATGTTCGTAGTTGGCCAAATTTATATATAAATTAATGTAATATGGAACAGGAATTAAGGGAATTCCATAAATATATTTGAGAAAGTCACTCTTTATAATTTCTTTACAAACAAATTTGGATTTGCTACATTACACAAAAATAGAAACTGAAACGACGGTGCCGGGATTCGAACCTGGAATCTTCTGATCCGTAGTCCGACGCGTTATCCATTGCGCCACAGGGCCGATGTTCGTTGTTGGCCAAATTTATATATATATATTAATGTAATATGGAACAGGAATTAAGGGAATTCCATAATTATATTTTAGAAAGTCACTCTTTATAATTTCTTTACTAACAAATTTGGATTTGTTAGGTCAATCAAAAATAAAAACTCAAACGACCCTGCCAGGACTCGAACCTGGAATCTTCTGATCCGTAGTCAGACGCGTTATACATTGCGCCACAGGGCCGATGTTCGTAGTTGGCCAAATTTATATATAAATTACTGTAATATGGAACAGGAATTAAGGGAATTCCATAAATATATTTGAGAAAGTCACTCTTTATAATTTCTTTACTAACAAATTTGGATTTGTTAGGTCACTCAAAAATAAAAAATAAAACGACCCTACCAGGATTCGAACCTGGGATCTTCTGATCCGTAGTCAGACCCGTTATCCATTTCACCACAGGGCCGATGTTTGTTGTTGGCCAAATTTATATATAAATTAATGTAATTTGGAACAGGAATTAAGGGAATTTCAAAATATATTTGAGAAAGTCACTCTTTATAATTTCTTTACAAACATATTTGTATTTGCTACATCACACCAAAATAGAAACTGAAACGACGCTGCCGGGATTCGAACCTGGAATCTTCTGATCCGTAGTCAGACGCGTTATCCATTGCGCCACAGGGCCGATGTTCGTAGTTGGCCAAATTTATATATAAATTACTGTAATATGGAACAGGAATTAAGGGAATTCCATAAATATATTTGAGAAAGTCACTCTTTATAATTTCTTTACAAACAAATTTGGATTTGCTACATCACACAAAAATAGAAACTGAAACGACGCTGGTGGGATTCGAACCTGGAATCTTCTGATCCGTAGTCAGACGCGTTATCCATTGCGCCACAGGGCCGATGTTCGTTGTTGGCCAAATTTATATATAAATTAATGTAATATGGAACAGGAGTTAAAGGAATTCCATAAATATATTTGAGAAAGTCACTCTTTATAATTTCTTTACAAACAAATTTGGATTTGCTACATCACACAAAAATAGAAACTGAAACGACCCTGCCAGGATTCGAACCTGGAATCTTCTGATCCGTAGTCAGACGCGTTATCCATTGCGCCACAGGGCCGATGTTCGTTGTTGGCCAAATTTATATATATATATATATATATATATATATATATATTAATGTAATATGGAACAGGAATTAAGGGAATTCCATAATTATATTTGAGAAAGTCACTCTTTATAATTTCTTTACAAACAAATTTGGATTTGTTAGGTCACTCAAAAATAAAAACTCAAACGACCCTGCCAGGACTCGAACCTGGAATCTTCTGATCCGTAGTCAGACGCGTTATCCATTGCGCCACAGGGCCGATGTTTGTAGTTGGCCAAATTTATATATAAATTACTGTAATATGGAACAGGAATTAAGGGAATTCCATAAATATATTTGTGAAAGTCACTCTTTATAATTTCTTTACAAACAAATTTGGATTTGTTAGGTCACTCAAAAATAAAAACTCAAACGACCCTGCCAGGATTCGAACCTGGGATCTTCTGATCCGTAGTCAGACCCGTTATCCATTGCACCACAGGGCCGATGTTCGTAGTTGGCCAAATTTATATATAAATTACTGTAATATGGAACAGGAATTAATGGAATTCCATAAATATATTTGAGAAAGTCACTCTTTATAATTTCTTTACAAACAAATTTGGATTTGCTACATCACACAAAAATAGAAACTGAAACGACGCTGCCGGGATTCGAACCTGGAATCTTCTGATCCGTAGTCAGACGCGTTATCCATTGCGCCACAGGGCAAATGTTCGTTGTTGGCCAAATTTATATATATATTAATGTAATATGGAACAGGAATTAAGGGAATTCCATAAATATATTTGAGAAAGTCACTCTTTATAATTTCTTTACAAACAAATTTGGATTTGCTACATCACACAAAAATAGAAACTGAAACGACCCTGCCAGGATTCGAATCTGGAATCTTCTGATCCGTAGTCAGACGCGTTATCCATTGCGCCACAGGGCCGATGTTCGTAGTTGGCCAAATTTATAAATAAATTACTGTAATATGGAACAGGAATTAAGAGAATTCCGGAAATAAAATTGAGAAAGTCTCTCTTAATAGTTTGTTACAAACGAATTTGGATTTGCTATATCACACAAAAGTGAAAACTGAAACGACCCCCGCAAAGATTCGAACCTGGAATCTTCTGATCCGTAGTCAGACGCGTTATCCATTGCGCCACAGGGCCGATGTTCGTAGTTGGCCAAATTTATATATAAATTACTGTAATATGGAACAGGAATTAAGAGAATTCCGGAAATACAATTGAGAAAGTCTCTCTTAATACTTTGTTTACAAACAAATTTGGATTTGTTAGGTCACTCAAAAATAGAAATTGAAACGACCCTGCTAGGATTCGAACCTGGAATCTTCTGATCCGTAGTCACGCAAGTTATCCGTTACGCCACAGGGCCAAAGTTTGGTGGGTGCCATATTTATATGTAAATTACTGTAATATGGAACAGGAATTAAAGGAATTCCATAAATATATTTGAGAAAGTCACGCTTTATAATTTCTTTAGAAACAAATTTGGATATGCTACATCACACAAAAATAGGAACTGAAACGACGCTGCCGGGATTCGAACCTGGAATCTTCTGATCCGTAGTCCGACGCGTTATCCATTGCGCCACAGGGCCGATGTTCGTTGTTGGCCAAATTTATATATATATTAATGTAATATGGATCAGGAATTAAGGGAATTCCATAATTATATTTGAGAAAGTCACTCTTTATAATTTCTTTACTAACAAATTTGGATTTGTTAGGTCACTCAAAAATAAAAACACAAACGACCCTGCCAGGACTCGAACCTGGAATCTTCTGATCCGTAGTCAGACGCGTTATCCATTGCGCCACAGGGCCGATGTTCGTAGTTGGCCAAATTTATATATAAATTACTGTAATATGGAACAGGAATTAAGGGAATTCCATAAATATATTTGAGATAGTCACTCTTTATAATTTCTTTACTAACAAATTTGGATTTGTTAGGTCACTCAAAAATAAAAAATAAAACGACCCTACCAGGATTCGAACCTGGGATCTTCTGATCCGTAGTCACACGCGTTATCCATTGCGCCACAGGGCCGATGTTCGTAGTTGGCCAAATTTATATATAAATTAATGTAATATGGAACAGGAATTAAGGGAATTCCATAAATATATTTGAGAAAGTCACTCTTTATAATTTCTTTACAAACAAAGTTGGATTTGCTACATCACACAAAAATAGAAACTGAAACGACGCTGGTGGGATTCGAACCTGGAATCTTCTGATCCGTAGTCAGACGCGTTATCCATTGCGCCACAGGGCCGATGTTCGTTGTTGGCCAAATTTATATATAAATTAATGTAATATGGAACAGGAGTTAAAGGAATTCCATAAATATATTTGAGAAAGTCACTCTTTATAATTTCTTTACAAACAAATTTGGATTGGTTAGGTCACTCAAAAATAAAAACTCAAACGACCCTGCCAGGATTCGAACCTGGAATCTTCTGATCCGTAGTCAGACGCGTTATCCATTGCGCCACAGGGCCGAAGTTCGTAGTTGGCCAAATTTATATATAAATTACTGTAATATGGAACAGGAATTAAGGGAATTCCATAAATATATTTAGGAAAGTCACTCTTTATAATTTCTTTACAAACAAATTTGGATTTGTTAGGTCACTCAAAAATAAAAACTCAAACGACCCTGCCAGGACTCAAACCTGGAATCTTCTGATCCGTAGTCAGACGCGTTATCCATTGCGCCACAGGGCCGATGTTCGTAGTTGGCCAAATTTATATATAAATTACTGTAATATGGAACAGGAATTAACGGAATTCCATAAATATATTTGAGAAAGTCACTCTTTATAATTTCTTTACAAACAAATTTGGATTTGTTAGGTCACTCAAAAATGAAAACTCAAACGACCCTTCCAGGATTCGAACCTGGAATCTTCTGATCCGTAGTCAGACCCGTTATCCATTGCGCCACAGGGCCGATGTTCGTAGTTGGCCAAATTTATATATAAATTAATGTAATATGGAACAGGAATTAAGGGAATTCCATAAATATATTTGAGAAAGTCACTCTTTATAATTTCTTTACAAACAAATTTGGATTTGCTACATCACACAAAAATAGAAACTGAAACGACGGTGCCGGGATTCGAACCTGGAATCTTCTGATCCGTAGTCCGACGCGTTATCCATTGCGCCACAGGGCCGATGTTCGTTGTTGGCCAAATTTATATATATATTAATGTAATATGGAACAGGAATTAAGGGAATTCCATAATTATATTTGAGAAAGTCACTCTTTATAATTTCTTTACTAACAAATTTGGATTTGTTAGGTCACTCAAAAATAAAAACTCAAACGACCCTGCCAGGACTCGAACCTGGAATCTTCTGATCCGTAGTCAGACGCGTTATCCATTGCGCCACAGGGCCGATGTTCGTAGTTGGCCAAATTTATATATAAATTACTGTAATATGGAACAGGAATTAAGGGAATTCCATAAATATATTTGAGAAAGTCACTCTTTATAATTTCTTTACAAACAAATTTGGATTTGTTAGGTCACTCAAAAATAAAAACTCAAACGACCCTGCCAGGATTCGAACCTGGAATCTTCTGATCCGTAGTCAGACGCGTTATCCATTGCGCCACAGGGCCGATGTTCGTAGTTGGCCAAATTTATATATAAATTACTGTAATATGGAACAGGAATTAAGGGAATTCCATAAATATATTTGAGAAAGTCACTCTTTATAATTTCTTTACTAACAAATTTGGATTTGTTAGGTCACTCAAAAATAAAAAATATAACGACCCTACCAGGATTCGAACCTGGGATCTTCTGATCCGTAGTCAGACCCGTTATCCATTGCACCACAGGGCCGATGTTTGTTGTTGGCCAAATTTATATATAAATTACTGTAATATGGAACAGGAATTAAGGGAATTCCATAAATATATTTGAGAAAGTCACTCTTTATAATTTCTTTACAAACAAATTTGGATTTGCTACATCACACAAAAATAGAAACTGAAACGACGCTGCCGGGATTCGAACCTGGAATCTTCTGATCCGTAGTCAGACGCGTTATCCATTGCGCCACAGGGCCGAAGTTCGTTGTTGGCAAAATTTATATATAAATTAATGTAATATGGAACAGGAGTTAAAGGAATTCCATAAATATATTTGAGAAAGTCACTCTTTATAATTTCTTTACAAACAAATTTGGATTGGTTAGGTCACTCAAAAATAAAAACTCAAACGACCCTGCCAGGATTCGAACCTGGAATCTTCTGATCCGTAGCCAGACGCGTTATCCATTGCGCCACAGGGCCGAAGTTCGTAGTTGGCCAAATTTATATATAAATTACTGTAATATGGAACAGGAATTAAGGGAATTCCATAAATATATTTGAGAAAATCACTCTTTATAATTTCTTTACAAACAAATTTGGATTTGTTAGGTCACTCAAAAATAAAAACTCAAACGACCCTGCCAGGACTCGAACCTGGAATCTTCTGATCCGTAGTCAGACGCGTTATCCATTGCGCCACAGGGCCGATGTTCGTAGTTGGCCAAATTTATATATAAATTAATGTAATATGGAACAGGAATTAAGGGAATTCCATAAATATATTTGAGAAAGTCACCCTTTATAATTTCTTTACAAACAAATTTGGATTTGCTACATCACACAAAAATAGAAACTGAAACGACCCTGCCCGGATTCGAACCTGGAATCTTCTGATCCGTAGTCAGACGCGTTATCCATTGCGCCACAGGGCCGATGTTCGTTGTTGGCCAAATTTATATATATATATATATATATATATATATATATATATATATATATATATATATATATATATATATATATATATATATATATATATTAATGTAATATGGAACAGGAATTAAAGGAATTCCATAAATATATTTGAGAAAGTCACTCTTTATAATTTCTTTACAAAAAAAATTGGATTTGCTACATCACACAAAAATAGAAACTGAAACGACGCTGCCGGGATTCGAACCTGGAATCTTCTGATCCGTAGTCAGACGCGTTATCCATTGCGCCACAGGGCCGATGTTCGTTGTTGGCCAAATTTATATATAAATTAATGTAATATGGAACAGGAGTTAAAGGAATTCCATAAATATATTTGAGAAAGTCACTCTTTATAATTTCTTTACAAACAAATTTGGATTTGTTAGGTCACTCAAAAATAAAAACTCAAACGACCCTGCCAGGATTCGAACCTGGAATCTTCTGATCCGTAGTCAGACGCGTTATCCATTGCGCCACAGGGCCGATGTTCGTAGTTGACCAAATTTATATATAAATTACTGTAATATGGAACAGGAATTAAGGGAATTCCATAAATATATTTGAGAAAGTCACTCTTTATAATTTCTTTACAAACAAATTTGGATTTGTTAGGTCACTCAAAAATAAAAACTCAAACGACCCTGCCAGGAATCGAACCTGGAATCTTCTGATCCGTAGTCAGACCCGTTATCCATTGCGCCACAGTGCCGATGTTCGTAGTTGGCCAAATTTATATATAAATTACTGTAATATGGAACAGGAATTAACGGAATTCCATAAATATATTTGAGAAAGTCACTCTTTATAATTTCTTTACTAACAAATTTGGATTTGTTAGGTCACTCAAAAATAAAAACTCAAACGACCCTTCCAGGATTCGAACCTGGAATCTTCTGATCCGTAGTCAGACGCGTTATCCATTGCGCCACAGGGCCGATGTTCGTAGTTGGCCAAATTTATATATAAATTAATGTAATATGGAACAGGAATTAAGGGAATTCCATAAATATATTTCAGAAAGTCACCCTTTATAATTTCTTTACAAACAAATTTGGATTTGCTACATCACACAAACATAGAAACTGAAACGACGGTGCCGGTATTCGAACCTGGAATCTTCTGATCCGTAGTCCGACGCGTTATCCATTGCGCCACAGGGCCGATGTTCGTTGTTGGCCAAATTTATATATATATTACTGTAATATGGAACAGGAATTAAGGGAATTCCATAAATATATTTGAGAAAGTCACTCTTTATAATTTCTTTACAAACAAATTTGGTTTTGTTAGGTCAGTCAAAAATAAAAACTCAAACGACCCTGCCAGGACTCGAACCTGGAATCTTCTGATCCGTAGTCAGACGCGTTATCCATTGCGCCACAGGGCCGATGTTCGTAGTTGGCCAAGTTTATATATAAATTACTGTAATATGGAACAGGAATTAAGGGAATTCCATAAATATATTTGAGAAAGTCACTCTTTATAATTTTTTTACAAACAAATTTGGATATGCTACATCACACAAAAATAGGAACTAAAACGACCCTGCAAGGATTCGAACCTGGAATCTTCTGATCCGTAGTCAGACCCGTTATCCATTGCACCACAGGGCCGATGTTTGTTGTTGGCCAAATTTATATATAAATTAATGTAATTTGGAACAGGAATTAAGGGAATTCCATAAATATATTTGAGAAAGTCACTCTTTATAATTTTTTTACAAACAAATTTGGATATGCTACATCACACAAAAATAGGAACTAAAACGACCCAGCCAGGATTCGAACCTGGAATCTTCTGATCCGTAGTCAGACCCGTTATCCATTGCACCACAGGGCCGATGTTTGTTGTTGGCCAAATTTATATATAAATTAATGTAATTTGGAACAGGAATTAAGGTAATTTCAAAATATATTTGAGAAAGTCACTCTTTATAATTTTTTACAAACAAATTTGCATTTGCTACATCACACAAAAATAGAAACTGAAACGACGCTGCCGGGATTCGAACCTGGAATCTTCTGATCCGTAGTCAGACGCGTTATCCATTGCGCCACAGGGCCGATGTTCGTTGTTGGCCAAATTTGTATATATATATATATATTAATGTAATATGGAACAGGAATTAAAGGAATTCCATAAATATATTTGAGAAAGTCACTCTTTATAATTTCTTTACAAAAAAAATTGGATTTGCTACATCACACAAAAATAGAAACTGAAACGACGCTGCCGGGATTCGAACCTGGAATCTTCTGATCCGTAGTCAGACGCGTTATTCATTGCGCCACAGGGCCGATGTTCGTTGTTGGCCAAATTTATATATAAATTAATGTAATATGGAACAGGAATTAAGGGAATTCCATAAATATATTTGAGAAAGTCACTCTTTATAATTTCTTTACAAACAAATTTGGATTTGTTAGGTCACTCAAAAATAAAAACTCAAACGACCCTGCCAGGATTCGAACCTGGAATCTTCTGATCCGTAGTCAGACGCGTTATCCATTGCGCCACAGGGCCGATGTTCGTAGTTGACCAAGTTTATATATAAATTACTGTAATATGGAACAGGAATTAAGGGAATTCCATAAATATATTTGAGAAAGTCACTCTTTATAATTTTTTTACAAACAAATTTGGATATGCTACATCACACAAAAATAGGAACTAAAACGACCCTGCAAGGATTCGAACCTGGAATCTTCTGATCCGTAGTCAGACCCGTTATCCATTGCACCACAGGGCCGATGTTTGTTGTTGGCCAAATTTATATATAAATTAATGTAATTTGGAACAGGAATTAAGGGAATTCCATAAATATATTTGAGAAAGTCACTCTTTATAATTTTTTTACAAACAAATTTGGATATGCTACATCACACAAAAATAGGAACTAAAACGACCCAGCCAGGATTCGAACCTGGAATCTTCTGATCCGTAGTCAGACCCGTTATCCATTGCACCACAGGGCCGATGTTTGTTGTTGGCCAAATTTATATATAAATTAATGTAATTTGGAACAGGAATTAAGGTAATTTCAAAATATATTTGAGAAAGTCACTCTTTATAATTTTTTACAAACAAATTTGCATTTGCTACATCACACAAAAATAGAAACTGAAACGACGCTGCCGGGATTCGAACCTGGAATCTTCTGATCCGTAGTCAGACGCGTTATCCATTGCGCCACAGGGCCGATGTTCGTTGTTGGCCAAATTTATATATAAATTAATGTAATATGGAACAGGAATTAAGGGAATTCCATAAATATATTTATGAAAGTCACCCTTTATAATTTCTTTACAAACAAATTTGGATTTGCTACCTCACACAAAAATAGAAACTGAAACGACGGTGCCGGTATTCGAACCTGGAATCTTCTGATCCGTAGTCCGACGCGTTATCCATTGCGCCACAGGGCCGATGTTCGTTGTTGGCCAAATTTATATATAAATTAATGTAATATGGAACAGGAATTAAGGGAATTCCATAAATATATTTGAGAAAGTCACTCTTTATAATTTCTTTACAAACAAATTTGGATTTGTTAGGTCACTCAAAAATAAAAACTCAAACGACCCTGCCAGGACTCGAACCTGGAATCTTCTGATCCGTAGTCAGACCCGTTATCCATTGCGCCACAGGGCCGATGTTCGTAGTTGGCCAAATTTATATATAAATTACTGTAATATGGAACAGGAATTAACGGAATTCCATAAATATATTTGAGAAAGTCACTCTTTATAATTTCTTTACTAACAAATTTGGATTTGTTAGGTCACTCAAAAATAAAAACTCAAACGACCCTTCCAGGATTCGAACCTGGAATCTTCTGATCCGTAGTCAGACGCGTTATCCATTGCGCCACAGGGCCGATGTTCGTAGTTGGCCAAATTTATATATAAATTAATGTAATATGGAACAGGAATTAAGGGAATTCCATAAATATATTTCAGAAAGTCACCCTTTATAATTTCTTTACAAACAAATTTGGATTTGCTACATCACACAAAAATAGAAACTGAAACGACGCTGCCGGGATTCGAACCTGGAATCTTCTGATCCGTAGTCAGACGCGTTATCCATTGCGCCACAGGGCCGATGTTCGTTGTTGGCCAAATTTATATATAAATTAATGTAATATGGAACAGGAATTAAGGGAATTCCATAAATATATTTAAGAAAGTCACCCTTTATAATTTCTTTACAAACAAATTTGGATTTGCTACATCACACAAAAATAGAAACTGAAACGACGCTGCCGGGATTCGAACCTGGAATCTTCTGATCCGTAGTCAGACGCGTTATCCATTGCGCCACAGGGCCAATGTTCGTTGTTGGCCAAATTTATATATAAATTAATGTAATATGGAACAGGAGTTAAAGGAATTCCATAAATATATTTGAGAAGGTCACTCTTTATAATTTCTTTACAAACAAATTTGGATTTGTTAGGTCACTCAAAAATAAAAATTCAAACGACCCTGCCAGGATTCGAACCTGGAATCTTCTGATCCGTAGTCAGACGCGTTATCCATTGCGCCACAGGGCCGATATTCGTAGTTGGCCAAATTTATATATAAATTACTGTAATATGGAACAGGAATTAAGGGAATTCCATAAATATATTTGAGAAAGTCACTCTTTATAATTTCTTTACAAACAAATTTGGATTTGTTAGGTCACTCAAAAATAAAAACTCAAACGACCCTGCCAGGACTCGAACCTGGAATCTTCTGATCCGTAGTCAGACGCGTTATCCATTGCACCACAGGGCTGATATTCGTAGTTGGCCAAATTTATATATAAATTACTGTAATATGGAACAGGAATTAAGGGAATTCCATAAATATATTTGAGAAAGTCACTCTTTATAATTTCTTTACAAACAAATTTGGATTTGTTAGGTCACTCAAAAATAAAAACTCAAACGACCCTGCCAGGACTCGAACCTGGAATCTTCTGATCCGTAGTCAGACGCGTTATCCATTGCGCCACAGGGCCGATATTCGTAGTTGGCCAAATTTATATATAAATTACTGTAATATGGAACAGGAATTAAGGGAATTCCATAAATATATTTGAGAAAGTAACTCTTTATAATTTCTTTACTAACAAATTTGGATTTGTTAGGTCACTCAAAAATAAAAACTCAAACGACCCTGCCAGGACTCGAACCTGGAATCTTCTGATCCGTAGTCAGACGCGTTATCCATTGCGCCACAGGGCCGATGTTCGTTGTTGGCCAAATTTATATATAAATTACTGTATTATGGAACAGGAATTAAGAGAATTCCGGAAATAAAATTGAGAAAGTCTCTCTTAATAGTTTGTTTACAAACAAATTTGGATTTGCTACATCACACAAAAATAGAAACTGAAACGACGCTGCCGGGATTCGAACCTGGAATCTTCTGATCCGTAGTCAGACGCGTTATCCATTGCGCCACAGGGCCGATGTTCGTTGTTGGCCAAATTTATATATCAATGTAATATGGAACAGGAATTAAGGGAATTCCATAAATATATTTGAGAAAGTCACTCTTTATAATTTCTTTACAAACAAATTTGGATTTGTTAGGTCACTCAAAAATAAAAACTCAAACGACCCTGCCAGGACTCGAACCTGGAATCTTCTGATCCGTAGTCAGACGCGTTATCCATTGCGCCACAGGGCCGATATTCGTAGTTGGCCAAATTTATATATAAATTACTGTAATATGGAACAGGAATTAAGGGAATTCCATAAATATATTTGAGAAAGTAACTCTTTATAATTTCTTTACTAACAAATTTGGATTTGTTAGGTCACTCAAAAATAAAAACTCAAACGACGCTGCCAGGACTCGAACCTGGAATCTTCTGATCCGTAGTCAGACGCGTTATCCATTGCGCCACAGGGCCGATGTTCGTTGTTGGCCAAATTTATATATAAATTACTGTATTATGGAACAGGAATTAAGAGAATTCCGGAAATAAAATTGAGAAAGTCTCTCTTAATAGTTTGTTTACAAACAAATTTGGATTTGCTACATCACACAAAAATAGAAACTGAAACGACGCTGCCGGGATTCGAACCTGGAATCTTCTGATCCGTAGTCAGACGCGTTATCCATTGCGCCACAGGGCCGATGTTCGTTGTTGGCCAAATTTATATATCAATGTAATATGGAACAGGAATTAAGGGAATTCCATAAATATATTTGAGAAAGTCACTCTTTATAATTTCTTTACAAACAAATTTGGATTTGCTACATCACACAAAAGTAGAAACTGAAACGACCCTGCCAGGATTCGAACCTGGAATCTTCTGATCCGTAGTCAGACGCGTTATCAATTGCGCCACAGGGCCGATGTTCGTTGTTGGCCAAATTTATAAATAAATTACTGTAATATGGAACAGGATTTAAATTGAATTCCATAAATATATTTGAGAAAGTCACTCTTTATAATTTCTTTACAAACAAATTTGGATTTGCTACATCACACAAAAATAGAAACTGAAACGACCCTGCCCGGATTCGAACCTGGAATCTTCTGATCCGTAGTCAGACGCGTTTTCCATTGCGCCACAGGGCCGATGTTCGTAGTTGGCCAAATTTATATATAAATTACTGTATTATGGAACAGGAATTAAGAGAATTCCGGAAATAAAATTGAGAAAGTCTCTCTTAATAGTTTGTTTACAAACGAATTTGGATTTGCTATATCACACAAAAGTGAAAACTGAAACGACCCTGCCAAGATTCGAACCTGGAATCTTCTGATCCGTAGTCAGACGCGTTATCCATTGCGCCACAGGGCCGATGTTCGTAGTTGGCCAAATTTATATATAAATTACTGTAATATGGAACAGGAATTAAGAGAATTCCGGAAATACAATTGAGAAAGTCTCTCTTAATACTTTGTTTACAACAAATTTGGATTTGTTAGGTCACTCAAAAATAGAAATTGAAACGACCCTGCTAGGATTCGAACCTGGAATCTTCTGATCCGCAGTCACGCAAGTTATCCATTGCGCCACAGGGCCAAAGTTTGGTGGGTGCCATATTTATATGTAAATTACTGTAATATGGAACAGGAATTAAAGGAATTCCATAAATATATTTGAGAAAGTCACGCCTTATAATTTCTTTACAAACAAATTTGGATATGCTACATCACACAAAAATAGGAACTAAAACGACCCTGCCAGGATTCGAACCTGGAATCTTCTGATCCGTAGTCAGACCCGTTATCCATTGCACCACAGGGCCGATGTTTGTTGTTGGCCAAATTTATATATAAATTAATGTAATTTGGAACAGGAATTAAGGGAATTTCAAAATATATTTGAGAAAGTCACTCTTTATAATTTCTTTACAAACAAATTTGGATTTGCTACATCACACAAAAATAAAAACTTAAACGACCCTTCCAGGATTCGAACCTGGAATCTTCTGATCCGTAGTCAGACCCGTTATCCATTGCGCCACAGGGCCGATGTTCGTAGTTGGCCAAATTTATAAATAAATTACTGTAATATGGAACAGGATTTAAGGGAATTCCATAAATATATTTGAGAAAGTCACTCTTTATAATTTCTTTACAAACAAATTTGGATTTGCTACATCACACAAAAATAGAAACTGAAACGACCCTGCCCGGATTCGAACCTGGAATCTTCTGATCCGTAGTCAGACGCGTTATCCATTGCGCCACAGGGCCGATGGTTGCTATGTGCTAAATCTATAGGTAGTATGGAACAGGAAGCAAAGAAATGTCACAAATACAGTTGAGAAATTCGCTCATTATCTTTTATTTGCAAACAACTTTGGATTTCTTAGATCACACTGAAATACAAACTCAAGTGACCCTGCTAACATTGGACCCTGGAATTTTCTGATCCGTAGTCAGACGCGTTATCCATTGCCACACGTGTATATGGCTAAGTGTTGACCAAAGTTATACATAAACTAGCTGACCGCCAATATATATTTGAACTTATCTATATAAACAAAATAATTTTGGATTAGTTAGTTATTTATTCTGCAATTGGGGGTGAGGTTTAAATATAACATCGTTGCAATTAAGTTAATCAAATTAAAGCTTTCTGATAAAAAGTTTTTGTTTGGTTTTTCAATTTACGTCCTCCAACCTTAAGTCATATTGGACGATGAATGAAATGCATGAAATGATGGTTAAATGAGCCCAGGGTCTGTGTAGCTTAGAGTCACCCGACATTTGTTTTTCAGGATAAAGGAAAACCCCGGGTAAAAACCTTATCTAGGTAACTCAATCTGACCGAGATTGGAAAATGGGACCTCCTGAACGTGAGGTAGACCTACTACCATCTACGTTATCGAGGCTGGGATTTTTCTTGTGGTGCGTAAGTATATAAAAATTATGGTTTCCCGACGCTCGAACACGCAACGTGTAATTGTCCATGAATCAGGGAAAACCCAAGTTGATTTCGCAAACTTCCAATGACTGCTCTTGGGATTTATTAATGGTTATCGCAAAGGCCAAAGGCACGGGAAATTGCAGACGCTTAAAATAAAATGTTAAATCTATTGGAATCATTGGAATACTCGAAATCAAGATGTCCTCCCTTTTGTACTTTCCGTTGATGATTGTTGCCTTGATGACGTTATTCATTAGCTTTTTCACAGTCTCATTCCATTGCACAGTCGTGATTGGTTAATGTTACGCAGCATGATCACAACTAATGATACTTTTAATTTTAAATTGTGAGGCGGGAGTTCGGACAAATCTAAAGAATTTAAAAACTCTGTGGGATAGTTGACTACCTCATCCTGGTTTATGACTGTGTCAACTGATTTGTAAGAAAACAACTCCCACGGAAGAAACAGACATTCTGACATACGCAATCCTGACATACCAACACTACTATTGGCATTAAATGCGTCTCGCTGCTCATCAGTGCGATAAAGACGTGACATAGCTCGTCCCACATTTGACTGAATTCTACGACCTAAATCAGGTCGTCTTCTCCTTCGCTTACTAAAAAAGTTTCCACAGACTTCACAACGTCACAAATGAATTCAACTAATTTTGTATCAATTCAATTCACATTCACGAATTCTCAAACATAAATGATAAAGGAAGTATGCAAGCATTCACCACTGTTTGACAACAATTGTCTGTAGTCAAATATTCATAGTGTTCAAATATTCAACGCGTTATAGCGCATTCAGAAATTAACTTTGCGTGGATACTTTTATATGTAGTTAATAATCCGGTCCATTATCACTTCAGGTTTTCTTTTCTCGCCTTCCTTGGACTTATACAGATATTTCAAAACCAAACATAGGCAAATCGATCAGCCGTTCTCGAGTTTTTGCGAGACTAACAACTCACTGTAAAATGGAACAGGAACAAAATAAATTTCGGAAATACAATCGAGAAAGTCTCTCTTTATAATGTATTCACAAACAACTTGTTATTTGATAGATCACACTGAAATAAAAATTTAAGCGACCCTGCCAGGATTCGAACCTGGAATCTTCTGATCCGTAGTCAGACGCGTTATCCATTGCGCCACAGGGCCGTTGTTTTCTAGTGCTAAAATTATATACTAATTACAGTAAATTAGAACTGGAACAAAATAAATTCGGGAAATACAATTAAGAAAGTCATTCTTTATCAAATGTGTATAAATCCCTTTGTATTTAATAGATCACACAAATATAAAAGCTCAAGCGAGCCTGCCAGGGTTCGTAACAGGAATACTTTGATTCGTGGTCAGACGCGTTATGCAGTGCGCTTCAAAGCTGTAGTTTCACCTTGGTCAAAATTCAATATAAATTAAAGTAAACTGAAGCAAAAAACAATCAAACACAATTTGTTTTATGAATAAAACTTGAGTACTTTCTCATAATTTATTCTTGTGACTATATCTATGGTACGTTTGTAATTATATACTCACATCTGTGAAAACATACCCATTTTGGTTTGAAAATAAAGCAGTCTGGCTTCTACCGTTACGTAATCATATATACTCATCTCCACAACCGTGAATGCTCGCTTCGGTAGCGTGGATGGTACCGTGTCTGTCTCACGTTCAAGAGGTCCCGAGTTCGAATCTCGGTTAGGGTGAGTTACCTGGATAAAGCTATTTCTATTTCTATTCTATTTCTATTTCTATCTCTGAGCTCCATGGGCCCCGGGCTCCTTTGAGCATCATTTCTCCCATTTCATTTATCGTCCAATATGACTTAACGTTGGAGGACCTGGATTACAAAGGAAAACAAAAACATGATATATGATTCTAGGAATCCTGAGTTTAATTCTCTGGTCAGAGTGAGTTATCCGGATAAGGTTTCCTCTGTGGTTTTCCCTTATTCTGAATATAATTATATTATATATAACTTATATTGCGATGTAAGTGTATACTCGCGTGAGCTATTTATTCTCTTTGGTCTCGTATGAAGTAGTATCCTGGTCTATTGATACGGCTTGGCTCATAAGCTCTTACAGCAGTTGTTGACATACTGTTAGTGTTCTACAAGTATTTACAAAAAAAAAAAAAAAAAAAAAAGGACAGTGTATCAGGAAAAATGAAAGTGGTTTTACCTTCAATTAAGCTTGTGAATCTGATATATATTACAAAACACAGCTATCACCACAAGGAAGACTATAAATTAAACATTAAAACTGAGGCCACCTGTGGCAAAAGTGTGACAAACAAATGAAAAAATAAGATGATGATAATAAGCAAAGATTAAAAACAATCATCTACGAGGTGCTGAAAGGAGATTTGAATCTGGCCATTTCCAGGATTATTGTAAGTCCGTTTTAAAATATGATAAATATATACACACTTCTATATAATTATAAATAACATCTGTTTTCTTGAAGTTTTAATTTGCATAATTAAAAGATGCTTAAATACTATACCTATTTATCATCTTTCAAACTTTCAAGTAGGAAAAAACTCTTAAGTTTTTACGCACAGATTCAAGTTTGAGTTTGTCCCCAGCAAAATGCGATTAAGTGTCTACACTTTCGATCTTCAGATTTTCTTGTTATTTGCATTTTATGTAGAGTTTTGCACTTATGGATATATTTCCGAAAGTCGATTTTTGAACATTTCCATATTAAAGATAGCATATATCTTAAACATACGGCCCTCCTAAGTTTTCGCCCTCCTAACTTCTTTCGTTTATTCCATCTTGTTTTATTAGTAAATTTTCGAGTCATTTATATCAGTTTCTTGTTTTTTTTTTTCAGGCGGATGTAGCTTTGGTGTGCAAGGATCACGTGTGACACTTTACACAGAAAACGACTGATGGTGGTGCAATCCTGGGGAATTCAATTTTGAAGCTAAAAACCACCATCACTACCACCACAAATATCAACACTATCACATGAATGTTGTGGAGGGCCACGAACCTGAAGGAACTTACAGAGGATTAGTGCAGTGTATTAGTACAAGGCCATCGAAAAATGTTGCAGCGATTTTACAAAATCATATCTCTCTTAATTTTTTATAATTAATGCTAAATGCATTGCATTCATACTACAGGGAAGTAAGCACTTCTCTAGTAGCTTCAATATCATAATTAAATCACTGTTGTAACTGAGATAAATTAATAATTTAGTTTGACCTGCTAACTAATCTGGAGGTCATCGAGCTTTTTAGGTGACCTTCAGCCGAACTGCAGAACGAGTGCGGTCATGTCGCACTGTTTTAGTAGAGTGCGATTGCAATGGCGACAGTTCAGCAGAAAGCACAGTTTGTGTTGTGGTTAGCGGAATTTAAAACTATTATAACTATTCAGCTCAGTTTCCGATGTGCTTATAGCATTAGACAATGATATGAATAGTTTCAGAAAATTGACAACTTTGACGTGCAGATGTCCACCGGACGCCCATTGACCCTTTCTTTCTTGTTAAAATGAAATGAAATGTGTAGTGTTTAACGCCCGCTTTTACTACATACGGAGTCGCAGGCGGTGACACTGATAATACATGAGATGAAGATGGAGCACCGGTGGAATGAGATGGCGGGGGAAACCGGAGGTCCCAGAGAAAACACACCCAAGCGCCGTGTTGTCCACCAAAAATCTCACTTTGCGGTCGCCTGGGATCGAACCCGGGCCGCCTTGGTGAGAGCCAAGCGGTCTAACCACTGAGCCACGGCGCGGCCGTTTTCTTTTCAAGCAATCACAGGACATGGATAGAGTCAACATGAAAAATTCAATGCCATAGCCGGGATTTGAACCACGGATCTCCTGGTTTCCTGTAGTCTACGGGGAAAATATACGAGTCAAATGGAGAATTTAATGTCAGGACGGCACGTTCACCATGGTAGCTCAATGGGTTAGAGCGACTGGACGGAAACCAGGAGATCCGTGGTTCAAATCCCGGCCATGCCATTGAATTTTTCATGTTGACTCTATCCATCAAAAACCTTAGCCTATATACGGCTAGTGTGAAGAAATGATTATTTCCATCAATTAACTAAAATCACGGGATATGTTTACTTCGGCACGCTAGAACAGTAAATTTTCCTGCAAATAGACAAACTGAACAAGATAAGGCAACGTTATTATTTTAACAAAATGGTGCGCCCGCATAATTTTCCCTACCAGTTCGAGAGCTCTGCATGCATGGTTCCCTGTCCGGTGGATTGGTAGGCTTATTCAATGGGCTCATACAAGCCTTGACTTGACACCCCTTGACTATTTTTATGAGGATACATATAAAACATTGTGTACAGTAATACGACAAGAGATTTGCAACATTTAATGCACAGGATTACCGATGTTGTTACAACAATCACGCCTGAGATGATCCAGCGCTGATGGGCCGAAATCGACTAATGGCTTGGTATTTGCACAGCAACCAACGGAGCGCATATAGAAACTTTCCAAGGCAAGGAAAAAAAAATTTTTTTAGTTGGTGAATTGAACAAAAAGTCTCGTTTAATATCTCAATACTTCCTGAGCCATAATTTTTTAAATTGCTGCAACCTTTTTCGATGACCCAGTATTACAAATCAAGGAAAAGAAGTTGAAGAAAGAACTTTTATGTAATAATTTATAAATAAAATTGTTTTATTACAAGTAATTTCTTCCGAGGTTGGCGTTTTGTGTGATTTCCGATTTTAAAACAAATAGCGGTGCGATTATGCCGAGTTAGCATACTTCTTTAAGCAAGTGACTAATACCTATTTTGCATCGTAATAAGATGTGTGCATGCACAATTTATCCGTTGCCCCAGAGGACCATTACTGTACCTCGGACAAACTTTAATCTAAAGTCCTGTAAAATGCAAAAAAAAAGTAAAAAAAAAGTGCCGTTGGTAAAAGACACTGTCCATAATTTTTTTCTACCCCGTTTTCACAAACATTTTTTTATTTGCGTTTAGTAGTTTTCGCAGAAATAAAAACAGCGAACACTACCAAAATTCGAACCTGAAATCTTCTAATCCGCAGTCAGACACAATATTGACCTTTTTTTTCCTCTGAAAAAAAAAACTAAATATAAATTACCGTAAAATGAAGCAAGAACAAAATATACTCAGAAGTAAATATGAGAAACTCGTTCTTTAAATTTTTTCCATCACCTCTTGATCTGCATTTGGTAGATCCACAGAAATAGAAACACTAGAATCTGCCAAGATTCGAATGTGGAATCTTGTGATCCGTAATCAAACGGCTTATCCATTGCGCCACCGGGCACTTATAACGTTACGCTTATGCCGTTAGCTTGTTTATGTTTGTTGTTTGTTTGTAATTTACGTCCTCCAACGTTAAGTCATATCGGACGATGAACTGAATGGGTGAAATGATGCTCAAAGGAGTCCAGGGTCCATAGAGCTTAGAATTATCCGACATTCGTCTTTCAGGATAAGGGAAACCCCCGGAAAAACCTTATCCAAGTAGCTCACCCTGACCGAGATTCGAACTCGGAACCTCTTGAACGTGAGGCAGACAGACTACCACCACGCTACCGAGGCGGGCTATACCGTTAGTAATTTACATTAGATGTAAATCTCTTTAAAATGGAACAGGAACAAAAGGAATTACAAAAATATGATTGAGAAAGTCACTCTTTATAATATATTTACAGGCACCGGGGGATTTGATAGATCACAGGGAAATAAAAGCTTGAGCGACCTTCGCAGGATTCGATTCTGGCATCTTCTGATCCGAAGTCAGACGCGTTATCCATTGCGCCAGATGGCCGAGGTTTGCTGTATCCCGAATTTACATCTAAATTACTGTAATATGGAAGAGCAATCAACGAAATACCAGAAATGCAATTGAGAAATTCACTGATTATCATTTGTTTACAAACAACTCTGGATTTGCTGGAATCACACAGAAATAAAAACTTGAGCGACCCTGCCAGGATTCGAACCTGGAATCTTCTGATCCGTAGTCAGACGCGTTATCCATTGCGCCACAGGGCCGTTGTTGACGTTCTGACAAATGTCATTTGTAAATTACTGTAAAATGAAACAGGAACAATACCATCGCGAAAGTCACTTTTTATCAATTGTTTTCAAAACCTTTGGTAGATCACACAGAAATAAAAACTGAAGCGAACCTGCAATCTGTTGATCCTCAGTCGGGCGCATTGTCCATTGCGCCACAGGGCAGCTGTTAAGTTCCTCCCAAAATTATATGTAAATTATTGTAAAATGGAAGAAGTACTAGAGAGATTCCAGAAGTACAGCTGAGAAAATCACGGAAACATAGTAGCCAAACTTGTAAGAAACAACCCGCTATGGAATTGTAAGCTACACACATCAAGAAAGTCTTGCATATTTGCTGAACAATTGAGTAAGAACTCAGAAACAAAAAGCTATAATGAATCTTTTAGATACTGCTTCTTAAAGAAGAAATGAATGGGCGTACAGGCCTCAGAATTGTGAAAAGTCTAGAAAGTTGCTAAATTAAGGTAATTGCATAGTGCAGTGCGATTCATATAAACCTGAACCATTTCAATGTGTCTACAGTCGTATCAAAGAAAATAGGACCAACGATCCTGGAAGCTGACACCACGCACCATACTCCAAACTTTTCATCATGCAGTGGCGTTTCGTGGATCAGTTGGGGGTTTACAGCAGCCCAATATCTTGTGTTTTGTGTGTTTATGTAGCCTGACAAATGAAACCATGCCTCATCTGTAAACCACGTTATGGAGAGAATGTCTGGACTTGGAATAGGAGTAATAGGAGTACTCTGAAACCATCGACAGTAACTGATTCGTTTATATCATAAACTGCTTCTTTTAGTTGTTGCACCATATGCACTCTGTAAGGTCGTAATCCCGATTTCTTCGCAGATCTTTGACATATTCCATATGAATACCCTGATTCCTGGCTCAATCGACGCAACGATTTGTTTGTAGAATTCAATAGCCTTCTGTGAACATCTATAACAGTCTCTGCATTCATATTTTAACAGGTCAAATTTTTACAGTTCTATACTTCCTTTATTATATTCTGGCGGTCTGTTTTTCACTCACACTAATGAGTAGGTATACCAGGTGTTTCTAGCTTTCTTACGAGCGATAAAATTGCCGTTGTCGGAACATCGCGTACATTAAATTCTCTTCGAAATTCCCGTTGTGTTACCAAGGAATTTGTCTTTCAATATGTTTTAAAAGTGTAAACACACTCTCATAGTGCGTACTGTATATTGCTATTATGACCGCACATTTAAGACTATCAACTTTCAACAATTGTCAGTGTTGTCAATTCTCCCAGAGCCACTGAGATCATTAAAACAAATTTCTACACTCTACGAGTTTTCAAAGGGAATTCCTGGTCTATTGAAACGGTTCAGGTTTATATGAATCACAATGTATTAGTGAAAATATTCCTGCCAAATAGTTAAGATTTGATAAGACACAGCAAAGAAATATAAGGCAATATATGGATTAAGTTATGTTTATGCAGACATGGATAGTATGTAACAACATCACAAGGAAGAAAATAACATTTCCACTTCATGGATAAAGCTTTACTAAAGTCAACCCTATCCGAAAACCTTCTGCATTGGGAAAGGAATTTGTTGAATTTGTGGAAGTTGCTGAAACTTCAAAATTTGCAAAATTCGAACTATGTAAAATCAGAGAGAAGCATAATACTGGGCATCTTGTCCTATATAGAAATCTTTTGAGTATTTTAAAGTTATTTGCTCACAACCCCTTTCAGGGTAGGTACTCTCCGGTTATTTAGTTAACTGAATTAAGATAAAGTGCTACAGCCGAGAGCAGTAATTCACAATAATAACGACTGTCCCCTGCGTTTTGTCTGTTTTATTTTCAGTGACATTTGAAGTGTAAT
The DNA here is from genome assembly GCA_030765055.1 of Mantis religiosa. Taxonomy (NCBI): domain Eukaryota; kingdom Metazoa; phylum Arthropoda; class Insecta; order Mantodea; family Mantidae; genus Mantis; species Mantis religiosa. The sequence goes on along the minus strand of CM060957.1, from coordinate 122,303,843 downwards.
TTTCATGAATTAGTTCCCATATGTAAGAGACTATTTTCACTGAATTGTTAAGAAGAAGAAACACGGAAGCAAAAGAATACGTAACACCAAGTTATATTAGCCATAAATATATTTAAAACAAAAATTCAAGTAAGTGGAAACCTTTGAAAGAGAAAAAGGTATTATGTATATAAATACAATATTAATGTGTATAAATGATAAAGAGTTGAAAATGATAAAGGAAATCACCAAACTCCAGACTGAACTATGCTGCAGACGGGATTCGGAACGGAGGTCTAAACTTGATCTATTGTACCTATCTCTCAAATTGAATTTTTCAGTTGGCTCTAATTAATTAAAAACATCCATATACAGGAGCAATGTATTTAAAAAGATTAATTCCTCAATATAAATTTAACATTAAAGTTTCAATGATAAAAATTCAGGTATTCACCTAAGTGCTTACAACAGCAAGTCGCCACAAATATATATCTCGAATATGAGAACTCTAATGCCCGATTTTACCAACAGATGTTAAAATCAACGTTAACAAATGTAACTAACAACTGTCACAGCGCTAAAACTAATGTTAAATTTCTTGCATTTCACCAACCTGTTTTCTTAAAATGTTAACAAACCTGTGTTAAGGCCAAGAAACTTGTAAATATCACAGCTATAGAAGGCTATGGATGATTTTCTGAACGTACTCCGATGTGCTGTTGTTTTCATTTTCGTCTGCACAAATGGCGGATGAACAAAATCATAAATAAAGTCGTGAGACAAATTTCTCATCGACGGAGAAAGAATTGCTAATTGAAATTGTGACGAAGTGTAAGGATATCGTGGAAAATAAGAGGATGGATGCAGTGAATGTAAAAGAGAAAGATGTCGCGGGGAAAATATTGGAAACGAATTTAATTCAAATGCATGTGTCACTACTACAAGCACCAAACAACTTGTCAGTATTACGTAAATTTAAAACGAGGTGCGAAGAACAAGTGCCTTAAACGTTTCAAGACGGGAGGTGAACAATGTATTATCCACATAATTCAGTGAATTATAAAATCGCAAAGTTATTAATACTTGAAGCTAAGGCGAGATCGGCATATTCTTTTCTATGTATATTCTAACTCATTATTACGTAAATTTAAAACGAGGTGCGAAGAAGAACAAGTGTCTTAAACGTTTTAAGACGGGAGGTGAACAATGTACTATCCACATAATTCAGTGAATTATAAAATCGCAAAGTTATTAATACTTGAAGCTAAGGCGAGATCGGCATATTCCTTTCGATGCATGTTCTAACTCAGTATTACGTAAATTTGAAACGAGGAGCGAAGAAGGACAAGTGACTTGAACGTTTCAAGACGGGAGGTGGACAATGTATTATCCACATAATTCAGTGATTTATAAAATCGCAAGGTTATTGATACTTGAAGCAAAGGTGATATCGCCACATTCCTTTCGATGCATGTTCTAACCTCTCTTGTACTTCCGCAGTAATCTTCATAGTAACATGTTTCGACAGTCTATACCTCCGTAAAACAATTTTCTTCGGATGGTTCCTCAAAATCATTTCTCCTCATAGGCCGTACTCTATTATGAATGCCATTTAGACGGTCTTAAATATAGCAAATCGATATCAACAGCTGAGTTCATGCTCGCCATTTTGATTATTTACAATTGTTAAGGACTTAACATTAGAAATTCCGCTTGTTAGTTTAACATGAGATTTAACACGAGTGTTATACTAACACTTGTTGGTGAAATGCAATTTTTGTTTTAGCTATTGCTAAACTCGTGTTAAGTCCTAACATTTGTTGGTGAAATCGGGCATTAGTGGTTTACCGGGAAAATATACGAGTCAATTGGAGAGTTTAACGTCGCGTCGGCATGTTGACCATGGTAGCTCAAGGGGTTAGAGTGACTCGATGGAAACCAGGAGATCCCTGTTTCAAATCCCGGACGTAATGCCTCAATATAAATTGATGTATTGTACCTATGCCCCCAAGTGGGGCACCCGCGGAAGGAAGGATGAGGAGAAAGGAGACAGAGGGGGGCTGTCTCAAGGAGTAACGGCAGTGCACCCACCGTAGCCCTGCAACGGCCCACCAGGCCGGCCGCAGACCGGAGAGCGTCCACCGGAGTAGGAAGGAGCATATCATCCTGCCATGTAACGCCAAGAATCCTTCTGACACTTCAGTCCTAAAAGAAACCACCAGATAAGAGAAGATGTGAAATTATATTGGAGAGACAGGAAATTCGGGGGATGTAATTAACCTATCCAGCATTCGCCTGGCGACCCGGTAAAACCCAGCCATAGGAATCGAACTCGTAACTCCCCGAATGCGAGCCACAGACAAAACCGCCTGAGTCATTCCGTTCGGTACCAAGCTCCAGAGTTTATATCCAGCAGGTTTCAAACCACACAGAGAATCTAGAAGGAAGATAATTGGCGTTCAATGGAATAGTGTAGTAAATCTTGTGAAAGGTCGAAAAGAGGAACGTCTAGAATTAAGTGTAAGTGGGAAAAGCCTCTGATAGTAAATTACAAATCCTCCTCCATTAGACATGTTGAGTGAAATTGTTACCAGGTCTGTTCAATAAAGAATGATTACAATTTTTTTCGACAACGTACCTTTACTCATCCTCATAATGTTGATGGTCCTTCTCAAAATAGTCTCCCCTGAATGCAATGCACTTGTCCCCGTGTTTCTCCCACTCTTCAAAGACATGCTGGAAACCATTTTTGAGAGATCCTTCAAAATCGCCTCCGCAGCCTTCACCACTGCGTCTGATGACGAAGGCGTTTCTTCAAGTTAGGGAATAGAAAAAAGTCACATGGGGCTAAATCCGGACTATAGGGAGGGTGAAGGACGCACTTCAAGTTGATTTTTGCAAGATATTGAGCAACAACATTGGCAATATGCGGCCGCGCATTATCGTGGTGCAGCATCCAGCCTGCTTCACGGAAATGTGGTCTTTTGCCCCTGATATGGAATTGCAAGGTTTTTAGGACATCACCGTAGTATTGTCCAGTTACTGATGTGTGTGCAGGTACAACATGCTGATAAACCATTCCATGAGTATCAAAGAATGAGATGATCATAACTTTGCCAGCAGCAGCAACCACTTTTTCTTTTTTGGGGAGTTGGTGATGAAGGAGATTACCACACTGAGCTTTCCTGTTTGCTCTCAGGATCGAAATGATGTAGCCAAGTTTCATCATCAGTGATTACGTTTGAAGGAAACTCCGGATCTTCCCCTAACATCAACTTTAACTGCATGCGAATGTCCTTTTGTTCGGGAATCAACAATCTTGGAGCCCATCTCGCACAAACACGTCTCATGTGTAATGTTTCTCTCACCAACGTGTGGGTGGTACCCAATGAAATGTTCAGTATTACAGAAAGTGATCTTAAGGTAACTCGTCGATCCTCTCTCACAATGACAGCAGCAGTGTTGATGTTTTCTTCCATAAGAGCAGTAAGTGAAACACCGGGTCCACCTTCCTTTGAAATTGATTGCTTCCCCTCTTTAAACATTTTAAACCACCTTCGAGCTGTGCTGTAGTGAAGAACATACTCTCCACATGCCTCCTGTAACATTGTATAGGCCTCAACTGAAGATTTGTTGAGACGAAAGGAGAATTTCAAAACCACATATTGTTCCTCGCGTGTTACTTCCATTGCAGCGGTAGGCGATACTGAAAATGTCTGAACTTGCCTGTTTCTCACAGGCCGGATCCGGGAGCACCAGCAATGAAACTACTACGGCGTGTTTGTTTCACATTATGCTAACAGAATATAATAAGATTGAATTTTAGCGCGAAAAATTATGACCGTAAAAAAGTTATGATGGTTCTTTATTGAACAGCCCTCGTACATTTCCTAAGAGAAGTATCTGTCTTTAACTGTCTCACGAGGCATTTAGAAACTTCCTCGCAGTAAGTAAAGTATTATTAAAAGTAAATTTGTTTTGGAAGTTCATAAGAAAACTTGTCGCAATAATATTGGCGTAAAATTCTATCATATAATGACTAGAAAGGAACACGAGAAAATAATACTATCGCTTCCTGACAGTTTTTTATTAGAAAGAAAAAAGTAAAACAAAGCGAGTTATTGCTAATAAAATAAACTCAAATCTATTTAATGTATTATCTGGTTAACTAAAAGGAGAAATGAATTGTTGTTATGCAAATCTATGTACCTAAAACTAAATTGAATGCGTTCATTCGACAGATTGCCGACAGGGATGACTCAGGGGGTTTTGTCTGTGGCAGGCCCGAGTTCGATTCCCTTAGTCAACCTACCTGACCAGTTCTTTTGGGGGCTGAGGGGTATTCTCGGCAGTGCATGGCAGGATGATATGCTCTGAGTAAAACTTCTTCCTCAGGTAGGACGGCCTCTGTTCTCCGAGCCCAGTCTTGTAGGGCCGTTTACGAACTCACCGCAGTCAGGTGAGTTGCCGGTTGTGCTGGCCAGACGGGGAGTTTCCAACTGATAAAATGTAAGGACCCTGCCCTCTGAACTGTCATGATTCCTTGGGATGGCCGCCCTCTACCTCCTCTAGCCTCATCCTTCCTCCCGGGGATGCCCCACTTGGGACATAGGTACAACAGACCATCAACTGTTCCTCCGTGCCGAGTCCCTTCCGTACCGTAATTCAAAACATTAAAAATATTTACTTAATCGTTGTTAATGAACAACAATCTAGAAATATTTCCTTAAATCATTATTCAAGTTAAGTTTAAAAATAGTTAACCACTGGCGCGACAGCCCTTAGAGTGCCAAGGCCTGCCAACCCGACTGCCGGCCTCACGCCCACTTACGCACGGCAGAGGTGGACGATCATCCAACCGATGCGGTGGGGGGGGGGAGATGTAGTCAGCATCTCGGCATGCCCCAGCCGGAATGTTGGTTTCCGTGACCAGGGCTGCTTAACTAGCGTAAGCTCCTCACTTTCCTCACGAAGCTGAGTGGGTACCGGTTCTATACCCGGGACCTAAAATCCCCACCACATGGGTGGGATCGAGCCCGGCATGCTGCCTTAGCCCGCTACGCCACGGCGCAGGACCATTATTTAAGAAGCAATTTTTAAACGATCTGACACCCAATTCGGTCCTACGAGAGTATCAAACTAACAACCAGGTACACAAAACATAAAATGAAATAAAATTAACTCTACTGCAAAAATAGCCTCACACAAAGTGACAGGACAAATGTTAAGATTAGAATATTTCTGATTTTAGTTTAAAAGTAAATCAGTGAGCTGAGGAGACATGCTCTACGTTCTATAAGGAAATCAGCTCAATGTGCTAAATGTTTTTAATATAATGGATAGTTAAGTTAGCAAATTTAATATTAGCGGAGTACAGCTTTTGATTTGCCCTTTAATTGATTAGCTTCTACTAAGATTGTGGTACCTTTAAGAAAACGCCCAATAGGACGTCTAAGGTAAAGCCAACTAGATACTTGATAAAACTTGCCTTATGTTTCCCGACACAAACTGTACCACAAGAATGACGTCACGAAAGAGGGCACACTACTCGTACATGTAATGGAAGAGATGAGAGAGAAGAAAAGAAAAGACTGTCGAGGGAACATCCATATCCGGAACCTGATTCTCAAGACTTTCAGTAGTTTCCTTTATGAAATTGTTTTCTCTTATTTATTGTTCCGGCTCTCAGCAGAGTGCCGCGACGACTTGACTGTGAATCAGTGGCGGACTTTAGCACTGTGCTGTAAGTATTCAGCGGCGGGTACCGACCTAGGTTCAGATAACCGCTGTCAAAATCCAATAAGCTGTTGAAATTCGCTTAAAAATTACTCACGAGGGGAGTATCGCAGCTGGAAAGATCGACTCTCTCTAAGTTGGTATATTGTAGGTAGATTTTGGTCGATGAAGACGTCGTAAGAGTCAAACCACAATCTTCTGTACTTCCTTTTCTCAGATATCCTAGAAAACTACTTGCTTTTGGTTTATTTATTTTCTTTTTGTTTTTCACTTGGGAGACACTGTTATTCTTTCTATCAACAAAATATTGGGAAATCTTTGATGATAAATACAATCGATGTGTTTACCATCAAAACATATGTATTACAATCATAAGTTTGTGAGGCAACGGATCATTCTCCATAGGAACGAAACATTTTATATGTCCAGCGCCCCATCTGACAACGCTTACGACTTTCTGTTTACTACTGACATTTCGAAACAAGACATCATTTTACTGAAAACGATATTCAGATACTCCAAAAAGTCCCCGTGGGGGAAGGGATCCGTCCCTTTCAGCTGCCAAAGTGCGGGCGCTGCGGACCCTTAGCACTCGTGGTACCTCTGACGTTACTAGAGGAACCTCGGGCCGAACATGCCGAGCCCCTCCCGTAGGGGAGTTGTTCGGATTGGGTTGGACTCGAGGGGGCAGTGTGTTCCCGAAACCCGTGGGAATCGGGTGCGTCTTCGGACGGGGTTGCGGGAAGCCATTAAGTGTCCCGGGTACTAGCCTGCTTAGCTAGTAGAAGGTGTGCTAGATCACCAGGCGGCCCCACCGAGGTTTTTCGGTAGTCTTCACATTGAGTGTCGACGCGCGTAAGTGGCGTATCCACTTCCATCCCGTCTTGACGTTGTGTTCAAGCGGGGGGGCTTTTTAGACTCCAGATATTGCCCTATGGAAAGAGCCCCAGAGTATCCATCGCTCCCGCGTAGAAGGAGGCCCGGGTCTTGTTCCTACGGGTTCAAGGCTAATGGGTGTAGATCCTCTGACCTTAACTCCAGAAAGTATTCGTCTAATCATATCATATAGAATATAACCAGCACAATCACAAAAATATAGATAAGAAGCGAAGAATAACCATTTCCTTACATCGGTTGATATCTAGATTTAAAAATAAAACACAATTTGGGTTCATATATTGCTTAGTGAACATATCTACGCTATTTAAAATCATGTCCCATTTGATGTCAAACAAGTGTTCGTCTAGTAAACAAGATCCCAGGTATGGTGCCTAGCTGACACACATCACTTCCCTTTTCTTATGCAGTTGTGTTTCATCCACTATCGTTGACAGTTCCATCTCTGTTTTCAAAACAGTTGACTGTTATTTAAGTAACATGGACCGAAAACGTCGTGAAACTACAAAAGAAGAGAGAGAAATTTGGATCAAGTTATTTAAAAAGGAAAATACTTTCAAGAAATTGGAGAAATCATTTGAAGACTTAACAGTACAGTGAAGACTATTACCTATATGTAGATTTGTTCAAAACAAAACTTACGGAAATCAATCAATAAACTGTCGTCCTGCATTCTATCCAAGAAGGAGAAACGATAGTTACTTAGAAAGGTCAAGCAAAATCCTAAACTAAGTGCTCCTAAACCTGCAATTGCAGTTTAAACACACCAGGAAAGTCTGTTTCAGCACAAACTGTAAGAAACGTGCTTTTGAATCTGAGTATGGAGGCCGAAGAGCCCGTAGAAAACCATAAATCAGTAAAATCAACAGAAAGAAGCAAGTTGCTTTTGCAAAAGAAAATATAAATATGGTGGGTTTGATTTCTGGAAGAAGACTGCATTCACTTACGAGAGTCACTTTGAGCTCTTTAAGTCAAAATGACGAATGATAGTGTGGAGAAAAAAGAATTGGGAGCCTGAGGAGAAAAATATAAGAGCTTCAGTTAAACATGGAGGCCGTTGAGTACTTGTCTGGGGCTGCACGAGTGCAAATGATGTGAGGGATTTGTGTTTTACTGATAAAATTATTATTTTATGTATACATCCCAGAAACACATCTGTCTAGAAGTGTGAATAATATGGGTATTTCTGAGGATTATATTTTCACACAAGATAATGATCCAAAACACACAGCTCTAGATGGAAGGCATGTACGATGGATGCCAACACCACCACAATCCCCAGACATGAATCCAATACAGAATTTTTGGAGTATACTGGACAAAAGTATTAAAACTCATCAAATATCTAATATAAAGTATATAAAGTACGCTCTACTAGAGGAATGGGTAAAATTACAGTGAAAACAACACAATATTTGGTGAAACCCATGCCAGGGGAGAATGCAAGAGATTATAAAGAGGAATGGAGCGCCTAATAAGTACTAACCGTTGCACTCTACAGCATTTTCACTATGCATACGAATACTTATTTTGCATCCTATACTGCATATCTTTACTTTTGAATGTTTAACTTTGTTTACATGAATAGATACTATGTGTTTTTTTATTGTATTCTCTTTTCCACTAATTAATAAATAAGACAGTGTCTCTGCTGTACCTTATGCTGATGATTTTCCACTATCCATGCATCCTTAAACATAAACTCATGCATTAGACCAATACTTTTTGGAGTAACTGTACACGTATTCGTTGTGCCACTGACTGACTAGCTTACGAATTACGATCTGTTATTAGTCTATCAGTCTACGACAGTCTTTCCAATAGAAAGAAAAAGGCATAGATTTATGATCTGCTAAAATAATAAAACATTCCTAAAACGTCCTACCAAGTTTTCCATTGTTCAGAATATGAACATGTTCGTAGACACCTGAAAAGATCTCGTTCTATAATCCTTTCAGCTGAAATTCGCAAGTATTGTGATGTGATTATTGCTGCCTTGGTGGTGCATACTTTTGTTAATATACATTAAAACAATACATATTACAATAAAATAAATGTATGCGTAGCATTATACAAATCATTTCAAAGCACATTACTGCACAAAGGGAGCATATCAACTACCGAAAAATATTTATATCCTATTCCCCCAGACATTATATATATATATATATATATATATATATATATATATATATATATATATATATAGGTAGGCAACATACCTTTTCTTAAGAAAAGAAAATTAGCTACAAGTAGGAGAGAAATTGCGTAAAACTAGTTTATTCTAGTGTTTTACTCTATTATTTTATTCTAGTGTAAAACTAGAAAATGTGAATGTGTTGCCTTCAATATATTTCTCCTACTGCTTGTTTCAGTTCTTTACTTCACTAAATGTTTTATGAACTTATTAATTCCGTTAGGTGTAATCGTAGGAAACAGATACATGTGAAATAATTTGATAGCATACCTGTTTAAAACCTACAACACCAACAACAGCAAAATCTGGTGAGATAAACTTACACGACTGGTCACCCTTTATCTATTCATGTATCTTAATATATTTAAGTACTCGTGAAAAATTCATTTTTTTCCATCCGTTCCGTTATTAAAGATACACTTTTCTGAGAAATGGTTTTAAATTACTATGTAATATATATGTTGTTTAATTTAAGTCCTCCGACGTTAAGTCATACAGAACGATGAATAAATTAGGTGAAATGACGCCCAAGTGAGCCCAGAGTCCATAGAGCTTTTCTTTAACCGACATTCATCTTCCGGCACAAGGGAAAACTCTGTAAAAAATAAAAAAATAAGGAGCTTACCCAGGTAACTCACCCTGACCAAAAGTCGAACTCGGGACCTCTTGAGCTTGAGGCAGACACGTTACCACCTACGCTACAACCTCAAAGACAGCTGAATATCTTCCTTACATAGAGTGAATCATGTGATAGAAGCTGGTTCCCCTTTTCTGTGAACATCTTAGTTTCTAATTATAAAATGGACTATAGCTTCCACTATATATCATATTTCACAACAGGCAGAGAGGTCCATAGAGGGGTCATTGAAGGCGAATCCTCCTCCGAAGAAGAGAGGCTTTCAACTTTAGCCATAAAAGATAAAAAATGGGACATTTTAATTAAAAATCCAGAAATTATTCCCGAAATGACAAGTAAAGCTGCAGTAGCAAATTTTAGATTACTTACGGAACATAATTATTTGGCCAAACACTTACACCGAATAGGAATTTATACAAGTTCAAGTTGTCCTCTGTGCAACAAAGAAGAAGAAATGACCGAAGAACATCTTTTAACCTGTGAAGCCCTACCTGACGGACCACTACACAGAAATATTGGAGAGCAAGAGAGCTAATGGCTTCATTGCCGAAGCCTAGTATTTGAAAACAACATTAGCCATAAAGGACTCTGTCCTCTACTGGCATGCGGATGGAAGTGTAAGAAAGTAGCGGTGGGTAAATAGTACTGTAAAGGATTTTGTTTATAAAGGAAGGTAAAAAATAGAGGAAAAGGGGAAGTGATATAGAGGTAGTGGTGGACCATGATAGCTATGTTGGGCCTAGGAGATGACTGGGACGCTTGCAGCTTTCGTTGGGGCCGATGTCGTATTCCCCGAGGCCTCGAATAAGTTGGTTACAATTGGAAAGAAGATTCGCATAGACTCTGTGGGAGAGTTGAGGATGTAATCAGATAATTTGGGAAAGGATAGGTTGGAATGGGTGTTATCATTGGAGATACAACGATCGGGGGCTGTTGTCACTCGAAGGTATCGGTACCGTGGCATATGGAGTTTGTAAAGATTGGTTTTTGATGGCCTTAGCACCTTTTTGAACTGAGCGCTCATGCGTGGGTAGGTTGGTAGCGACATTTCAAAATTTTCCTGAAACTTGAGTCCAAAGTTGCTCATGATGATCAATTCTCAAGATACGTCTATAATAATAAGTCATCAAGTTACGGTGGAAGATTTAGAGATTAGAGATAGCCTATTATGTCCCATGAACGGCAAATTCCTCCTACACTTCCGGTAGCTGTGTTGGCTCCAACACGGTGAGCCATTTTGTCTTAGGTTTCTGTCGGTTTTCCTCCATTTTTTCTTGTTTCTGTTCGCACTTATTCACGTGCACTAGTACTCGTACTCGCCTACTCCAACGCTTGCACTTGTATTTTGTTGCCCATGGATCTCCACTTCCTTCTGTCTCGAGCAGTCGTAGACCATTGCTGTCCTGCTTCTGCTGTGCAGAAGTCCGCCCAACTCTGCCGTCGTCTTCCTCTTTGTCGTTTTCCTGTGCATGGGTCTGAAACCGTGATCTTGTAGGTCCATCTGTAGTCCTCAACCTCACAATGTGACCACACTATTCCACTTCAATTTCTTAACTCATAGCGCTAAGTCTGTTGTTAAAGTCATGTCATTTGTGACAGTGCAGCTGTTCATTTTATCCTCAGTATCTTGCGCTCCATTATCCTCTGGCATATCAGTAGTGTTTTCATCTGCCTGCTGTGGCAGACCACGCGGTGGAAGATACCTACCAAAAATTAATCTTAGCATATTGTCATTGCAGGTGTATTGTTAACGTAGATTGGGTTAAATTGAAAGGGGAGCAGATAGTTTGTACTTGTCTATGAAACTACTCACGTGATTTCTACTTCTTTAATTAAACCCCTATGATGACAACAAAGGCACAGTATGATTGAGTTGTCACGGCGCTGTTGATGGAAGTCCTTAAACCTCCTTATGAAGGATATAATTTATCATCACTAGCCCATAAATACTTGAGCTGGACAACACCCGGAAGTTTCCCACTCTGTCTCATCTCTCATGTGCGTCTGATTGCTTCCGGCTGAAGAAGACGACAGTGGACCGAATCTTCCCTAATACCGAAGAGCCTGCTGTGTGGGGAAAGAAAATCTTATATTCTTTTCATTGATATCAACATTTCATTATTTAGTGACATAAATATTAAGAAACGGAGAAAATGTGTGTTTCTGTAGTAGTATTTCATAAATTTAATATATACTCAGTATATACAAATTGATAACCGGGCATGACAATCACGTGCATTACAACTGCAGACGAATGTGTCTTTTGCATTCACTAAATATAGCAGTTATTTAACACAACCGCTAATTTGCTTCGGAAATTACAATAAAAATACATTATCACGTCTATGCAAAGTCAAATTCACACACATCCTTTATATATCACAGTATTTATATAACAAGAGATATTTCTATCCTTCTTTGTTATTCAGAAACATTTATCAGATTGTTTACCACGGCCGGGTAGTTAATGGAAGAGTAGCATCTGATATCCAAAATCAGATACCGAGATTTCCCGAAAATACTTGAAAGAAAAAATTAATTTTAGATAAATGTTCTTGTGGTTATATGTCTGAATGGAACTCAAGAACGAGACCAAAAAATAACGAGACGGATAAACACCAAATTGTTGATTAATTTCCTAGCCTGGAAAATAGGCGACAGGAAGATTTTCAAGAAATCCCTGACACCAAACTACCCTTTATACGAAAAACTCTTCCAAATTTTAATTGTAGTTCTAAGATTTCAAATAAAATACCATACACTTCATACACTTTCATGAAAAATAAATTACCTTGACGTTTCTAGAAACTGTATTCAAAGTCACTCTTCTTCCATTTTTCCCAAGGAATGCTTTATGTTTGTATAATTATAAAATATAAGAGTAAGCAAAAGCATAAAGGCAACATAAAGATTGTAGATCTCTTTAAATACATAACTTATTTCATATCAAGTTTTCTTCCGGGATATAAATTGTTATTGGTTTACTTCACATCAATTTTTTTTTGAAATAGGTACAAAATAATATTCAGTTGTTTCTCGCACTGTCATTGAAGAAGGATGGAATTTTAAGAGACGTATATAGCGATTCGTTTTTGAAAATTTAGCTTTCGCTATGCAGCGGCAAGTACGAGTATAATGGAATTAATGAAAATGTTTATTTTAAGAAAACTTTAATTAAATAGAGGAATAAGCATATGTCTTTTGGGAACCATTAAGATGTTTTTAATTTACGTTCTCTAACGATAAGTCATATATGACGATGAATGAAATGGGTAAAATGATGCTCAAATGAGTGCAGGGTCTGTAGAGCTTAGAGTTGCCAGGCATTCGTCTTTCAGGATAAGGGAAACCCGTGAAAAAAAACTTATTCAGGTAACTCACCTTGACCAAGATTCGAATTCAAGATCTCTTGAACGTGAGGTAGACACGCTACCATCTACGCTACCGAGGCGGGCACCATTAAGTTAAAATTACAAGTGGTTTGATTTCTTTCAGAGATCAAGATAAAATTTGACATTATTAAGTAGTGTTTTGATACATCCCTTTCATTGTTATTATTATTGTTTTTCCCCCTTTTTCTGTTTAAGGCTTGGAGGAAAAAATTCCTTTCCAATTTCAGAAGCAATATCCTCTCTGAGCCTACTCCTATCTCTTCTCCTGTCAGTAGCCGTAGAGAAACTGCGGTTATGTTTCTCAGCCAACTTTTTCCACATATCTTCTCAGTTTATTTTAATGTTGCGTAGCATCCTCCGCTTTATTTTGCACCTTTAGTGCTTCTCTAATTCGGAGATCTCAAACTAACTACAGCATACAGTTCTGTGGTAGCTATCATGTTAGGAAATAATTTCAAAGGAATTATAGATCCATTCCAATTATAGACCCACCGCCTTCTTAACAGCATTTTCCAATCTAATGGTGGAAGCTATATATAATTGTATTTAGTTATAGGTTTTCCACTTTACAGCAGTTCACCCTTGGTTCCTGCTTTCCAGAGCTTCCTGTCGTTCCATTGTCCTTCTTCCAGTCCCCTCTTCTTCATATGACCATATATTTTCTCGTACCGCGTTGCTCTAGCTCTTCCCTGTTTTCTTTTGCCTGGTACTTCCCACTTTAAGGACTTGTTTGGGCCACCGTTCTTCTGGTATCCGTTGTACCTGTTCATACCACTGTAGAGCTCTACTGGACATTCTGTCTATAACAGTTTCCAGTGCGTCCGTTACATGTCCAATATAGGTGTTTCTGACATTTTGTGACCTTATTACCCTCACACTTCTTCGAAGTCCATCCCGTTCTGTCGCTAATATTCTATTCTGCATTCTTCCATTTAATGTCCAACTTTCGGACCCATATGTACATATACTTCCTGTTACTGTTTTTAAAACTTGTTGTTCAGTATTTCTAGTCAAATTCCTATTCCATAAAAGACTGTTCAAACTTCTAATCACCTTCCTTGCACAATTTACCCTATTGATAATATCTTTTTCACAAATGCCAATCTTATATATTGTAGACTCTATGTACTTAAATTGTTCGACATATTTAATTACCACATCATTCACTTGCAGATCTTCCGAATTTCCTCCTATTACCACATATTGTTTTAATGGCCTTTACTTTTAATCCGCCTACTTCAAATGCATTTATTCATTTTCTAATTACATATCCTATATTATCTTTATCCTGTCCTATTATAATCTGACCATCTGCAAATTGTAAATTGTGTAATAAGCGGCCTTTGATGTTTAGTCCCATTCCCCTACATGTCTTATTCTACTTTATCAACACCTTTTCTATAAATATCTTAAACAGTATAGATGACATGCCACAACCTTGTCTTAGTCCTTTTGTTGTGAGGAATTCTGCTGATACTTGGTTTCCCATCTTGACTCTTGCCTTAAATTCATACATTCTTTTAACAAAGTATACAGGGTGTCCCACCTAACTTTGCGACCTCAAATATCTCCGAAATGAAACAAAATATGAACATTCCAGTTGGCCAGGAATGTACCTATGTCAGGGGCTCACACAATGAAAAGATATGCACAGTCCATAACGGTAAACAAATAACACTTCCAATACCAAGTTGCGTTTTTTATTTTTTTATTTATTTTTTTAATTTATTTATTTATTCATTTATTTATTTTTTGTAATTTTACGTTCTCCAACGTTAAGTCATAACGGACGGTGAATGAGATGTGTGAAATGATACTCAAATGTGTCCAGGGTCCATGGAGCTTAGAGCTACCCGACATTCGTCTTTAAGGATAAGGGAAAATCCTGTAAAAAACCTTATCCAAGTAACTCACCCTGACCGAGATTCGAACTCAGGACCTCTTGAACGTGAGGCAGACACGCTGCCATCTACGCTGCCGAGGCAGGCGCGTTTTTTAAAAAGGAGCATGTATGCTTATTCTAGAAAAATGAAAACTAGAGTTACAATTAGTTATGACAAACTTGGTTTCACATTTCTAAACCTCATACGTCCTGAAATATGCATCATTTCTGCAACAAACTCTATCCCTTGGGGTTGGAAACGTGTCTATCAATATGATTTCAGCATGATGGATGTCCCGCACATTATGCACAAGTTTCCAGAGACGTTGTGGATGTGAAGTTTTCAAATAGGTGAGTAGGACTGGGAGATCCTGTGCAATGGACAGCTCGGTCCCCAGACTTGACGCCATTGCACTTCTTTCTCTGGAGCACAGTGAAAGATAGACTGTATCAAGAACCGCCAACGACCGTAGAGGATATGCAACATCGTATTTCTGCGGCGTGTACGGCAATATTTGTAGAAACACTGTAATCCATGCAACACTCTCTTGTTACCAGATTCCAAAAGTGTATTGATGCAAACGGAGGGCACTTCGAACATCTGTTGAAGTGACACGGTTTCATCGGACAAGACGCTACTAGTGATTTGTGGGTGCATTTTCCATGCCGGATGTAATGCACAACAATGAAGTTTCTGAGGGCTATAGGCCACTAGTAAATGTGTTTAGAAAAGTGGAACCAAGTGTGTTATCACTAATTGTAGCTCTAGTTGTCATTTTGCTAGAATAAACATACATGTTACATTTAAAAAACGCAACTTGGTGGTGGGTTGTTAATTCGTTTACCTTTATGGTTTGTGTATACCTTCTCATTGTGTGAGCCCCTGACATAGGTACACTCTGGCCAATTGGAATTTTCATATTTTGTTTCATTTCGGAGATATTTGAGGTCGCAGAGTTAGGTGGGAAATTCCATATAAGGGACTTAGGTGTTCCAAAGTTTTCCATTGCCTCCCATAGTCTATTCATAGCTACAGAGTCATACGCTTTTTCAAGATCAGCTATATATAATCTAGTTATAAATTACATGGAGCTGAATAGCATTCTCCCAGTTCAGAGTTAGAAAAAAAATATCAGCAGAGACATACTAGCTTCTGAAGTAATAACAGGCTTAGGTAAAAGATAACTACTATTAGAAATATTTTGCTATTATCTGCGAAACATGATAGTGTAGATCACAACCTCTTGCTCTAAAAGTTGAAACTTTATGTTTCAATGAAATCTCTATAAGCTGATTCAGATTTTATCTAACAAATAGAATTCAGAAAACCAGAATAAATGGTTATGACCCTGAACCAGGTATTAATACTAGATACTTTGTTATTTTAAATGTTTATAGATGTTCATAGCTCTGCCGAGCAAGCTTGGGATAAATACTGATACTATAATAGTGAGATATTCGAAATATTTTATATTGACGGAATCGGCTACCATTTCCGGCACAAAAAGTCACATTAGTAATAATTCTGGCAATAAAGCATTTGGTTTGAAGTAAAGCTATCATCAAGTTAACATAAAACAAACTTTATTTACTTCAAAGCAACGCCTAAGCGATGTGCCGGCAGGCAGTGGCCGCACACTCCACACCTAACGCTGGTTAAACTGGTATATGAGGGTTTGCGCCTACAACACTTGTGTCCTATTTCACCAACAGATGTTAAGATTTAACACGAGTTTAGCAATAGTTAAAACAATAATTGCATTTCACCAGCAAGTGTTAGCGTAACACTCGTGTTAAATCTTTTGTTAAACTAACACGCCAAATTTCTGGTGTTAAGTCCTTAACAATTGTAAATAGTCAAGATGGCGAGCATAAACTCAGCTGTTGATGTCGATTTGCTATATTTAAGACCGTCTAAATGGCATTCGTAATAGAGTATGGCCTATGAGGAGAAATTATTTTGAGAAGCTATCCGAAGAAATTATTTTACGGAGGTATAGACTGTCGAAACAAGTTGCTATGAAGGTTATTGCGGAAGTACAAGAGAGGTTAGAACATGCATCGAAAGGAATATGACGATCTCGCTTTTGCTTTAAGTATTAATAACCTTGCGATTTTATAATTCACTAATTTATGTGGATTATACATTGTCCACCTTCCGTCTTGAAACGTTCAAGTAACTTGCCCTTCTTCGCTCCTCGTTTTAAATGTACATAATACTGATTTAGAACACGTATCGAAAGGAATATGCCCATCCCGCCTTTGCATCAATTATTAATAACTTTGCGATTTTATAATTCACTGAATAATGTGGGTAACACACTAGCCACCTTCCGTCTTGAAACGTTCTAAAGTCACTCGTCACTTGTACTTCTTCGCACCTCGTTTTAAATTTACGTAATACGTTTCGCTTTTCTAGAAATGACACATGCATTTGGATTAAGTTTGTTTCCAATTTTTTCCCACGTAACATCTTTCTCTTTTACATTCACCGCATCCGTCCTGTTTTCCACGATATCGTTATACTTCGTCACCAATTCCATTAACAATCCTTTCTCCATTTATGAGAAATTTGTTTCACGGCTTTTATTTATCCGCCACTTTTTAGCAGTGTGCAGACTGCGGTACAGACGAAAATGAAAACAAAAGCGCATCGTAGTACGTTCAGAAAATAATACAACTCATCCACAGCCTTCTATAGCTGTAATATTTAAAAGTTTCTTGGCGTGTGCTAAGTGTGTTTGTTAACATTTTCAGAAAACAGGTTGGTGAAATGCAAGAAATTGTTAGCGCTGTTACAATTGTTACGTTACATTTGTTAACGTCGATTTTAACATCTGTTGGTGAAATCGGGCATTACAGGTATAAAAGAGGTCCAGGTTACGGGAACGGTAGGCCTGAACTGACTCACAGTTGCCCCATTTAACAAATCAAATTTTAATTCAATACTGAAAATTTTTACAAATCCCTGAATATTCAACAATATGTGCAACACATGGAAATCAAAGCATCACAATCATTAACAAAGCTACTCTTCAAAACACATAACTTTTGCTGAAACAAGAATTTAACCAAGTTAACTAGGAGCCCGGAAAGCATTTAGCTGTAACAGAAACGCAAGCAAGCAGTCACGCCTATATGACCAGAACTTGAAAACACAATAACTTCTGGTCCCGTTACTGACAGAATTTAGCCCGTCTAAAACCCAAACAAAGCTCCCGAGAAGCTTCTTAAAATATAATTATAGTAATAATTTAATTAGAGGATTTTATGGATCAGAAAGGCTACTAAGACAAAATTATTAAAGCTAACAGGCAAGACTGGAGCACCTACCCAAGATCTTAATTCGTCCGACACTAGACACAGACTGTCTTCCCGAGTCGAAGTAATACCGTTAGTAAGACATTCGGAAACCCGCAGCGCTCAAAGAGAGAAGCGGCGGGAATCCGAAGCGATCCCACAGTAAACAGTCTCGAATCGGGAAGACAAGAAAATGAGTGCCGAAAGAAAAAATAAACGGCACAGCAAATAAATGAATTAATCGATAAAATTGCACCGTACAACATTTCTTGAACTCCAATCTCCTTGAGATTGAGACCTCAGTTGGAGAGAAGAAATAAAAATTAAACTACCAAAGCTTAGCTCATATTTATTTGCATTAAGAAACTTAAAATATCTGCTCAACCAAAATTTCCTAAGAAAGTAATATTTTACTTAATTATATTCCCTAGTACTATAAAGAATTATTTCGTGAGATAATTCTGCGCACAGCAAGCATTTTTATTACAGAAAGTGACTTAACGTATTATTTTTGGAGTTCGACCCCATCATCCTCGTAAGCTATTATTTGAAACCCAAAAACCCCTGCTGGCGAGAACTAATATTTTCTGTTGTGCTATCTTACAATTAATTTATTTATTATGATAATTTCACAACAAAATTTGCTGTTCATGGTCACAGTACGAGGCATGCAGTGATTTGCATTGACTAACAACTGTTCCAAACAGGATGTTACTATTGTATAATAAAAATCTACATGTAATCTTCCGTTTTGTCTAAAAATATTAGGTAATCCTAATGAATAGGTATAACATCTCGACGAAAAATGGGTTTTTAAATATCTACACATTTCTCGTATACATTGGAGCAACTCTTAATGTCTCGTTCAACAGTTAAATATTCAATACTTACATAGTATAATTTGGATGTATGTAGTGATAACACATTCCTTATTGTTGACTTACTCTAAAGTATGTTGCGAAATTTATTTTAAAATGGTGATGGTTTGCTGTGGTGACGGAGAAGGGATCAAATACATTTTGGGGGAAGAGTATATTATAGTCATGCTGCATCTTCCATAATTGTATGACAGGTTCAACGTCCCTGAACTTTGCTCAGATGAGACCGAACCAATGGAAACACGCAACCGCGAATCTTGGTCAGCTTTTGCGTCCCTTAAGTAAAGGGAGAAGTATCGTGTAGCATGTCGCTTCATTACTGACAACATTGATATCACTACGCTAATAATTGTCAGCAAATCATCGCTACTGTGTCTACCTCTTATTCTACTTGCCAAGAGGCAAGCACACCCCATTTTGTTAACATTCGTCTAGTGTATCTCACCCTTTAATAATTTCAGATTATTTTCTGTAATGTCTTAACCAATTAGATGGCATATACGTGTTCTTTTCTGTTTGCATGTCACGTATGTCAAGACCTATTATTAATTTTATGTTCAACAATGGCGTCTGTTTGTTATGGCTTTCTTTTTAATTAATATTTAAACAAATAGATATATAGAATGCGAGAGATAACCCCCTTCGAGGTTTCCAATTCAAAACTTGCTAGTAACCTTCTCAATTCCAGTTTTACATAATTAATTTTGCTACATTTTATTATGCTTGGTATAGATTTGTGTTGAATTTGAGGGACCAAATAATATAGGCCCTGTGGCGCAACGGATAACGCGTCTGACTACGGATCAGAAGATTCCAGGTTCGAATCCTGGCAGGGTCGTGTAAATTTTTTAATACCTCCGAAATGCCCAGTGTAGGTATGAATCACTATTTCGTGTGCTACTAAACATTTTAATTTAGCAACGAAAACGAAATTTTGTTTCTTTTCATTCCTTTTTCTTTCAGCATACAGTTTTTTAAAATAGGTTTTCGCTCAACGTTTCACTGTTGATAATAACCTCTCTTTTGACTTTCCAATCGAAAATTTATCTTGAAACTCTCAAATTCATTTATATAATGACTGATTTTGGTATATTTTTCTCTCAGTTCGTAGGTATATAAAGCAATATTTTCTAACGCACTTAGCCACATTGGCCCTGTTGGGCAACGGACAACGCGCCTGACTACGGATCAGAAGATTCCAGGTTCGAATCCTGGCGGGGTCGAATACATTTGGTACTATTTCTATCATTTTGGAAAATCGTATTTTTGCTGAAAATATATTGAGAAAAGAAATATCAACCATGGTATTTCTTCTTTGAAATTTAATAAATATGTAACTCAAATATTACAACATTACTAGTATTTATTCAAACACATGAGACGTTTAAAGAAAAGTTCTAACGTTGATCGAAAATGTACCACACTAGGTACAATTGTGATCACTTGTTGGTACAATTTTGATCACAGGCATCTTCCACACCAACACAAACTTCGCGGTACCAAACATTACACTTTTGGCAGCGAATCCAAATCACCTTTTTCCATTGATTCCGCACTGTAATAATTCAATAAACAAAATGCACAATTACTATCACCGTTTTCTGCTGGTGATATGAAGCTTTTAATAGTTCCCTTATCATTTTTCGTAGATTTGCATTCCTGTTTATTGTTCTTGTTGCTCTTGTTTATTTCTTTCTTCGTTCCATGTTGGAAAAGACATCTCTTGCTTTGGACCTTTTTCAGGTTTTCATCCGAAGAGAGTCGAAGTGTTGTCTATGTTTTCCTTTTCCGAGAAGACACTTTTTCCTCTGGAGTTGGCAAAATGGACTTGACAGCATCGTGCGGAGAAACGTTATTGGGTGCTGGTGTTATGGATTTTCCGTGTTCTTCATTTACTTCTTTTGAAGATATGAACTCTGTACCCTGAATGCTGGTAGTAGCTTCATTGTGGGGAATTGATAGAACAGCAGCCTCGAAGGTGCAAATTCCTCCTCGGGCACAATGTCTCAAATGTTTCAAATTATTTTTCTGAGCCAATTGAAATGCAGCTCTTCTTAACTGGAGTGGCGACAGACCCAATCCTGGCTTCTCTAGAAATAAAGCTCTCAGGACCAAAGCCTCTTCCATTTCGGAATTGAGAACCGTTGGATGGCCAATTTTGTTTTCTATAGTTGGAAGTAAACCAGCCCGCATTTTCTTAATTTGTACTTTACCATGCAAAATACTGAAAGTAATGTCATATAATTCTGATGCATCTCTAATGCTTACATGCCCATTCATTACACTCTTCAAGGCCTCATCTAAAGCAGTCTGACTCCGTTTATTCTAAAGTTTCTTTTCTGGTCTTTTTCGGGGCATATAAAAAGGAAAATGGAGGTTTGTTTGAAATTAAGTATGATAAAAATGTACAATTAACATTAACCTAAACAATCAATAAATTTGGGCAAGTTTGCAGTGCTGTATAATATGCCTATGTTAACCAGTTAGAGCGAAACAACTAAATAACCGCAGTGATCGAAATTGTACTATGGTATCGAAATTGTACCTTTTTTCTGTTCCAAAATGTACTGTTGGTAAGGTTCAAGTTATGACAAATATTTCTGAGCATTGCCAAGAGATGGCGCCACATGTCACGTAGTCTTTATAGTTGCTTCTGAACATGTGGGAACGTAAAGCAAGTCACTAACCTCACTAACATAACATCTGCACGCATTTAAAACTAGGCAATTTTTTTTTAAGAATGCATAAAACTAAGCAACTCCACTTACTTCTAAACAAGAAAAGCTTTATATCTCCGTATCACAAACTGGTGTAGTATTGCAAAACACTGGCGGATCTGCAGAGTCCTGACACACTAACGCTACTCTAAGGCAAGCGCTACCAATACTACGAAACTAAAAAATGGCGCTAAACCTTATGTTGATCGAAATAGTATCTATATCGAAATTGTACCACCTTACCCTATATAGATTACGAGAGATACCCCTCTTCTAGGTTTCCAATTCAAAATTTGCTAGTAACTTTCTCAATTCCAATTTTAAATTATTAAATTTGCAACATTTTCTTATGCTCCGTATTTTTTGTGCTAAATTTGAGAAGCTTATTAACACGGGCCCTGTGGCGCAACGGATAACGCGTCTGACTACGGATCAGAAGATTCCAGGTTCGAATCCTGGCAGGGTCGTGCAAATTTTTTAATACTTCAGAAATGCCCAGTGTAGGCATGAATCACTATTTCGTGTGCTACTAAACATTTTAATTTAGCAACGGAAACGAAATTTTGTTTGTTTTCAGCATTCCTTTTTTTTTTTTTTTTTTTTTTCAGCATACGGTTTTTTTAAATAGGTTTTTGTTCAACGTTTCACTGTTGATAATAACATTTCTTTTGGCTTTCCAATCGAAAATTTCTCTTGAAACTCTCAAATTCATTTAAATAACGACTGATTTTGGTATATTTTTTCTCTTATTTCGTAGGTATATAAACCAATATTTTTATTCGTATTTTCTAACATAATTAGACACATTGGCCCTGTGGCGCAACGGATAACGCGTTTGACTACGGATCAGAAGATTCCAGGTTCGAATCCTGGCAGCGTCGAATATGCTTTTTACTATTTCAGAACTTATCAGCGCAATAAAAATCTCAATTCTGTGTACTTCTGAATATTTGATTATTATTTTATAGTTTATTAAAAGTAATTCGAACGATTTTATTAGTCATTTTCAAAACATGTTATAGAGAAGAGACGGAAACGAGGCAATGGCAGAGAGAGGGTAAACATTAAGAGGGAAAATGGAAAAGTGAGAAAACGGGGTAAGGTACAGAGAGACATTAAATGGCACACAGAAAAGATCAATGCATTTAACGCAACAACGAGGGAGAGGAAGTAAAGAAGCAACTGTTGCCGACAACTAGCAGCATTTAGACACCACTTGGGATCGAGAGTGACGACACTTCAAATTAACCAAACATTGCACCCCTCCCTGGGGAAAACTCAACAAGAATTGGCAAGGGGCTGCAGTACACGATCCACTGACTAGATAGCAGCCTAATTACTCTAGGGAGAATGTTCCAGCCGCATCCCTCAAAACTTGCAGCGTTTATGTGCACACATCTTCTCTTGTCATGCAATGTCATGTCAAATAAGAAGTGATATTGATGCACATTTCCATTAACAATGATTTACAAAAATAAAATGATGTAAAGTGTTTCCATTCTTTTCAGATCAAGGCACTCAACATGTAAAAATTGTTAAAAACTGCAAAAAGAATTATCGATTTTTAGCAGTAATATTACCAGTACCTTTTAATAGGGTTTAGTAAGTTTTATTGAAGATACTAAAATCATTAAGTACCAGGGCAAACAAGTCCACCTCCATACCTGAGGACGAAGCATATTCCCTGTCATGCAACGCCGAGACTCCCACCAACGTTTAAAGCTCTCAGACAAGCAGACTGAAG
This sequence comes from Mantis religiosa, assembly GCA_030765055.1. Lineage (NCBI taxonomy): Eukaryota > Metazoa > Arthropoda > Insecta > Mantodea > Mantidae > Mantis > Mantis religiosa. Next base: position 122,280,484 of record CM060957.1, on the reverse strand, counting down.
GCGAAGTGAAGCGAAAGTGAGGTACAGGAAATTCGACGGATGTAATTGACCTTTCAAGCATTTGTCTAGCGACCTCTACACCCCCTTAAACCACTAACGAGAAAGGTCGGTCGTAGGGAATGAACCAAACATCTCCCGCATATGCTCACTCAGTAAAAAAGTACAACTCAAATTTCAGATTCTCTTAAAATAAAATTTGTGCTTATTATACGAGGTACGTCCAGAAAGTAAGTTCTGTTTGGTAATAAAATTAAATTGTGTACAGATACAGAAAAATTATTTATTGCACAAAAATCTACAACCCTTAAACTACTATTCTACATAACTGCCGAAATTTTGCAGGCATTTGTCATAGTGAGGCACAAGTTTTTGTATACCTTCTTCATAGAAGTTTGTCGCCTGTGTCTTCAACCAGTTGGAAACATTTTCTTTCAGCTCTTCGTCATTGTTGAAGTGTTGACCGCCAAGGAAAGATTTGAGATGCAAAAACAGAAGAAAGTTGCTAGGAGCGAGGTCAAAACTGTACGGGGGGTGGTCAAACACGTCTCAGCCAAATCCCTGTAGGATGTTCTTCGTCGCATTTGCAGTGTATGGTCGTGCGTTGTCGTGAAGAAACACAACAACTTTTGACAGCCGATAAATTTCAATTGGTTTCACTTTCCTAGCATTCAGAAAACGAATCACACATCTGATTTCACATGCAGCGGGATTTTCAATCAACACCGACATTGTAAACAAGCACAACAAAGCGTACGTGGCTGACAGCGATCTCACAATGGCGCACGTTTCTTCTCCTTGATACAGAGCATCTACCGCGCATGTGCGGAACTACGATCGCAGCGCTGCAGCGGAGATAAATTGAACCAGAACTTACTTTCTGGACGCCCCTTGTATTATTAAAGCAGTATGCAGCTGGCTAAATCTTAAATGTGGTAGTAGATTCTATTAATATAGTTTGGTGAGTGTCATTTTATCAACACGTTATTGTTCAATTTAACTTAAAACACACACGCTTCAGTGCTAAATCATCTGTTAACAAGTAAATCCTGTTATAATTTGAATAACATCAGACTAATAGGATCCAAAATTTCATCATGATGGAAAATTATATTAATTTATTGTGTAAATGAACTGAAACTTTAATTAAAGGACGGGTTTTATGTAGTAGTTTATTTTGTGCATAAACATGGACATAAGCATACGGTGTAATCATGTGATACGAAGTTTATATTTGTTTAGTATATTTATTCATAAGATGACTAGAGAAAGACGCTTCAGTTTCTAAAATGTATTGTACCTATTTCAAGCTTTATCTTCCTATAATTTCCATAATATCATCTGTAGTGTGAGTTGTTTTATGTAATAATTACTATAAAATTTAAAGCCATTTAAAGAGATAATAGCTTTAGTATTTTAAATTTGTTTGTTTCTCTGTTCTCAAAGTAGCATTTTGGTGCATCCCTATATCTATGCACAAACAAATAGTTTCTAAATTAGCATAGCAAAGAGAAACTTTTCACACTTATGAAAAACAGTAAAAGGTTTTGCAGAAATCCAGTATCCTAGAACATAAGTTTTACAAGGCATACATTATAAAAATGTGTAGTCACATGATTTCCTTAAGCTACTATAAGATTTCATTTTTTGTGTTTTTGTTCTGTAAAATATAAATAAATTCTTACTTTATATTTGCTCATGCTAATCGTTGTAAGTACAAGGGAATATAGGAGGCTGTAAAAGCAAAAGCAACCAGCAAAAGGCTGGTTTTGGGATTGCATACTTCTTCTATGATATTACGAAAAATATGAAACGCTGATGGCACTTCAGAAATGATAAGAGTATTGAAAAATTCCAACAAATACCATTGCATGTGTACAAATGAATGATGAAAGCGAATAAAGCAATTAAGAAAATATATTCAACATACCGTTGACAAAATCACTTTGTAATACACCTTTATCTGAATAGAGTGCAAAATATAACTTTTATTGTATTTATTCATTCCTTGCTTTATTCATTGTGCAAAACAAATAGCTTTGATAGCTCAAAACAGTTTGACGATGACATTTTTTGGAGCATAATAATTGCAAAGAATGTTCTAAAGAACACCTGGGAACATACGAGGGTGGGTAAAAAGGTAATGCCTCCTATTTGGTTTTCCTTAGATAAGTAAGTTATGTGAAAACTTTGAATTTGGCGCAATTCCTCAAACCTTCTTCTCCAATTCCCTGCAGTAGTAACTTCCTAAGTCAACAGGTGGCAGCACTGCATCCTCTTGCAAAATGGCTGACATCGACATTCGTATTAAAGAGCGTTCTGTGATTGAATTTTTGACTGCGGAAGGCGAAACGCCAATTCACATTCACGAAAGGCTAAAACATGTGTATGCTGATGCAACGGTGGATGTCAGCACTGTTAGACGATGGGTTCGTCGCTGTAACGTAGCTGAAGGGCAAACACCATTGGCAGATGAAAAGCGAAGTGGCAGGCCGGTGACTGCAGTGACTCCATGCAACATTCAGCGAGTCGATGACATCATTCGTGGTGATCGCCGGGTAACAAAGAAACAAGGAAAACAATAGCCTCCTAACACTTGCAGCGCTTCAATTTGGAGAGAGAGAAGTTTCTGGAAAAAATTGTTACTGGAGACGAAACGTGGGTTCATTTTTTGAACCTGAATCAAAGAGGCAGTCAATGGAGTGGCATCACACAACGTCACAGAAGAAAAAAGAATTCAAAACACAGCGGTCGGCAGGGAAAGTTATGGCGACAGTGTTTTGGGATGCAGAGGGTGTGCTTATAATTGATTTTTTGGAGCAGGGATGCACAATAAATTCTGCCCAATACGTCAGAACTGTCAGAAAGCTGAAAGCACGTCTTCGCCGAGTTCGCCCAACAAAAACTATGGCTGATGTTCTTTTGCATGACAATGCAAGACTACACACCGTTAAACCACTGCAGAAATTGAGAAATTGGGATGGCAAGTCTTACCTCACCCCTCATACAGCCCTGACCTGGCAGCATCAGACTTCCATCTGTTCGGGCCACTAAAGGAAGCTGATCGTGGGATTCATTTTGAAGATGAGGAGGCTGTGAAAACGTCCGTGCGTCAATGGCTTAGGAAGCAAGACCGTGCGTTTTACCACACTGGAATACACGCCCGTTAAAAGGTGGACCAAAACTGTGGAAAAGGACGGAGATTATATTGAATAATGAAAAATTAATCGTCAATGTTCTAGTTTTCAAGCTATGTAAATTGGGTTCAATTTTCTTGGCAATTAAAAGAAAAAAATAGGAACATTACTTTTTGACCCACCCTTATTTAACGATCAGAGCGCATTACCCTTACGCCTGTGTACCCCTGCAGTGCAGCAACTGAGGGAAGTTATTTACCCTCCTGGTTTATAAGGAGATATAGTTCACATATTTACGTATATTCTATGTAGCAACGCCTGAATCAGAAAGAACTGGATAAACGAATGCAGTTGTTTCTGATTTTGGAAAGGTGTTTTGGTGGATAGCCAGGGGAAGAGGAACCCCCGTCGCTAATCCCCGTGTCCTGGAGTGACAGATGGGTGGGACATCTGGAGTGTCCAAGATACCGATCAGCGTAAAGTGCATGTACAAATTCGTTTATGATAACAAGTGGGGAAGGCCATGGATCCTGGCATTAAGAGGGCTTTGCTGGCCAGCATCTGCTTCATTCAGATTCACAGTGGAAACTCATCGGGCTAATTCGATTCAATTCCTTCATTTCACTTGTTTTCTGCTACTCTCCCATCCACTGAATAAAAATTTATACAAGCCAATTGTAACAATGATGTTATTTGAGCAGGGTGTTGAAGAACAAATTGCCGCAAGTAAAGTGGCATGGTCATGTCTGCATTGTTAACTGATAAATGCAGCGGAGGGGAAGGGGGCCTAAGAGCGTACCTATTGTGTGTTACAATAGCACAGCAAGGGTAGATAGGGAGTGCTCCTGCAAAACATTTTAAGATTTTAACACCATAGTAACTAAAGGTATTTAGAATACTAAATAAAAGTACTTAATCCAGGGTTATTTGGCACCAAAGTTGCTCTTTTTGAGCAAGGATGAATTATGGACCTAATCGTATCATCATTATCGTATATGTAATAGATAAATGATTTGCTTTATTAATATTCCATAGATACTCTGTAGTCTGTCCTTATAAAACTCATTTTTTCCATTGGTTTTTCATGAATCAAGATATTACCATGATTTCGGTTAGGTTGTATTTTTATTACTCAGGTTATCTTTAAAGCATTAAGTATATATTTTTAGAATATAACCAATTAGTTGTGTTGTTCTTTTATCTGAAAGAAGGGGTTTGGAAATAAGGATTGGGGTGATATTTGTAAATTATATGCGGTATACAATTTTCACTCGTGGCTAAAGCTATTAAAAGTTTTTGATAGCTTCAGTAATGTGAACATTTGAAGATAAGGGGATTGAAATTCAGTAGCTCAAGTGCAAAAATGTGTGCTGCGATTGGTAGAACAGTGTATTTTTGTTCGTAAAAGATTAAAAATAAAAGATCAGGGCAACTTTTAAAAACTTCAAGGTCCCATAACGATTAAGTAGATGACTAGTATTATGATCGGTACCACGTAATCAATTAATTATTTACTATTTTGACCAAATGGTTTAAATAATGCAGATTTCTAATTAAAGTACTGACAAATTTTGACAACTATGCGTTAGCTTTATAATTTTCACTGTATTTTCTCAAATAAGCCAAAGATTGTTGATTTGTAAGTTAAAAGTTGAAAATATATCTAACACAAGTTTGCAAAAATTCCAAGGTAGCTTATTTGTATGCAGATTCTAAAATTTAAGTGTACCAAATTTAGTTTTAAAATATTATCAAAATGATTCCTTGAAATCCATTCCGAAATCAGAGGCAAATATGGTGACTGGAAGACTATATGCAACTCTCCCACTCCCTAAATAAATCAGATACAAAAATATTTCAGTTTCATTTACGCATTTGTATTGAAGGTATTAAAAATAGATTCTGGACTGCTATGGGTGGCCGTTAAGACGAGCTGGTGAATAGGAGATCCACGGTACAAATCCCTCAACGATTGTTCTCCTTGACTAAAGCTTTTCTTCAGTTTTCATAACTGTCAAATGTCGGGAGGTACCCTAAACTTAGCAGAGCTACGTTTTTCCCCCTAGTATAATTTATTTTCTTTATCATCAGCGTTTACTATCTGTTGGTGTCATATGTGGTAAGAAAAGGCGTTGAATGCTATTTAAAGAAAATTCAAATCGACTATGTTTCCGACGAAATGCCATAAATATTCTCCCATACTGGTACTTAATGGAACAGGATTGAATGTAAGTGGCATAAATATAATTCATACAGTTTCGAACGTGTTTGGATAATTATATACGTTGTGTTTCAGAATCGATCAACTAACTTTAAGAAGTTATAGAGGAGTTTTGGTAGAACAGTTTGAGATAAGACACTTATGGTCCTAGAGAGCATGATTTTGTGCAATAAATTTGAGCCAGTATGCCACCGATACCCCTTCAATTATACATGCTGCATTGCTAAAACTTGTATGGCTGTGACTCAGTGGTAATTTGTAATTTAAGGAATTCTCAGGTCAGTTCATTGTCAGTTAAAACTCCGCTTCTCTTATTACCTTTTATTTTAATTCTTTATATTGTTGATTGTGAAGGATATGGAATATGCATTGGACCATTTTTACAAGGGCTGTTCAATAAAGAATGATCATAATTTTTTAAGGTCAAAATTTTTCGCAATAAAATTCAATCTTATTATATTCTGTTAGCTTAATGTGAAACAAACACGCCATAGTAGTTTCATTGTTGGTACTCCTGGTTCCCGCCTGTGAGAAACAGACAAGTTCAGATATGTTCAGTATCGCCTACCGCTGCAATGGAGGTAACATGCAGTTAAAGTTGATGTTAGAGGAAGATCCGGAGTTTCTTTTAAATGTAATCACTGCTGATGAAACTTGGCTATATCATTTTGATCCTGAGAGCAAGCAGCAAAGCTCAGTGTGGAAATCTCCTTCTTCACCAACCCCCCAAAAAGCAAAAGTGATTGCTTCTGTTGGGAAAGTTATGGTCATCTCATTCTTTGATATTCATGGAATGATTAATCAGCGTGTTCTACCTGCACACACATCAGTAACTGGACAATACTACAGGGATGTCCTGAAAACATTGCAAGTCCATATCAGGTGCAAAAGACTACATTTCCGTGAAGCAGGCTGCATGCTGCACCACGATTAATGCGCGGCCGCATATTGCCTAAGTTGTTGCTGAATATCTTGCAAAAATCAATGTGAAGTGCATCCCTCACCCTCCCTATAGTCCGGATTTTGCCCATGTGACTTTTTCTATTCCCTAACTTGAAGAAACGTCTTCGTGGGAGGCATTATCCATCATCAGAAGCAGTAGTGAAGGCTGCGGAGGCGATTTTGAAGGATATCTCAGAAAATGGTTCCCAGCATGTCTTTGAAGACTGGCAGAAACGCTGGGACAAGTGCATCGCATTCAGGGGAGACTATTTTGAGTAGGATCATCAAAATTATGAGGATGGGTAAAGCTACGTTGTCAAAAAAATTGTGATCATTCTTTACTAAACAGCCCTCGTATTACCACTGCTCTTAAATTTAATCAGGCAGGAAAAAAATATAACAGTCATGGACAGCCGAGGGCGACGTCACGAGCTGGATGTACATGCATGCCTCTTTTTTGTACCGTTCTGATATTCCAGAACTTCCGATTTCGGAAAGTCTAGAAGAATCGACTTCCAGAGTGTTTCTTTCAGGCAATTCGAGATACTTTGATTTGAAGAGCATTTCTTCCGTGACCCGCTGATATGAGCTCAAAAGCCAGCCCAGCAAGTTCAATTCAACTGTGTAGTTGTGAGTAGGCCAGCCAGAGTACTATAAAATCGAAGACTTAATGGCAAGTAGTGAGTATCAGTGCCAATCTGCAAACGGTGATTTAGTGAACGTCGAGAAGCTACAAGCAGCGCGAGTTGGTATAAAAAGAGGTAATGCTACGGAAAGAAAGTGTTTGGTCTGCGCATTTGTAAAATGTGAGAATGATTATATGTTAGCATTGGACTAACGATTCTAGTAACAAATAAAGCGAGTTTAGTGAATTTCGTGTTGATTTAGTCAGAATGTTGAAGCAAATTGATTTGCGAACAAGGATTACCACGTTGGCGCTACAAATTGAAGCTAATTTATTGGCGGGCAAATAGTTTCACTTTTACGGGACAGTTTGAAACAAATAGTGTTTAGCTCAGGGTTAAGCAATGAGGTTAATCACAGGGTATGCGTGGATATGTGTGAGAATGATAGTTTAATGACACTAGAATGCCCGTTTCAAACTGATTTATTGACTGCTTCTTTTTCTCAGAACATCGAACTTGAAGTTGCCGACCAAGGATTACCGATATCCCTGTTTAGAGTTACTGAAGGCGGAATGTTTATTACTCGATAAACTTTATTCGTTCCTCACGTATATATGAACCGACAAATATCTTCTCTCATTTCTGGTATGCCTGGCCCAAGACAGAACAAGAGGACTGTCTTAATCGCCCTCACGCCTCGAACTGTCTTAATGGCTTGCCAGCCACGAAGTGTTCTAATCGGCCTGACGCCGAAGACTGTTGTCCACAGCTGCGCGTGTGGGTGTATATGCCACTTTCACTTTCTGAAAGCCCTCTTCATTCAACCAAAGATTCCCTTTGTGACCATTTTGTCATTGTCCTTATTATTATGGACGGAAGAATACCTCATTCAACAAGTCAAGTGCTCCCCTTTAGAAATCTGCTAAGGACACTGCTTCTTACATTTCTTTTGTTATAACAACTAGCCTCCCAAACTGCTATTCGACTCAACTGTCCTCGCACGTGTTGTAACAAAGAACGAACATTCCTTTGACATCCATCATGATTCTTTACTTATTACAATCCTTTAATTTCGGTATCAATGTTTATAAACATAAAGACCTATAATTAATTTCATTGTTTTAAATTCCACATGAAACCCAAAATATAGTTTCGCTCTTACCTCTGTTACTATTCGACTTAAACAGAGAAGTTCAAAAATTCAATTTTGAGATGTCAGTGGTAATGCATGTTTTGAGGGTTCCTGAGTGCGGTAATCCGAACTCTGTGCAATAATCTACTATGGAAACAAAATCATGTCGCATGTTAATACAACGAGCATGGCAGTAACAAGAGACCGAGAAAGTTTAATTAGTGCATGTTAACTGTTAAGTTTAGTATTTCCAGGGAATGGCAACGAGTGAAGAGAACGGTGTTATTACAGATTTTTGTGCTCACTGGAACTTACGTGTGAATGCAAGTTTAAGGAAAGTTAAAAACCACATAAAACATAGTAGAGGGATGCTGGCGTACCTTGTCCCCCAGTTCAAGGAGTGTCTGGCATGGCTTTGAAGGAAAGCAAAACGATGGAGAGGAAGACTGCGGTCCCATTGTCTGCTTTAAGCTAATTGAACTAGGGTTTATACCCCGCTTTAAGCAATTCAATTATCCAGGAGCCAGAGTAACGACATTGATTAGACCAAACTCCTTCCACAACATATGGCCGTTAACTAAGAGAGACCCCAGTAGAATCAAATTAACAATTGCCTGCCTGCCTTTGTTACTCGAATGAGCAAAGGCATCATCAGCCAGTCTCACGTGTGTTACAGTTGGGAATCTTCGTTTTCCTGACAAGACGTGATACCAAACACAGCTTTGTACTTGCTTTGTGCTGCATTTTCCTCTAGCGACACGTACGTGTCTCTACCGACATATTTACCGCTTTCTCACCTCCCTCTCTGCATTACCTATTGTTATGCATTTAGTTATCTGCACTAACGATACACTGTAGCACACAAACAAGTTTAAAAAATATGTGTTAAGCTCACATAACTTTCTTTACTCCCAATTCGTTCAAAAACTTCTTTTCTATACAATTGTGTTTAGTGAAACAAAGGTTGCTTATGGAAGAGGGATAGGTACAGGATGATGAAGCGATAGTGAATTCTTAAAAAGTGAGTCGCAATGTGCTGCTTTGAATTGCACACACTTTGATGGCCAAGAAAAAATAAAACGATTCTAATGTGTTACATTCGCATCATTTTTCCTACTCATTGTTCTAGAAATAGTTCTTACAGAAACTTATTGTTATATTTACTTCTTGAGCAGCCATCATATAACATGAAAAATTAATTAGACTATCTTATAATGACTGGAAAAAAAGAAAATCACAAGTAAACTTAAAAACACAACAAAGGTTTGTTAATAAAATCAAAGAAATTAAACAAAAATTAAAACTTCCTTACTTAAAACTTGGAAACGAGAATCGACCCTTTAGAAATGTTTGATAATGAACACTATCTACACTTAGCTACAGAAATTACCAAATCTGAAACAAATGACACTATAAATAATTAATTTAAGACATCCTGCCAATTGCGGCATACTCCAGTGCCATTAAGTTGCAAAACCGCATATTATATAAATTGTTTGGGTTCTTGTGGTTGAAATTTGGAGCTATGAGTTCTCTTCTCAGGTGAATGGTTATAGGAAAATGGGTTTGTAGATGTAGGTTGCCCAGTGGAATCAATAATTCTCAGATGACTGTGAAATTTTGTTTAATTATCTTGTAGTGTGTTTGTTCCATTAAGACTGAGTTGCAACGGTGACCACTTCTAGTTAAATTCTACCAACGTATTATATTTTCCTCTCCCGACTAATACGTCTGACTTCTTTAAGTATGATGTAGCAAGTCTTTTACTAAATGTTACATTTTCTTCTCCCGACCGACACTAACACGTCTCACCTCTTGAAGTACGGTATAGCAAGCAAGTTTTACTAAGATATTACATCTTCTTTCGACTAATACGTCTCACCTCTTGAAGGACGATCTAGCAAGTAAGTTTCCTCGACCTCGCGATTCAGTTCGAACCTAATTCTGCTCCCCACTCTCACTTATCACATGACCAAAATAGCTCACCCTTCTCTCCATTTTTAAAATTTTACATTATTATTGGTTTCTGATTTATTTCGATTTATTTTTCATTGGTTTCCAAAACTCATCTAACTCACTTACTTAACGCCTACCCTGAGTTCTGACACACCTACCCTGGGCTCTCTGTAACTCTCGTTATCACTTCATGCTTCATCGCACCCTGAAAGCCTTTTTGTCTCAATGCATTCCTTGGTACTAGCGATCTATGGTTCTAAGACGTTCAACCCTTTCTGACACAAAGAAGATAACGGTCCTCTTTCCTGTCGCTTACAGCGTGTAGATTTTACCCGAGTATTCTCCCTACCTTGCCTTGATGCTGACATACCTTGCTATATTAAATTATGTTCTTTCCTCATTCTTTAATTAAATAAACCGCTATTTTATTCATCATCCTAACCATTCTAATTTCATATTAATATAATAAGATTTCTTTATATTGGTTTATCAAAGCATTTTTATTAATTAATATTCCTTTCTTCAATATCGAGATTTCTATTAATTTGTTGCCTCCTAATCGCTGTCTGATACTGACTGCGGTTACACAATGAATGGCTACATGTTTACACTGACGGTTCCAGCTTACCAAATAATGGTGGTAGGTACTGCTGCTGGCACAATATGCCCACTCTTTTCTTTCTATAAAAGATTTAGTTTAAATGATACAAATTTTGACGGATAAATTTTGTCAATCCTTCCGAGCTTACAAAATCTTCTATATCATATAAATAAACTTGAAAAAGTTGTGTTGTTATCTGACTTTAAAGCAGCTATAATATCCATAAAATCTTATATAACACCTAAACATCTGAATACTGCAGAATGGCGTAAAATAATAAAACAGTTAATTAATTTAAATAAAAGATTAATATTCCAATGGATTCCAGCACATTGAAGAATTCATGGTAATGAAACAACTGACTTTCTAGCTAAAAAGGCAGTAAAATAGTGCAAACTCATTTGAGTCACTAAGTTATCACTCTATCGAAAGAATAATTATATCAACATATAATAAAAAAATTAAAGAAGATAATCTATTACAAAAAAACGAAAACTATGGGAAAAGTTATGTAACAGCACGACTAGAATCAATACACTACCAAGCAAATACTTTGTAGCAACTTTTAGACTTCTAACAGGCCGTGACTGTGTCAGTAAACATTTATTCAGGATTGGTATAGTTAGATCTCCTCTGTGTCCTTTCTGTAAACTTAAAGAAGATATGGATGGAAACTACCTGCTACGCTGCCTAACATTTAATCATCGTACCAACATAACATCAAGATACTGGAGTGCAAGACAGCGAATGGCTTCTTGCCAGCTGTTTAACAATAATATCAACCAACCACAGTTATTTCTTTTAAATCCAGAAAAAGTTTCCGTAAACATTCACAAATTTCGTTGTAGCACACTCTAGTTAAAGTAATGTCAGGCTTTAAAATAAAATAAAACAGAACATGTCGCTGTGTAATGATTTTGAAATGCCATGCTCCTTGCATCACCATGTCATGGCCGGGATTTGAACCACGGATCTCCTGGTTTCCGTCCAGTCGCTCTAACCCATTGAGCTACCATGGTTAACATTGAATTTTTCATGTTGACTCTATCCATCAAAAACCTTAGCCTATATACGGCTAGTGTGGAGAAATGATTAATTTCCATCAATTAACTTAAATAATAAGAGTTAAATGATGAAGCCTGGGACTCAAGTACTTACGATAGTAAGTTGCCACAACGGTGTATTTCGAATGCGATAGCCCCTAGTGGTCTACTGGGAAAATATACGAGTCAAATGGAGAATTTAATGTCAGGACGGCGCGTTGACCATGGTAGCTCAACGGGTTAGAGCGACTGGACGGAAACCAGGAGATCCGTGGTTCAAATCCCGGCCATGGTATTGAATTTTTCATGTTGACTCTATCCATCTAAGTACCTATTTGAAAATGAAACAAAAAATGCCCGCCTCGGTAGCATAGATGGTAGCATGTCTGCCTCACGTTCAAGAGGTCCCGAGTTCGAATCTCGGTCAGGGTGAGTTATCTGTATAAGGTTTTTTCGGGGTTTTCCCTTATCCTGAAAGACGAATGTCAGGTAACTTTAAGCTCTATGGACCCTGGGCTGACTTGAGCATCATTTCAGCTATTCCATTCATTGTCCGATATGACTTGACGTTGGAGGACGTAAATTAAAAAAAAATAAAGAATATCTCTGAATTGGCTAACTTCACAATAATAACAAATGTTTATAATAAATGTCTTACTTTAATAAAATCTATAATTTTTCTGAAGTGCAGTTTTGTCTATTTCATACCAATTCTTCTAATGCTTCTGAAAGAAGACAACTTCTCAGTTATTCCCAGAAACTTTAAGACAACCGTTTCATTTAATATATTAAACCTATGGCATTTTGGCCAAACTCTTTAGGGCCAATTTTGAGAAAAACTAAAGTAACTGAACTTTTTTCATGTACAGAGTAAAACATGGTTGGGGATTTTCTTAAAAATCTTCGTGTCCTTTTTTTTCGAGGAGGCTACCTTAAATACCAAGCTTGGCGTTCAACCGACCTTTCATTTTTTAGTTACGCTATTTTCACAGACCGATAGTCACAAAAGAATGTTTTCTAAAAACGCTCTTTTTTAATTCAGAAAGTCTCAAAACCTACACTTCTGGTGAAATCTCATATTGAATACAATGCTTTCACTATAGATAGTTACGTAGTACACATAGAATGGTGTCACCGATGGCATTGTTGTGCGGCTGCTGCAAGCGCGAGCCCTGCGGGTGGGCAGGAGAGCTTGACGCTTCCCAAGAGAAAAAATAGCTACTTAGCACTTGTTAAAAGCATAAAGTGTTTTTTTTTTCTAATCAATAACAAACAATATTTGGGAAATATTTAATGCCACAAAAAATCAAATGGCAAAAAAAAAAAAAAAAAAAAAAAAAAAAAAAAAAAAAAAAAAATCTACATTTTGGTGTTTTAAACTTTTTCTACCTCTTACCATTAGATACAATTCTGACAAATTAATTTAGAATGAAAAGAAATTCACATGGTGCTCGCAGAAAATTCAAGATATACATTTTCTTTGTTATGCAAATATATAGTGGTATTTTATTTAAATAAATATTGCCAGTTTTAAGAGAAAAAAGAAAAGTTTCCATGTAAACAATAACTTGGGTTGAAAGATGTTCTTGAATTCCGTATTCTTGGAGAAAGATAAACGTAATTGTTCGGTGCTTAGCCAACGTTTGACACATACGCATTCATGCACACACGTATATTTCTCTAAAGATGTTAGTTGGGTTTACTCCTATGATATCCCGAAATCTAATTTTTGAGTTGAATGCAATGCAATGCTTACTTTGACTGGTTATTGTGCTTAAAACATCAGTAAAACTGATAAATAAAAACTCAAAAATCTAATTTAATCTCTATTCTCACATTTGTAAGGGGGCCCGCCATGGTAGCGTGGTGGTAGCGTGTCTGCCTCACGTTCAAGAAGTCCGGAGTTCGAATCTCGATCAGGGTGAGTTACCTGGATACGGCTTTTTCCAGGGTTTTCCCTTATGCTGAAAGACGAATGTCGGGTAACTCTAAGCTCTACGGACCCCGGGCTCATTTGAGCATCATTTCACCCACTCCATTCAACGTCCGATATGACTTAACGTTGGAGGACGTAAATTAAAAAAAAAGAAACATTTGTAAGGCCCTGCAAAGTTTATATTTCTGGACTAGGATTTTGATCAGTAGTGTTTGTAGGTTAAGCTAATTAAATTATAAGAAACAAGAACTTTATTTTTATAATTATTATTTATTATTATTATTATTATTATTATTATTATTATTATTATTATTATTATTATTATTATTATTATTATTATTATTATTATTATTATTATTATTATTATTATTATTATTATTATTATTATTATTATTATTATTATTATTATTATTATTATTATTATTATTATTATTATTATTATTATTATTATTATTATTATTATTATTATTATTATTATTATTATTATTATTATTATTAGTATTATTAGTATTATTAGTATTATTAGTATTATTAGTATTATTAGTATTATTAGTATTATTATTATTATTATTATTATTATTATTATTATTATTATTATTATTATTATTATTATTATTATTATTATTATTATTATTATTATTATTATTATTATTATTATTATTATTATTATTATTATTATTATTATTATTATTATTATTATTATTATTATTATTATTATTATTATTATTATTATTATTATTATTATTATTATTATTATTATTATTATTATTATTATTATTATTATTATTATTATTATTATTATTATTATTATTATTATTATTATTATTATTATTATTATTATTATTATTATTATTATTATTATTATTATTATTATTATTATTATTATTATTATTATTATTATTATTATTATTATTATTATTATTATTATTATTATTATTATTATTATTATTATTATTATTATTATTATTGTTATTATTGTTATTATTATTATTATTATTATTATTATTATTATTATTGTTATTGTTATTGTTATTATTATTATTATTATTATTATTATTATTATTATTATTATTATTATTATTATTATTATTATTATTATTATTATTATTATTATTATTATTATTATTATTATTATTATTATTATTATTATTATTATTATTATTATTATTATTATTATTAATTACGTCGATTATTAAGAGCCATAGCGTAGCTCAGTATTTCGTTCGTGTCTTTTCTGCTAAGGGTCTGTAGTTCGATTCCCGGCTATGGGCCTGTGTTGAACCTGTCCAAAACTTTACTGCCAAGTAGCTCATCAGAAGTATCCTCAAGACCCTGTAGGGTTTGAAGTAACGATAAAAGCTGCAGGTCCTCTCATTCCACCGGTATCTTCATCATCACCCTAAGATCGGAGGTAAGGGAT
This sequence comes from Mantis religiosa, assembly GCA_030765055.1. NCBI lineage: Eukaryota > Metazoa > Arthropoda > Insecta > Mantodea > Mantidae > Mantis > Mantis religiosa. Next base: position 122,265,473 of record CM060957.1, on the reverse strand, counting down.
GCCTCAACCTCTAAGAAGATGCAGCTCTCGCTTGGTGAAATGACCTAAGGTCAATCAGACCACATGAAGAGCATTGAAAACAGGAACCATTGTCATAATTTTAATGCAACATACGAATATTCATAATCATTAAATATCTATTAAACATAGATCTTATTGTGAATAAATAATCTATGTTATTGTGTTTATTTTCTTTGGTTTCTTTTTTAAAAACGTACAAAAATATTCATATTAAACGGAGTTAGTACTTAAAAGTAAAGACACTTTTGCAAGAACAACCTTCTATTCGCACAAAAAAGATAGAAATCCCTTATACAGATTGATTATAACGTTGTTGCTTTCGCTTCGGCAGACTCTTGTAGTTTAATTGATAAAAAGGCCTGTCTTAAAAGGCGTGTTGCTGGATTTTGCATATTTTTACATACTTGATAGTTTATTTTGCATACATTTCATTTCAAGTCCATATAAACCACCGCCCTACTTATATTTCTTGTGCTTTTATAGCGCTTTTTTAGGGGTGTTAAAAGAATACTTTGGAAGATTTTGCAATCATCAATGACCGGGCAACACTTTGCAAGATGAGTGGGCCCAATACAATCGAGGAAGATGTTATTCCAGGGCAGTACACAAACATAAAGACGCCTAGTAGCAAATGATGAGGTAATGGCGAAGGCACTCTTCCTCCACCCTTATATAAATCCTAACAAGGGTTGTGGTAGCAAGCTTCATTTAGTTTGTATCGGGGTGGGGTATATTGGCTTAATATGGGGGGTTGGGTTAAGTTAAGGTTGGGATAATATATTCAGCACATTAGGCAAGTCGTGTGTAGGGCTTTGATGTCCGCTAACGTACTATTCTGTCTCGCTTCGTTTCCAACCCCAGCAACTCGATAACACAGTTACTACATACATAATTAGGGGTTGAAGACACCCCTACCACCCTCTACTGCTGCTTCTTTTGTGCGCACACACGATAAAATAAACTCCGGATTTATTGCCTTGTGTGTGCGTACATCTGCCGGCTTTGCTCCGTAGTGGCGAAGTCCTAAGATCGAACCTTCGTGGCACTTCTTCATTATAAGGGAAGTATTTCTCCGAAGATTCTTGCTCATGCCAGACAGTCGACCTTAGAATTGCCTACAACCTACTTAACTTTTTTGACGATATTCAATCTTAAATTTTCCAACTGCATTGTCAACTTTATATGGGGTATAGGGTATAGTCCATATAAGTTACGTAACTACACACCAGCCTCGGTAGCGTAGATGGTAGCGTGTGTGCCTCAAGTTCAAAAGGTCCCGAGTTCGAATCTCGGTTAAGGTGAGTTACCAGGATAAGGTTTTAACGGGGTTTTCCCTTATCCCGAAAGACGAATGTCAGGTAACTCTAAGCTCCATGGATCCCGGACTCATCTGAGCATCATTTCACCAATTTCATCCATCGTCCGATATGACTTAACGTTAGAGGATGTAAATTACAAACAAACAAAAAACTACACGCCCGCCTCGGTAGCGTAGATGGTAGCGTGTCTGCCCAACGTTCAAGAGGTCCCAAGTTCGAATCTCGGTTAAGCTGAGTTACCTGGATAAGGATTTTTTCCGGGTTGGCCGCGCCGTGGCTTAGTGGTTAGACCGTTTGGCTCTCACCGAGGCAAACCGGGTTCGATCCCAGGCGACCGCAAAGTGAGATTTGTGGTGGACAACACGGCGCTGGGGCGGGTTTTCTACGGGATCTCCGGTTTCCCCCGCCATCTTATTCCACCGGTGCTCCATCTTCATCTCATGTATCACCAGTGTCATCGCCTGCGGTGCCGTATGTAGTAAAAGCGGGCGTTAAACACTTAAACACTACACATTTCATTTCCGGGGGTTTCCCTTATCCTGATAGACCAATATCGGGTAACTCTAAGCTCCATAGACCCCGCAATCATTTGAGCATCACTTCACCCATTTCATTCATCGTCCAGTATGACTTAACGTTGGGGGGGGGGGGGCCGTAAATTAAAAAACTAAAACACAGTTTTATAGTAAACAAGTACTATATTCACCTAAATATTGCTACCGAGATTTCGCAGGAAATACATGTTTTGATGTTTCCTGAATCCAAAAAGAATGTTTTAAAAATGGAGCTGGATGTATGTTTGTGAGTATATTGTCCATAAACATCACGATCTGAAAGTTGAAAACCAGTTAAATACCAAACTTGCTATTTAGATTTAAGGTCTTCCAAGGATATGGTAGAAATACTTTTAACAAAATCACGTCACCCACTCATTCATGGGAAAATTGTTACTATTTTTATTTTCTTGAAAATACTAAGGTATTTCATTGTAATGTGTGTCTAAGATACTTGCAAGAAAACTAAAATATTTACACATTGGATTTTCTATCTAAAGCCTGAGAAATCCTCTTCATTCTGAATTACTTCTCTTACAGCCAAAAATTGCATATCTCTTTAAAGAAATTGTATTAAATATGTTTGTGCAATAAACACTTCGAGATATTCTTTATAATTAGTTTGGATTGTGAAATAATTTATACGCGTTTCCAAATCCTTATCACTAATCAGTTTTTCCTTCTCACTCTCCCTCTTTCTCTCTCTCACTGGCGGTCTTGCAAAGAAAATCGAATTTTTAATTCACAACATTTAAAGTGCATGACTATAACTTATGCTTGTGTAATAACCTTGTTTTTGCAATGATTACTTTTTGTAAATATTTATTTGGGTAAACATGAAACACCTAGGTGATGCAAAGCTTTCGTGAGAAGTAGGGATGGGTCGATACCAGTTTTCATCGATACTCGATACTGATACACGATATTTGCCACGATAAGCGATACTTCAATACTCGATACCGTCAATTCTACTTCTAGTTTCAATACAAAATAGAATTGATGAAAATAATCATTTCTTCCACACTAGCCGTGTGTAGGCTAAGGTTTGAATAGCGCAGTTGGTTAGAGCAACCGCACGGGGCGCGGGAGACCCGTGGTTCAAATCCCGGCTATGGTATTTAATTTTTCAGTCTGTCTCTACTCATACAAAATAGAATGTTGGGAGAACTGGGTAATGCCAATAAAATAAAATAGGTGCACATATTTAATGAGACAAGACTTAAAACTATCAGTGTACTTATTTTTAAACTTTACATTAGACATTTGGAAGCAAAAAAGTCCATTTTATACTTTTTTTTCTCAAAAATACTAGCATTTTCACTCTTTCTGGGTAAAGTATACTTCTCTTTCTGTCATACGAGTTCTGCTGTACTAAATACTTTTTCAGAGAAAACTGTTGCAGGTGGAGTACACAAATACTTTTTTAGTTCTGGAAATTTTCAATTTGTTTTCCAGTAATCCATTGCACTAGAAAGAGATGGTGACAAATCATTGTTGAGATATGTAGCGGTTTACTCTGGGAATTGTTAACTAGCACTGAATCTGAACACACGATTTTTTTTTTCATTATATTACTGTGCAGGTACCATATTCCAGCAATTTCTCCGGCTTTGCAATGTTCTACTCTCGGCAATATTTTATTATTTTAAAATAAAAATTTCAGAATAACCACCGAAGTATCGAAAAAGCATCGAGCGAATTTTCTGAAGTATCTTCGATGCCGATACCATGCAATTATCGTAAGTATCGAGGTATCACAAATATCGAGGACCCATCCCTAATTTCTAATGTTAGTTTTATCTGTTTACCCAATTATTTAACATACCTATGCTACTATCGAACCTTATTATAACAGAAAAAGCAAATAAAACAATGTTTTATTACCCGAGTGTTAAAATATGTTGACTTTGATACCGTATGCTAGTTATTGTGTAGAGTAGCTGTATCTGTTTTCAACATCGATATAGGACAAATATAAGAACAGGATGACTGTGACCTTCGTACACAATTGAGCACAAACCGATCCACTAGATCCATAATTTCTTCTACTTATTTTACCATGCACTGCAATTTAAACATGCGTACTGATGAATGATATATTGTTATATCGGTGATCACACAAGTCTGCATGAAAAGGTTTCTGGAAGAGAGGCTTCCAGTTCCAGAAAGATCTACCGCGCCCGATGCAAGGCCTGGAGCATGAATGGTGCACGAAGCCTCGTCTCTTCCATACGTGGAGGATGAAATTAGGTGCCGGGTTTTTAAAATTGTACGCTAAATTGCCAACACATAGAAATTCCCTAGTTAGATCATTGGAAGATAATAACCCCACAATACGATTTCGATGTTCGAGTACCCCACATGGATGGCGTGCACCCGAGGTAACCACGGAGTTAATGCATACAGCAGCAAAAGCTGAGCTCTGCATAATCTGTCCAAGAGCTGTTTGGCATAAAAATTAACCTAACTAAATTTTTAACATTATCAAAACACCAGGCTGCAAAAGATTTTGCATTCTATCCACTAATCCCAAGAAATATAAAAGTTATCTTTTAACTAACCACAATCTAAAGCGCGATACCTTCCGAAAAAATCTAATAATAAAACACCCTATCTGCGGTTAAACCCTTAACGGATGGGCAAGCAGCAAATATAAACTTTCAGGCTGTGTACAGCCTGCCAGTACCACAGACAGACTGAGCAATCAGTAGTGAGTAGTTCTGTAATAGTGAGAGCAATGTATTTGGTGCCTTACAGCTTCGAGCTGAGTGCGGCTTCGTGGGGAAGGAATAAGTTTAATGATTCACGAATCATTCGGTCAGTGAGCCCTGTGTTCCGAGCTCCGTGTTGAGGAGTCGACAGGATGTGGAATGGTGCAGAAAGCAGTTCAGTGGTCAGTGTGACTGAGTGAGGAATCGCCGAGCTGTGCGCCGAGCTGTTTATCGGAGGTATGTTTTGATTTGGCGTGTGGCTGCGTGTAGGAGGAGAAACTTGTGTGTAAACTATTGACAGCATGAAGAATGCGTGCTAAAAAGAGATAAACAGACACTGTAGAGACGTTTCGAAGTTTGTATATGTGTAAAATAAAAGTTGATTGTACATTAGAATTAGGCTAACGAGAAAGGTAAAAATAAAGCAGTTTTAAGGTAAACTATACATTTTGTTACAATATTAATGGATTACGAGTACTTCTAGATCATCTATATGTATATCATTACAATGAAACACTTATGATAAAAAATTGGTTTTATTTTACATTCATTTTTTTCTACTTCATAGATTTCTCAATGAGCGCTTAAAGCATTCTTTGCAAGTATGTTATTTTATCCGCCACCATAAGAAAAAACACATCATTACCGGTACTTTTGTTACTCAAAAGTAGGTTTTAGACATGAACAGTCTCTGCAAAGAGTCGAATTATCTCTACCAGAGTCAATATAGTACACCAAGCAGAAGAAGAACGTTAAAATTTGCGAGACAAAAACACATTATTCTTCAGGAACGCCTACACTAATATAGTGTCAAATACATTACATTATAATCTCTTTGACTATCTACGATCTCGTAGATTGCTTAGTCCGATGTTCAATTTTTCTTCAGTTGTATGCTAAAATCACTTCCTGGCAAATATACGTAACACTTTTTAAACTGCACCACTTCTTAAAACATAAATATTCTTTGTCATAAATTGCAGTTGACTTCTGTGGCAGAAAACTAAGATTAGTAATTCAAGATTTTTTCTAGAATTTCTTCAGGTATAAAACTTTCGTCGCCTAAATCTTTCAATTTGACATGCAGTTTACCATTTGTTATTTTTGTATCACTATAGTTACGATTCTTCACACACAGCACAGAGGTATCGTTGAAGAGACATCCTTCTCCGAGGACAAGGAGCCTTCAACGTTTTTCCATTCCGGTTTCTGGCGTTATGATGGATTTATAATAATAGACGGTGCGTAGATGATGGTTTATTTTTTATGAAGTATCACAAGTTGTAGGATGAAAGAGAGGATGTGTTAATAATTAGAGACTATTGGGTTATGATGGGCCTATGGTGGATCTGGAACGCTGCACCCCAGACCTGATAGACGTAGGTGAAGGCAGGACTTATTACTTGTTGAAAACGTAGAGTCAGACTGAAAAATTCAATTCCGTAGCCGGGATTTGAACCACGGATCTTCTGGTCTCCGTCCAGCCGCTCTAACCATTGAGCTACTATGGCCATCGTGCCGATAAGACATTAAATTCTCCAACTGACTCGTATTTTTCCCGGTAAACCACTTAGGAGTTCTCATAAACACATGAGACAACTACCTTAATCGCGACTTACAACTTTAAGGCCCGGGCTTTATAGTTAACCACTATTAGGTCAATTAACTGTTCTTTCACACTGGTCGTGTGTAGGCTAAATTGTGGATATGTAGAGTCAGACTGAAAAATTTAATGTCATAGCCGGGATTTGAACCACGGATCTTCTGGTCTCCGTCCAGCCGCTCTAACCTTTGACCTACTATGGCCAATGTGCCGATATGACATTAACACATGACAACATTACATGTTGTAAGTCGCCATTAAGGTAGTTGTCTCATGTGTATATGAGAACTCCTAAGTGGTTTACCGGGAAAAATACGAGTCAGTTGGAGAATTTAATGTCATGTTGGTACGTTGGTCATGGTAGCTAGAGCGGCTGGACGGAGACCAGAAGATCCGTGGTTCAAACCCGGCTATGGCATTGAGTTATTCAGTCTGACTCTACGTTTCCACAATTTAGCATACACACGGCCAGGTGAAAGAACAATTAATTTCCAGTATTACTTGTTTGTAGAGAAGGAGCTTATTCCTCAGAGCCATAGGGGACTTTTTGTTGCACAGTGGATAGAGCCTGTTAGGATTCTTTGTAACTATAGTGATTCTTGTATTCATTTTTTTTTTTTTTTTTTTTTTTTTTTGGTAATTTACGTCCTCCAACTTTAGTCATATCGGGCGATGAATGAAATGGGTGAAATGATGCTCAATGAGTCCGGGGTCCATGGAGCTTAGAGTTACCCGACATTAGTCTTTCAGGATAAGGGAAACCCCCGGAAAAAACTTATCCAGATAACTCACCCTGACCGAGATTCGAACTCGGGACCTCTTGAACGTGAGGCAGACATGCTACCATCTACGCTACCGAGGCGGGCTTTTGGCCTCAATGTCATCTTATACCTAGTAAAACATCGTTTCTAAATCGTTTGTAAAACAATTTTTAATGTTTTTATAATTCATAATTGAAGTCGATTCTTTCTTAGGTAACGGATAAAATTATGTATGGGACTTGCGAGGTTTAATATGTATCATGCTCTTAAAATTTAAGCGCTCGGCTCTAACGCCTCAGGCGTTATTCATTTTTTCACTCGCTAATAAACATCAACTTACTTCGCAAGTACCATAAATATATTATATCTCCAATGTGTTCATATGTTAGTAAATATACTTTTTGTTTGCTCTTTAGTCATTTAATTGAAATTTATAAGATATTTATAACCCATGTCCGTCAGTATACTTATAGTATAACGTCTAAAGCTACTTCAAGTTGCAGAGGACGATTTTCTGCTTCTAAAACAAAAGTGGATCTACACAGACGCATGCGACTGTTTTTGACCTCTTTCTTTGCCAGCTTTGCACGCGCTACGCGAGAAGATTTAAAGCGGCGCAGAAAGTCACTTCAGAGCCCCATGATAGCCCCATTGTCTAAATAATCCGATTACCGCCATTTTGAAATGGCACTGGGGTATTAAGGGGAAAAGAAAACCATCTCCCGGGTTTTCCACGTTATTTCAATAAAAAGCGTTTCACTAACGGCTTTGGAAAGCACTCGCCATTTTGACCGGACAAATCCTCTTATAGGATCTATCTGAAAGCGTAGAGCGTTCAGAGTAAAGGAAGCACCATTTCACCCTCTGTTTCGTGATTTTTGCCCTCTTTTCAAACTTGAACCCTCACACCCTCCTCAACTATAACAATTCTTCGTTTATGGTCGCATAAATTTTAGAGGCATTATGAAAGGGAGCTAGGTAAACAGATTATTTGATCAAACAGAATACGCATTAAACGGAGGGATTAAACAAAACTGGCTATTTTTGTATCGAAAATTCAGCATTGTAAATTTGTAGTAAAATAATTAAGGGAATTCTATAAATAACATCATTCTAAAGCTTTATGATAAAAACTTATTACAGTAAAAATGTGGAGCTTATCAAAATACAAATTGGTAGCATTGCCCGTTAACCAAACAATTTTATGTCGCTACTTATCGTTTCCGAACTGCATTAAACGGGTTTCTTTTTCTTTCTTCCTTCATTTCTTTCTTCCTTTCTTTCTTCCTTCCTCCCTCCCTCCTTCTCTCCCTCCCTCCCTTCGTTCCTTCCTTCCTTCCTCCCTCCCTTCCTTCCTTCTTTCTTTCTTTCTCTCTTTCTTTCTTTCTTTCTTTCTTTCTTTCTTTCTTTCTTTCTTTCTTTCTTTCTTTTTTCTTTGTCCCACTTTGTACGAGGTGCATTCAAGTTATAACACTTATTTGTTTTCAGGACTGGGACCAGATAGGAACCTTTGTCTTTTTAATACACGTGGACTCTTTGTGAGTGCGTGATAGAGATGGCAGCACTGTACAGTATATAGAGCTCTAGTGACAGCGACGAGAGTTAGGACTTTTTGATACTTGAAATGGGCGTTTTTATTGCGAGAACAGCGTATAACCATTCGTTTTCTCCATTTTCGTGGTGTGACACATATTGAAATTCATCGCCAGTTGAGTGAGGCATATGGTGATGGTACCATGGATGTGTCTAATGTGCGTTCCTAGCTGCGACAGTTAAATGAAGGCAGAGCATCGTGTGACAACAAACCAAGACAGTCACGGCCTCGTACCAGCCGGTCTGACGACATGATCCAGCGAGTGGAGAACGTTATTTTGGAGGATCGCCGATTGAGCGTTGCAGATATCGCCTCCGTGGGATCTGTGCACATAATCCTGCACGAAGACCTTAATTTGTTGGCACACGATGTTCTGCCTTCGTTTAACTATCGCAGCCAGGAACGCACATTAGACACATCCATGGTACCATCACCACATGCCTCACTCAACTGGCGATGAATTTCAATAGGTGTCACACGTCACGAAAACGTAGCAATTTTAAGTATCAAAAACAGTCTTAACTCTCGTCCCTGCTACTAGAGTTCTATGTACTGTACAGTGCTGCCATCTCTGTCACGCATTCACAAAAATTCCACGTGTATTAAAAAAAAAAAAAAGAAACAGATGTTCCTATCTGCTCCCAGTCCTGATAAAAAGGGAGGTATTATAACTTGAACGCACGTCGTATACAGCTTCTGTTTTCTAAGGTCATACCACCTTTTTAACTCTAGAACAAATTACTTGTTAACCTAAAATGACTAAAATATTTTAAATTATGCAAAGATAAAACATAGGAGGATGGAAGAGTAAATGGGAAGTTTCAAAGGTTGTTTACCTTAGATGAGGAAAGTGTAAGGCAGGAATGTTGATTCTAGAGGTAAAATCTTGAAGGTAGATTCTGGATGGTTGGTTCATTGCTCATTGAACTATTGGCATCAGATGTACTTAGCAGACCTATAAGATATTAAAAGTAATTAAAGCTATGGTTTGTTCTTTAGCAAACAAAACTACATAATGTGAATAAGAAGCTCTAAAATGTCCTACAGACTAATTACTTTTTGGCACAACTCTCAACAAGGTTGTTAAAAATTACATTCCATATACAACAGTTAAAATTAGATATTTTGCCCTTATCCACTAGGCTTTATCCTATGGGATAGAAATTTGGGGTAACACTAGTAAAACAAACTTCAGTAGGATATCCATACTCCAAAAACGTGCTATCAGATATACCTATAGGGAATATAAAACATACAGATTCTTGTAGAAATACTTTTCGGCAAACAAAAATACTTACACTTCCGAGCTTATTTATTTATAGATCTATTCTTCACTTGGTTAATCATAAGTTTCCAATGAAAACAAACTCAGATATCCATAACTATGATTCCAGGGGCAAAAATCAGCTCGCTATTACAGGACACAGAATGCATTTGTATGAAAAGATGCGTAGTTATACAGGAATAAAATTCTATAATGTACTTCCCGCTTCAATTGGAACATGTAATAATTTAAATACTGTAACTTTGTGGGTTCGTAGAATTAAAAGGCCGAGTTGCAGAAATTAAAAATCTCCTTTATTTTCATAGAAATACTCTTATAGATTACAGTAGCATTACGTTACATACACCATCAGTCTACCAAGGTCGATCACAATAACAAACCGTGACAGCTGATTACATTAGCTCTCGTTACAGCAACACTCTTTGTACATGACTCTGCTTACTCACTCTTGTTTACAACAACTGTTTCACCACCACTCTGCTGGCGTGTCACCATCCTTTTTATATGTCCATTCATAAGTCGAGAACATTCCCGCACAAACAAGAAAAACAACCATTCTCCGTCAATCGAGATATCTCTAGAAATTTCCAGACATGAAATCCTACATGTGGCGGAGAGTCCTTTATCTGAGATAACATTGTTTGCCACCTTTGTGATCACTCGCCGCGTTATCGTTAACTGCTCATGCAAGCTCCTGAAACATTGTCCGCCGTCTATTATCTATTTGTGCCGAAAGGTTTATACCCAGCGCCGCGACACTGCTCCCTCCTCAAGGCTGGTCGTCCCGAACAGCACCATCTTAGCGGGCCAGACCATCCAAGTGTACCACCTCATCTTCCCTCGGGGCACCTTCTGGATGCGGTAGACCATCGTTAATCCTCTTCACCACCCGGTACGGTCCTTGTCATGATTGCTGGAGTTTTGGGCATCATCCCTTGGTCCGGGTTGCACGGTACAACAAAACTAGGTCACCCTGCTGGAACCCTTGGCTGTTGGCTTGCCTGTCGTATCGGGTCTTCATGCGGTCGCTCGCCTTCTGGATGTTCTGACGGGCCATCTCATGCATATCCTGGAGATGGTCCACTAGGTTCTCCACATACTCGGCTGCTGGCTGTTTTGCATCCGGGGGACTTCAAAGCCAGATCATAGGGGATGCGTAACTCTTGGCCGCACATTAAACTGCCTGGCGTCATCCCAGTGGTGTTGTACGTTGACGAGTGGTTGGCCAGTAAAAACAGTGGCACCTTTATGTCCCAGTATGGCTGGCCACGACCTTCCGCAGGGGTTCCTCTAAGGTCTTGATGTACCTCTTGACCATGCCGTCCGACTGTGGATGTAGGGGTGTGGTGCCGGTTTTGTTTATCCAAAGCCTCTCTAGTGCCTCCTTCATCAAGTTGGATTCAAAATTAGTGCCGTGGTTGCAGTTGAGCGACATACACTTCCGGCCACTTGGTGAAGTAGTCCACGACCATCATCAGGTACGTGTTGCCTCGGTCGGACACAGGAAATGGTCCAGCTATGTCGACGGCGATCCTTTCGAATGGCGCTCCAACGTTGTACTGCTGCATGCGACCCCAGCTCCTAGTCTGGGGGCCGCGACTCGCTGCGCACGCGTGGCATTGAGAGCATCATCTCTCAGCATCTGCTCGGAGCCTCAGCCAGTAGTAGCGCTGTCGAAGTTTGCCGATCGTCCGGTTTGCTCCCAGGTATCCTCCTGAAGTACCGGCGTGCACTTCCTCCAAGACCTCCGGGATCTTACTTCGGGGAAGTACCAACTGCTCCCTCTGCGTCTTCCCATACCCGGAACAACACGCCCTCTCTTGTCTTCAATGAATCCCATTGGGCCCAGTACGACTTGTAGGTGGCGCTCCTCGGTGCGATGTCCTCCCAGGTTGATCTTGACCCTGCCTCCACTTCTCTCAAGAGTGGCCCCAAGTCTGCGTCCGCCAGCTGCTCCCCCCTCAGGCCTGCACTATCCCAGCCATCCGCAGGTACTGCCGTGACTACTCGGACTGCTGCTGCACGCTCCTTTTCTTCCACTCTTGTGCACTGGCCGCACTGTTCCGGACAGGGTCTTCGGGAAATGGCGTCTGCGTTACCGTGGCTCTTCCCTCTACGATGTTCAGAGGTGAAGTCGTACTCCTGCAGCCTCTGGACGCAACGTACTGTCTGGCCTTCCAGGTTCTTAAAGCTCAGTAGCCAGGTTAGGGCGGAATGGTCAGTCCTGAGGTGGAATGACTGACCGTACAGGTACTTGTGGAAGTGCTCCAAGGTCTTTACTAGCGCCAGTAATTCTCGCCGGGTGACGCAGTAATTCTTCTCTGCCTTGGATAGCGTCTTGCTGTAGTAGGCTATCACCCGCTCGTGGCCGTCCTGAATTTGCGATAGGACGCCTCCAATGCAATGATTGCTGGCGTCGGTGTCCACAATGAAAGCGCCGCCTGGTTGTGGAAATCCCAAAATAGGAGCACTGCACAGTGTCTTCTTCAGGAGCTGGAAAGCGTGTTCAACGTCCTCCGTCCACACATAGGATCGTTGTTCCTCTGTCAAGCGGTTAAGGGGTTTGGCGATATTGGAGAACCCCTTTATGAATCGGCGGTAATAACTGCACAGCCCCAGGAGACTCCGCAACTCTCGCTTATCCTTTGGCCGAGGCCAATCTCTCACAGCCTGGGTTTTCTCCGGGTCTGTGGCCACTCCGGTTGGTGAGACTATGTTGCCCAAGTAGTTAAATTCTTTGCAGAAGAGCTGGTAATTCTTTGCGTTCAGCTTCAAGTTGGTTGCCTGCAGTCTCTGTAACACCTTGCCAGGTTGTCGAGATGATCTTCGAACGTCTTGCCGACGATGATGATGTCGTCCAGGTATAGCAGCATGTGTCATATGTCAATCCTCTCATTACTGATTCCATTAGGCGTTGAAATGTGGCTGGTGCATTGCAGAGGCCAAAGGGCATAACTGTGAACTGCCAAAGTCCTTGGCCTGTCAAGAATGCAGTCTTCTCCTTGTCTCTCGGGTCTAGAGCCACCTGCCAGTAGCCCGACTTCAGGTCCAGGGTCGAGAACCATTGTGCACCAGCTAGCGTGTCCAGAGTGTCGTTAATCGGGGTAAGGGGAAACAGTCTTTCCGGGTGACAGCGTTCAGCCTCCTGTAGTCCATGCAGAAGCGTAGCTCGCCGTTCTTCTTCGTCGCCAGAACAGGGGAACACCAAGGGCTGTCAGACTCTTCAATCACTCCCCTGGATTTCATGTTGTCTACCATATCCCGTACCGCAGCTTGTTTCGCCAACGGAACGCGTCTAGGTGGTTGTCAAATAGGCCGGGCGTCTCCGGTGTCGATGCGATGAAGCACTTTATCCGTGCGGCCGTAGTCACTGTCGCCTTGGCTGAAGACTCGCTGGTATCGCCTCAGTAGTTGTCGTACTTTCTTCAGCTGTTCTGCGGTCAGATGGTCGGCCGCTCTCTCCAATAAGCCTTCCAGCCGGGGCCCTAGGTGTTGCGGCGGCACTGGCTCCTGTGTCTTGTTGATAGCTGTCACGCTGACCACGGGCTCGCACGTCCCCAGCTCCGTTCCGGCCTGGACGTGGTGGTCGGTGTCTGCCAGGTTGAGCAGCCTCACTGGGACCCCCTCTCGGCACGGCAATAATGTCCTGGCTACACATAGTCCATGCACAAGCGTCATCTGGACCAGCATAATGTTCTTCGTCCGCTGGCCTTCCAGTCGCGCCGTCACCACCACCTCACTTCTCGCGGGGACCAACACGTCTTCCTTCAAGATGACCCTGCAGATTCCAAGGCGCTCATCGGGTCACCTCTTCTCCATTGAGCGGCAAGACCTTCCTGCCGACGTCGACCGTCGCCTCGTGGCCCCTAAGGGCATCCAATCCCAGTATCACCTCCTCAGCCACCTTCGCGACGAACACCCACAGACGTAGGCACTCCTTCCCAAGGTCAACTTTAGCAGGACCACCTTCTCCACAGGTAAGGTGTCACCCGATGCCGTCACAAGCTGGTATGGTCGGCTCGGCTTCCTTGTCGGCAAACCCTTCGCCACGTCAGGTCTGATGATGGTCACGGCGGCACGGCTTCCCTCTCACCCAGCCGTCCGCGATGAGGCTGTCATCCATACGCCGGCTGACGGCTTGCAGTGTCACTCGAGGGGATGGTAATGATGGCGCCGACGTGCCCCTCTCCACGACGGGCCTGACTCGTTCTTCCGGCTCCTCTTCCTGGTATCGGCTGTCTCTCTCTCTGTGTCCTGGCTGGCCGCACCCGCAGGACACGCATCTAGATTTTCGCCGGCGTCCCTGGGCTGGTCTTCTGTCTCCGGTGTAGCGGACACTTCTCGTTCTCGACGTCGGGATAGCTGTTACCTTGGCCGCCTCCATCCTTAGTGCTGCCGTTAGCACTTCGTGGATGGTTTTATAATCGCCGAGCATTAGGCGCTGACGAATCTCCGTGTCTGGTACCCCGTCAACGAATGTTTAGGCAGCTTCCCGGGATACGAACTCTGGCGGGAGGTCGACTAGGACCTTGCTAGCCAGTTGCTCAACTGCCAGCGCGAACTCCAGCAGCGTCTCCCGTGGCTGCTGTGACCTTGCCTTTAGCTGGCTGCGGTACGCTGCGGCTAAGTGGTGGTTTCCAAAACGATTCTTCAGGGCCTCCCAGATGTCCTTGGGTGCCACCGTTGTCTGTACCGCGTTCAGGACTTCCGCGGCCCGTCCTTGGAGGCTGGCTATTAACTGTGTGGCCTCTTCCTCTGGTGACCATTTTTTTTTTGTGCTTGGCCACTGCGTTGAACTGGCGGCGGAAGACTTCGAAGATTGTCGCAACATCGTATTTAGGCGGTTTGACGCGCGCAGATTTTGTGTCGCGTCCCGGCGCGTCGGCCTTCAAGTCCTTTAACTTCCTGCCGACGATGTCCTCTACCATGGCGTTCAGGGACTTTGTGTTGCTCTCGGTCTTTCCCTCCAGGTTGTTAACGGGGTTCGCAAGGTCTTCGACATCTTCCACCGTAGCGTTCAGGGACTTGGCGTTACTGTCGGCCTTTTCCTCCAGGTCATTGAAGCGGTTCGCCAGGTCTTCAACGCGCTCGTCCACTTGGCCCATCCGCTTGCCCAGCTTCGTCACGTCATCCCTCACGCCGGCCAACTGTTCCTCAAATTTGGCAGCGAGAACTTCGTTCGTCACCTTCATTTCCGTGGCCAGACTGACGTTCGGTGCTCTCATTTCTGTGGTTAATTCAGCCTTCATTGCAGTCAGATTGTGATTTGCCGTCTCCAACTTTGCGGCCAGGTTGTTATTTGTCGCTTCTGTTTTCGCAGCGAGGTTGTCATTTGCTGCTTTCATTTCCGAGGTCAGTTCGGCCTTCATTTCCATCATCTTCTCCAGAATCTTTTCCAATGCAGCCCATGGTGGTAATATCCCGCTTACAGACACCAGTTGTGATTTTGTGGGTTCGTAGAATTAAAAGGCCGAGTTGCAGAAATTAAAAATCTCCTTTATTTTCATAGAAATACTCTTATAGATTACAGTAGCATTACGTTACATACACCATCAGTCTACCAAGGTCGATCACAATAACAAACCGTGACAGCTGATTACATTAGCTCTCGTTACAGCAACACTCTTTGTACACAACTCTGCTTACTCACTCTTGTTTACAACAACTGTTTCACCACCACTCTGCTGGCGTGTCACCATCCTTTTTATATGTCCATTCATAAGTCGAGAACATTCCCGCACAAACAAGAAAAACAAACATTCTCCGTCAATCGACATATCTCTAGAAATTTCCAGACATGAAATCCTACATGTGGCGGAGAGTCCTTTATCTGAGATAACATTGTTTGCCACCTCTGTGAACACTCGCCGCGTTATCTTTAACTGCTCATGCAAGCTCAAGAAACATTGTCCGCCGTCTATTATCGATTTGTGCCGAAACGCTTATGCCCAGCGCCGCAACAATACATTTAAAACACATTTAAAAGCCTTTCTAATAGATAATGTATTTTATACCATCAAAGAATTTATGTATCACTGTAAAATTAACTAGGTTTTATTTCTGATTTTAGCATATTATATTTATTTTTAGCATATTATATTTATTCTTAAGTTCTACATGACTAGCTTCTATATTTAATTTGATCTCTCCATTATTTTGTTATTTCTAATTGTTTATTTTTAAGAGAGATTATATATTACAAACGACATGGCTTAATTGTGTTCAAACACTGTATTAAGTTGCAATGAATATGAATATATTTGTTCTACAACTAAACAAAATATCAGGATTTTTGGGTCAATTGGGAAGGCAGAGCCATAGAACTTTCCATATGTTTTTCTCTCACAGAGATGTCTGTAGTATATTTGGAACAAGATGCTGAATAAGTGACCGCCATCATGCTTATGGAATGAACGTTGCTATAAAATTTTGTTCTACATGAGCACTATAGGGGAAGTATTATTCATCTTTCGGACTGTTACAAATATTATGTGGGTGCTTGCAGATCATGGCAAGAGCACAGCATTGAAAACAGGAAGAGTAGAAATGAGTTATTTACAAAGTTAAGAAAAATGCAACAGGAGATGTGAATGAGTAAATATTTTTCTTTGCAGTAACCACCTTTCTACCCAAGTTTTCCTTTTCTTTCATGCTATATTACTCTGGATTACACTAATTCAGGTTTACATTCCAAGAATAAGAATCTAGGTGTTGTCTGTCAGGCAGTGCTTAAGTTACTAATTGATTACTCCAAAAGTTGTCCCCAAAAGTTGAAGGTGTATGGTAGAAATATAATGCTAATGAAAGAATGCCTTCAAACTGTTGCTAAAGACACAAAGTGGCTTTAAAGCAAACTCCATTGTAATTTGTTTACTTAAAACGCTAAATGGATTCTATAAAATTTAGACAAACACAGTACACTTTCAGAGTAGCCATTATATATTATCAAAAATATCCCTATTTGCTTTCTCCATCGCATACAAGAGTCACACTGAAAGTGATGAGCAACCCGTTGTTAACATTCAAATTTCAGTAATGCAATAAGATGGATTATAGGATCCTAATCTACAAACTTTGCACTACTTGTCATATATTAGGTTGTAAGTAATGTCAGTTTTTTTTTTATTTTGGTGTTTCGGAGAATTTATTGGGTTTCTTTGGTTTGGCAATACTATTTACAGGATGCATGGCTACTGTTGCATACATTGTGAGCATGTATCAGTCTTCAGTTGTTGATAAACAATCACAAAATGGAGTTAACAAAGTTTGAATTTAGAGTCCTTCTAAAACACTACTGGAAACAAGATTATAAATCTACGGCTGCAGCTGAAGTGGAAGGAGAAGGTGTCGTTAGTGAGCGTGTGGCACAGTAATGGTTCCCATTTTTCAACAATGGAGACGAAAACAATAAAGATTTATCACGTTTCTAGAAGACCTAAAGCATCGAATATTGACAATACACACCAAGTTTTGCGAGAAAAACCACAAGAGTACCCGTAGGCTTTCAGGAGAACTTGGTACATCAAAAGATATCACACATCGCCACATTAAGACACTTGGAAAATCATACAGAAGCTGTAGATCTGTACCTAATGAACTGATACCTCAACAGGCTGAACATAGAATGGTTGTCAGCTTATCCGTAATCCCATGGATGATAGATTTGGCAGGAGAATTGTCACTTGTAATGAAAACTGGGTATATTACCGAAATCCTGATGCCTTGAAACAGTGGCTTGATTCCCATCAACCTGCCAAAGTCATTAAGAAAAATCAGTTCGGTCTCAAGGTAATTATAGGTAAAAGATCTTTTGGCATCTACAGGAAGCCAACACAAACAGATAATTACATCAAGAATGAAAGCTACAACCCTACACCCCACAAACATGCAGTTTTAGACAGCTTAGCATATAGACTAGTCAACATCCCATTGAAAAAGAATGAATACAACAATGAATATAACCACATGATTACCATAGCTGCATGGATACAGTAAACAATTAATAGATAAGAAAATTTGGAAATCCAAGAAACAGAAACACATATTGGATACCACAAAATTAACAGAAACAAAAACCAGGACACAGTTCAGGAAATTCACATATCATCCCAGAATGCATCTTAAATTCAACAAGATATTCAAGAAGTACAACATCACCCTAGCCCCAATAAATAAATTCAGTTTAAAAAACTTATTATGCAAAAACCTGAAAGACCCAGTACCTGAAAACAAGAAATCAGGTATATACAAAATCAACTGCTCAGATTGCAATAAGTTCTACATAGGAAAAACCAAAAGAAGTTTACATATCAGTTACAGGAACATATGAGATGCATGAAATACAAACAAATAGAAAAATCAGCAATAGCTCACCATTTCTGGTCTACCAATCATGAAATTGTACCAAATATAAAATTATTAAAATCAGCCAGTAATGCAGTCGAACTCGATGTTTGGGAAAAGTTACTAAATATAAAAAACATACAGTATACTTTAAATTTCGAATTGCCACCTGAAAACTCTCTTTGGAAGTTCATCTCACAGACAACAGATGCCGCCACAGACAACCAGCTCACTTCAAGAAACCACGGATCCAACCAGTCGGATAACTGCTGACAATGGGGACAAAACGTTCTCCGAAACATGTCCAAGTAAAGATAATTTAAGTGATGTTTGTTTTTGGATTACCGACTCGTTACTTTCAAATGTTAAATACATCACTGTTTCTAACCTTTTGCTTCAAATAATAAAACTATTTTAGTTGATTTTTCATATTAATACATCACCGTTTCTAACCTTTTGCTTCAAATAATAAAACTATTTTAGTTGATTTTTCATATTAATACATCACTGTTTCTAACCTTTTGCTTCAAATAATAAAACTATTTTAGTTGATTTTTCATATTAATACATCACTGTTTCTAACCTTTTGCTTCAAATAATAAAACTATTTTAGCTGGTTTTTCATATTATGTCACTTACATTTTTATTTTTTTGAGGGACTAGTTGTTTCTATTTTCAACCTTGAAGGTCTGAATGTCACTTCTCTTTGGTGGTGGAACTATGAACTTCTTTATCAAAATATCAGCTGGTTGGGATTTCAAAGTTTATTACTTGATCTCTGTATTTCCATATTGAAAATGTCTCCTACATTGTCAGTTTATTATGGTTTATCTTCCCTTTTAACAATTTTGAATTTGGGTCAAGGTTTTTGTTTTCACTCCAGTAGTGAAAGGCTATTGCTGACTTATCGTCTTGTTTCATTTTGATGTTTTTGAAGTGTTTTCTTTGACTGTTCTTCAGTTTCTTTTAGTTTGGCATATATAGAATTTTTCACAATCCTTACAACTTACCTGGTTTATTATGGTTATATTAATCAGTTAAATTTCATGTCTTGTTTTATAATTTAACAATTTTAATACTAAGTATCTATTTGTAGGTGGCAAGATGATATTTAGTTATTTAAAGATATTTTTAAATTTAATAAATGTTTTTGGATGGTAAATGAATCTACTGAATATGCTATTGCCCTCTTTTTTCTTCTGAATATTCTTGCTTCCTTAATGGTTTTCTTTAGCTTAGTGTTTTTAATTTTCTTAAATACCAGAATTTTGTTGTATCCATTTTCTTCTGCTATGTGAAGTACAGCTTTTTGTTCCTTGCATTATTCTGCTTTATTCATGGGTATGTTGACTAGTCTATCTGTAAGCTTGTTTATTATTTCATATTTACGTGTAATTAGATTATAGCTATGACTATGTAATTATCTGACTGTATTGGCTTCCAGTAAATTTCAAATTTTATTTTTCTATCATTCCTGAGGATAGTTAAGTCCAAGGAAGAGAGTTTTTCATTGACTTCTTTTCTGAGAGTTTTTTCCTGCGTAGTTTTAATGCATCATCTAAAGTTATTTGGAACTATTGCAAAGATGTCATCAATATATTGGTACCAAACCTTGATTATACATGGGAAAGCCATTTTTTATGTGTGTTTGAAATATCCTTCTTTTTCTTCTTATACATCCTCTTCTTCTCCTTCTTCCTTAGTTTTACCACTATCATTGTATTAGCAAATTCTTTTTCTACTATCCCTTATGTCCTTAGGCATCGGATTGAGGAACAGAAACTCTGGATCAGATAGGGAAACCAGGTTGGCTGATCAGCCCAATGCCTAGTATGAGAACAAGAGAAGTAGATGATAGAAAGAGGGCAAAATTGATGAAAGGAAAGATGATAATGGAGCAAGTGGCAGAATGATGGCAGGGGAAACCGGAGATCCCAATCAAATATCCCTCAAAAAATCAATGTAAGTGATGTAGCATGGAAAATTGGCTAAAAATAGTTCCATCAACCAAACTTTGATGCTTTAATTCAGTATCTACCACAGAAAATTTTGCAACCTGAAACTATACTGCAGATAAAATTTCTTCAAAAAATGTTCTAAAATTTTGATTAAAATATTACATGTTAAGCTATTTAAATGAAAAATAAAATGTAGATCTTGAAATTCCTCTTCATTTTAAAGGAATGCTTATAATCTTGTAAAGATGGTAACATTAAGCAATACATAAACACAAGCTGCACAAAAAATGTATCTCTTCAAAACACATGATTTATTTATTACACATAATTTTTGGTTCTAAGCCATAACTTCCACTTCCACTTAATGGTTCAAATTGTTCAATGTTTCACCATTATTTTAAAGTCCTGTCAGTATTCAATTGTTCCTGTGATTGCATTGAAAGAATATGGAACTTTAGGGCCAGCATATAGCACCCAGTTCATAAACATTTGACTATCATAGTCTCTTGTATCTATAATGAAACATATAATGTTGCTATTTGTGGAAATGTTTATCTTGACTTAAATGAAGTAGAGAGAATATTAAGCTCGCCTCGGTAGCGTAGATGGTAGCATGTCTGCCTCACGTTCAAGAGGTCCCGAGTTCGATTCTTGGTCAGGGTGAGCGACCTGAATAAGGTTTTTTCCGGGGTTTTCCCTTATCCTGAAAGGCGAATGTCTGGTAACACTAAGCTCCATGGAACCCGGATGCAAGTTACAAAAAAAAAAAAAGAGAATATTAAGCTTTTATAAGAATAGATTGTATACCCACTAAATGAAAAAATAAAAAAAATAAAAAAATACAATATAGATTGGAGAAAGTTAAGTGAATTTAGTGCATCAGACTTTTTACAAAAAGAAAGTTGGCAATCATATAGCAAATGGTTACAAACATGTACAGTAGACCAAGTTCTACTAAAGGAATATAACAGAACCCTCATGGGTGGCCAAGGCTATTAAGGTAGCTCATTGAGGCCTGAATTTATAAAGGCAGTCATGACAATCGATTGTTCTAATAGACAAATTTTCACAGATGTTTCACTCTATGCACAGCTGCTCTACAACTGAACTACCATGTCAGTATGCTGGTATGACATTAAATTTCCAACTAATTCCCAATTTTCTAACAGACGATGAGGACATCTCAAATTTGAGATCACATACTTTAATGGAAACTTACAATTTATAAGTACTTACGTCCTGGGATTTAAGGCTTTATTATAGTTTATAATTACAAGGGCAATCAATTAAAATTTGTTAATTTTTCAACTCTGATTCTACCTTTCAAAGTTTTCTACACACAGCCATTTATTATGCTTATGAATAAAAACAATAATAACACCTTAAAGCCTGCAACTTAAGTACTTACACATTTTAAGACACCACTGGGATATGTGATCCCAAATTTGAGATTTTCTCATGGTCTACCATGAAAATGGAATGTAGTTGGCAAATGTAATGCTGTATTGATATATTGTCATGTTAACTCAGGGTAGATCAGTTGCACATAATGCAAAAGACCTTTGGTTCAAATCCTGGCTATTTCATTAAATTTTTCAGTTCTGATTCTAGCTCTCAAATTTTGCCCACACACAGTTTGTGTGTTTTATAAATCTGAATTATAATAAAACCTTAAAGTCTGGAACTTATGTACTTACGAATTGTGAGTTGCCTTAGCGTATGTGATATAAAACGTGAAATTTCATCATGATATTGTGGCAACCCTGTATGGGTTGTCAGACCTGGCGCCACTGGCTGATCTTTGTTCATTGGTTGCGCTGGAGAGGGGGTTGGCTTCCTCTTCCGGAGACGAGCGGCCGCCACCAGCGTGAGAGGATGTGTTTGTAGCAACCCTCCGGAACACAAGCCTCATTGAATGTAAGTTGTCTGGAATTATTAAACCTCTATTTAAAATGCATTTGTGAGTTTTCCTTCGCTGGACCTTTCACCACCATGCAGGTAAGCTAGTTATCAGTAAAATAACATGTCCACCCTACCGCGTGGTGTAACTAGTGTTTGTTGAGATGGTTTAGCTCTACCGCTACGGATTCCCCCCCTCAAAGCTAATAAATATTAAATCTATTCTAATGTAGGGTGTGACATATTGGTGGAGGCGCCGGGTACACTCGTACCTGTGTTGGGGGCAGAAGAACTATTAATGCCCCACATTGTTATTCAGTGTAGAGCAAGTACAATTGTGCTCAATTCAGTGGTCTTTATTCATCAGTGACTGCAGTGCAAGCTTCAAGTTTTTTATTACATTTGTGAGACCAGTGGGAATGGAATGTACTGTTCAGGCAGGTTGTGAAACTTTTTTTTGCTTGGTGCAGTAGTGGTGAAAAGTGCTGAACTTCATTTATTTTTCTTTGAGGGCTTTTTAATTAAAGTTATAGACAGACACTGGAGTAAAGAAACGAATGTGTAACGTCAAGAGAAGATTTATGTTTGTATATATATTATGTTTGTAATACTGTTTGTGATGTTTGTATGCTAATTTTTTTTTTTTTTTTTTTTTTGTTCCATCACTCGAGCGAGTTTCTTTTCATTTGTTATTAATTGTTCTGTTGACCCTGGGTCAACAGCTTGTGGTCCGGGGGGAGGTGTGGCAACCCTGTATGGGTTGTCAGACCTGGCGCCACTGGCTGATCTTTGTTCATTGGTTGCGCTGGAGAGGGGGTTGGCTTCCTCTTCCGGAGACGAGCGGCCGCCACCAGCGTGAGAGGATGTGTTTGTAGCAACCCTCCGGAACACAAGCCTCATTGAATGTAAGTTGTCTGGAATTATTAAACCTCTATTTAAAATGCATTTGTGAGTTTTCCTTCGCTGGACCTTTCACCACCATGCAGGTAAGCTAGTTATCAGTAAAATAACATGTCCACCCTACCGCGTGGTGTAACTAGTGTTTGTTGAGATGGTTTAGCTCTACCGCAACGGATTCCCCCCCTCAAAGCTAATAAATATTAAATCTATTCTAATGTAGGGTGTGACAATATACCAGGAAAATGTGAGTATATCGAGAAATCTAATGTTGTACTGGCATGTTGCCATGGCAACTCAGTGGTAGAGCAACTATGCATAGAGCAGAAGATCCTGATTTAAATCCTGTCTATGGCATTGAAAATTTCCAGTTCTGATACTGTCTTTAAAAAGGAGGTCTGTAGTTCAAACCCAGGGCTATGCTCTCAATCTGAGATTCCTTTTATAGATTTTCCTCAGTACCAGAAAATATCAGGGAAGTACCCTAAACTTAGGCCTAGAACATTTTCTTTTTAATTTGCTGTAACGTCAATATCCACCGTTCACTTTACTCTACATAGGGTATTCAACAACATTAAAGAATAAAGGATAGAAAGTAAAACATGAATTACTATGTATGTAGGCTTATACTCTTTAAGGATAGAAACATTGACAATCAATAAAATAAGCAATAAAATTTAAAGCTATAAATTAATATATTTGATTTTCTTTAAAATATTCTTTAGTTTTCTAGAACATACAGTAATGTTAACAACATGCTCCAACATTTAGAAGACAGTAATATCCTTAAATGTGCAGCTTAAGTTACCTAAAGTTCAAATTTTATTGCATATAAATAAACTGTAAAGATCATAACATCACATAAATATGTCCAAATTGTTTATTACTATTGAACAATGCTTTATTATTTTTATAATTCACCTTATATTTCTAAAAGTATGCTTTTGCACAAGCCTCCATATTAATGTTGGACAGAAGGACAGAGTCTGGGCTGTGGAGGTAATGGGAATAATACCGGAGTGACTGGAAGATTCTCCCAGTAACCAGGGAATCGTTCTCCAGAGGACTGGTTGCACTGCATGGACAGAGGAGACTCATGGTAAAGTTCATGAAGCACTCGTGTTCTGATCGGAGTCCAACTAATGGCCTGGTAATTATCTGAGATGCCCTTTTCTGGAGATGTAAGCTGATTTTCCCATCTGGAAAAAATAATACATTATTTAAGTTAATTGATGGAAATTATTCATTTCTTCACACTAACTGTATACAAGCTAAAGTATTGGTTTGATAGAGTCGACATGAAAAATTCAATGCCACGAATGGGATTTGAACCATGGTAGCTCAATGGAGAGCGACTGGACGGAAACCAGTAGATCCGTGGTTCAAATCCCGGCCATGGCATTGAAGTTTTCATGTCAACTCTATCAATAAATACATTATTTTGTAATATTTTCATTAATGTTGTACAAAATATATTTTATTCAGTTAATAAAATATTTGCCTTAGTGAAAAACGGTATATTTAATGTGGTAAGCATAAAATACCCTGAATCAGAAAATTAATAACTATTAAAACAAAGGTTTACTCTAAAGTCTCTCATCACATGAATACTTTCAAAGTATTAATGAGTTATAAGGCATAAGTGTGAATGAGGCCAAGTGGTTTGCATCTGTCCTATTCAATATTTCCAATAGAATAGTATTTTATATTGAGTTAATTTAAGTGAAGGCATAAAATTATAAACTTTCATTAAAACATCTGAGAATTAGGTACACTTTATCGTAATTGCTCTAGAATGATGAAGGTATCAGGTACTGCTCTTGGGTGTTCAATGCTAGTGTATGGAAACTTATAATTTGCTATCAGTAAGCTGGGATTGACATAAAGATTATCTACATTTTATAAGCGGTAGCCATATAATAATACAATAAACTAGAAATGTGCACAAACCGTGCAGAGAGTAGTTTGTACTAAGTGTGAATGAGGCCAAGTGGTTTGCATCTGTCCTATTCAATATTTCCAATAGAATAGTATTTTATATTGAGTTAATTTAAGTGAAGGCATAAAATTATAAACTTTCATTAAAACATCTGAGAATTAGGTACACTTTATCGTAATTGCTCTAGAATGATGAAGGTATCAGGTACTGCTCTTGGGTGTTCAATGCTAGTGTATGGAAACTTATAATTTGCTATCAGTAAGCTGGGACTGACATAAAGATTATCTACATTTTATAAGGGGTAGCCATATAATAATACAATAAACTAGAAATGTGCACAAACCGTGCAGAGAGTAGTTTGTACTTAATTGTCTTTGCTATAAGAGGCAATGGATTTTTTTCTATTTTTACACTTCAGAATATGATGTTGATCACATATTTTAGAATGCAAAACACAGTTGCAGGTGTCACTTGGTTTGTGAAAAGCCTCATTGGAACACATCTTGTGGTGGAAGCCATATATTGTCAGTCTTATAATCAGATGTTGCATTTCGTAATTTGGTTGTGTCCAGGATTTGTCTTGTATCACACAGATAGCATAGAATTCCAATGGTATATTTCTTTTCTTTTCTTGTAGGTCTTGTAGAAGTTTCTTGTAGTCCTCCATAGCTGGCAGCAGCAGTGTATATCACAGGTCTTCTACTATGAACATTTCCCTGTTAAGTTCATATGCTAGTTTGTGATGTAGAATCCTGTAGTTCTTCCAGGAATCTTTTGGGATACCTGGCTTTTACTCTTCCAGCTAATTGTATGTCAGATGTTGCCCCACTGACTTGAGACCATACGTAAGAATGGATAATATCTTAAGACTGAACAGGTCCATTGCCGTGCTGAGTGATAGTTGCCTGATGCTGGTTGGTTGGTATCTAATGTTAAGCAGTTGGTAATGAAGTCATTAGCTCTCTTGCATTCCAGTATTTTTATGTTATATTGCTACATTTTTTCTGGGACCTACAAAAGTTTAAGTATAAATACGAGTTACTTAGAACTGAGTTAAGTATAAAGCAGGTTCAACTGTGTATCAGAATACTGATGGCAGTTGTAGAATAACTCTCATAATATTTTTATCTTGGTGAGTTTCAATTTCAATTTCAATTTCAATTTATTTGCTTATAGACTCATACAAGTTTCAAGCATCGTCAAGAATCATAAAATATTTACATTTCATCAATACTATATAGGCACTTCTGTATTAGGTACATTTTTAGTCTTTTTTGAAATTTATTGCCTCTTAGAGCTTTAATATCACTTGGTAACCTGTTATAAAGTATTCTGCCCATGGTAAGGGGATCCTTTATAATGCTTTTATACAAGAGTTACTCAACTCACATACAGAAAACTGTAAAAGTGTTTTTATTTTATTCAGAATCTAAAAAGTAACAAAACTGTGGCCCATTTTGTTTTAATAATCTTATACATTTCAACATGTTCTGCAGTTGAATTACTCTGTTGGTAGCATAAAAATTGAAAGAAGTGTAGAGACAGTAAAGCACAAGTTAAAATAAAAGTGAATCAAGACAAGTTTCAAGAGCTGATGACAGAAAAAAAAAAAGAAAAAAGAAAGCAGTATGAGTGAAGCAATATATCAATATCTTCTTGATTCACTTTTATTTTACTCTGTTGGAGCTAAGCACAATTACACATAAATGCTTAGCATTTACTTCATTTGTTTTTGTGATATCATGGCTAACATAATTATATTGATGTTTATAACAGCCTAAGTGCACAAACTATATCTAGTATTAATCAGCTAAATGTTTCTTCTGGAACTGAGATTAATAGAAGCAGAGAGAGATATAAAATAAAAGTTTCCTGTTTTCCTTTATTGCTGGAACTGATCGTACTGCCATCTGGTGTTAGGGGTGCAAAGTTTTAACACTTCAAAGTATAAACTTGAAAGAAGCGTAGGGACAGTGAAGCACAAATTAGTACAAAAGTGAATCGAGAATATATTGACACATTGCTTCACTCACACTGTTTATTCACAGGACATGTTTCAAGAGCTCTTGCTCCTATCCTCAGCTGATACTCGACTAGTGCAAGTTGTAGTGGTTTCTTCTTTCTCCGTATTGTCAATAGATGGCGTGATGTACTTGTCAAAGATGTCCGGTGGTGGAGTTTCAAAATTCATGACTCTATGACGATTTTTGTTAATGAAGATTTTTTCCCATACGGAAAGGTCTATGGGGTGATTAACGTATTTTATTAGAGATGTTTCCAAATTGATGTCATGTCTAGTATTCAAAAAATGAAAAGCCACTGCTGATTTTTCTGTTTCACCATTTTTAATGTTTCTCATATGTTCTTTAGTTCTGATGTTAATATTTCTTTTTGTTTTTCCTATATAAATTTTAGGGCAAGTTTCACATTTGATCTCATAGATTCCTGGTTTTTCTTTGGTAGTGATTGAATTTTTGGGAGGGCCTTTTAACAAATTTCTGATATTAAACCTATTTTGAATGCAAGAGTTATGTTGTGTTTTGAGAAGATTTTTTGGAATTTGTTATAGGCTGATGGGTGGAAGGTGAATTTTTTAAAAAGTTTTTTCTCTTTTTCTCCTGTAGGTTCTAGGGTGGTGGTTTCTTTTATTTTCTTAGCTTTGTTGAGTCTGTTAACAGTTTTGTCTACTAAATTTGGGTTGAAACCGTTGGATATAGCTACTTTTTTTATGTGTAGGCATTCTTCTTGATAATCTTCTCTGTTTAGTGGAAAGTTGATCATCCGAAAGATTAAACTGTTGAAAATGGCATGTTGGTGTTGTTTTGGGTTTAAACTGTTGTTCTTAATGTAATTATCTGTGTGTGTCGGTTTCCTGTAGAAACCAAAAGTGAGTTTGTTGTTCATTTTTTTGATCTTGATGTCCAAAAAGGGGAGCACACCATCCTCTTCTGTTTCCAATGTAAATTTTATAGCTGGATTTTGTATATTCAAAAGTTTAAGACCATCAAGTATGAGTTTTTTAGGTACTATTGCAAAAATGTCGTCAACATAGCGATACCACACTTTGAAATAATTTGGAAAAGCTTTTGTGATATGTGTTTCAAAAGCACTCATGAATAAATCTGCCAAGAAGGGAGACAATGGGTTGCCCATAGCTAGGCCCGTTTTTTGTTTATAGATCTGTCCATTAAAAATGAAAAAATTTTGATTGATACAAATTTCTGTAAGTTGTGAAAGTTCTTCTATTTCTTCAGGTGTTATTTGTATTGATTCCAGCCATTTTTTGAGAAGTGGAATAAGCTCATTGGTAGGTATACTTGGATATAAAGAAATGACGTAAAAGGAAACTAAAGCATCTGTAGAGTTGATCTTTGTGTCCTTCAGGAGATTTAACAATTCAAACGAGTTTTTGATACTTAAATTTTCAAATTTTGTGAAGGATCTGAAGATTTGAACCAGCCATTTTGATAGTTGGTAAGTGGGTGCATCAATGTTATTAATTATTGGTCTGAGGGTAATTTCAGGTTTATGTATTTTGCGATAGTCTATCGCAAAAAAATGGACAACCTTTTAAACGGAAAAGAATTTGTTAAACTAGAAAACAATCCATTAAAGAAAGCATGCAAATCTGTGGAATTAGCAATTAAAAACTGTAAAATCATGACTAAAAGAGATAAATTGAACAATAAAATAGACAGTCCAAAAACACCATACATATATGGTTTACCCAAAATACATAAACCTGAAATTACCCTCAGACCAATAATTAATAACATTGATGCACCCACTTACCAACTATCAAAATGGCTGGTTCAAATCTTCAGATCCTTCACAAAATTTGAAAATTTAAGTATCAAAAACTCGTTTGAATTGTTAAATCTCCTGAAGGACACAAAGATCAACTCTACAGATGCTTTAGTTTCCTTTTACGTCATTTCTTTATATCCAAGTATACCTACCAATGAGCTTATTCCACTTCTCAAAAAATGGCTGGAATCAATACAAATAACACCTGAAGAAATAGAAGAACTTTCACAACTTACAGAAATTTGTATCAATCAAAATTTTTTCATTTTTAATGGACAGATCTATAAACAAAAAACGGGCCTAGCTATGGGCAACCCATTGTCTCCCTTCTTGGCAGATTTATTCATGAGTGCTTTTGAAACACATATCACAAAAGCTTTTCCAAATTATTTCAAAGTGTGGTATCGCTATGTTGACGACATTTTTGCAATAGTACCTAAAAAACTCATACAAGATGGTCTTAAACTTTTGAATATACAAAATCCAGCTATAAAATTTACATTGGAAACAGAAGAGGATGGTGTGCTCCCCTTTTTGGACATCAAGATCAAAAAAATGAACAACAAACTCACTTTTGGTATCTACAGGAAACCGACACACACAGATAATTACATTAAGAACAACAGTTTAAACCCAAAACAACACCAACATGCCATTTTCAACAGTTTAATCTTTCGGATGATCAACTTTCCACTAAACAGAGAAGATTATCAAGAAGAATGCCTACACATAAAAAAAGTAGCTATATCCAACGGTTTCAACCCAAATTTAGTAGACAAAACTGTTAACAGACTCAACAAAGCTAAGAAAATAAAAGAAACCACCACCCTAGAACCTACAGGAGAAAAAGAGAAAAAACTTTTTAAAAAATTCACCTTCCACCCATCAGCCTATAACAAATTCCAAAAAATCTTCTCAAAACACAACATAACTCTTGCACCTCAAAATAGGTTTAATATCAGAAATTTGTTAAAAGGCCCTCCCAAAAATTCAATCACTACCAAAGAAAAACCAGGAATCTATGAGATCAAATGTGAAACTTGCCCTAAAATTTATATAGGAAAAACAAAAAGAAATATTAACATCAGAACTAAAGAACATATGAGAAACATTAAAAATGGTGAAACAGAAAAATCAGCAGTGGCTTTTCATTTTTTGAATACTAGACATGACATCAATTTGGAAACATCTCTAATAAAATACGTTAATCACCCCATAGACCTTTCCGTATGGGAAAAAATCTTCATTAACAAAAATCGTCATAGAGTCATGAATTTTGAAACTCCACCACCGGACATCTTTGACAAGTACATCACGACTTCTATTGACAATACGGAGAAAGAAGAAACCACTACAACTTGCACTAGTCGAGTATCAGCTGAGGATAGGAGCAAGAGCTCTTGAAACATGTCCTGTGAATAAACAGTGTGAGTGAAGCAATGTGTCAATATATTCTCGATACACTTTTGTACTTTTAACACTTCGTTTAAAAGTGGGGGAGAGAGCTTCCATCATCCAGTACCCAATGAGAGAACAAATGCCCACGAAAGTGTTTCAATTGTAATCTAACATTTAAAAGTGAAAGGGAGTGTAAATATGTGACTATTTCAATATAAAAAAAAAAAACATGAAGAAATCCTTAACAATGGAGTCAATTTAAACACTCTTAATAGTTATACTCACTTACTTTAAAGAATATGTATTATGAGCTCAGATTCACTTCTTTAGCAGGTACATGATGACTGCCAAAGCAATTTTTGAGTCTTAGGATGTTCTTTGATGGTCTGTTAGTGAAACTGAGTAAAGGGTTGCTTACTTCTGGTAATTCAAAGTTCATGATCTGATTTTTAAATTTGTTTTATGCAAATCTTCTCTCATACTGATTCTTTGGATTTACGCATTTGTTTTGTAAACTTGATGCTGGTGCCTATTTGATGGCTTTGAGTCCAAAAATGTGAAGCAATGACAAATTTTTCAGTCTGTTTATATTTGATGCGATGTCAATATTCCTTGAGGCAAATACCTATGTTCCTTTTTGGTTTACCAATATATAGCTTAACACAATGCATCCGATCATGAATTTCAATTTACTAGAAGTAGCCAATCTCTTATTTAGTTTCATCAAGAACTGGGAGACAACCCAGGCTATCAACAAAATGACTCAAGAATTGCACCAGTGATCAACAGGCAGCTGACGATTTGAGTTCAAGTTCATAATATATGTCTGATAAAATACATAGATGAGAGGTAAGTGAAACAATTACGAGTGTTAACTGGACTCGACTACTAATTTTTTATAGTTTACAATATTTAATCAATATATTTACTGCCCACTGGCAAATGGGGCCAAAATAGCATGCAATGGAAAAGAATTTTGTAGTAATAAAAATGTTAACAGTCAGAAGCTGGGAAAAAAGTAGGAGTAGGGATGAATATCTAGGAAGAGTAAGGGTAAATGGATTAGGAAGATGAAGAAATCAAAATAGAGAAAGTACAAGGGTGAGTCAACAAGTCACAAAACGGGATAGAGACAGTAAAAATCACAGTAACTACCTGAAGTTTATTTTATTTTTCGACATAATCAGCTTGAACATTGAGACACTTATCTCTTTACAAGCTCTTGAATGCAAGTCGCAAAGAAGTCTTTTGGTTGTGTTGCAGCCAATGGGTAACCTCTCGGATTACAGCATCATCAGCTTCGAAGTGTCGGCCACCTAAAGGACCTTTAAGAGGCCTGAACAGAGGGAAATCACTGGCGGCTAAGTCGGGGTTGTATGGTAGATGTTTCAAAAGTTCCTAACGAAAAGTTCGTGATAGTTCTTGCGTAAATCTTGCTGAGTGAGGGTAGGCATCATTCAGGAGAATCACTTCCTTTATATACAAATATAATAATTTGTAACTTAAAACTTCACTTATCTTATAAGAAAAATGAAGGTAATTCTTATAAATTCTCCAGGATCACGATTTCGTGTATATTCATACACATCTTCAGCTGGAGAAACAAAGCTGTCACCATAGTTACTAAACATATGTTTGTTTTATAAAATAAATATATTTTCCCAAACCATTAAATCTATAGGACAACTTAATTGTTTTAATAATTTAACTTCTGGATTTATTTCATGGTTAAATGAACAAAAATTATATGTTACGGCCAATTTATCAGTTTATTTATACTTAATGTTATGAAAATGTGCTTTTGATCTGATTTACAGCTGAAGATGTGTATGAACATACATGAAATCACAATCCTGTAGAATTTATAAGAATTATCATCACTTCTTATAAGATAAGTGAAGTTTTAAGTTACAAATTATTATATTTGTATATATTTGTTTGCTTCACTGTTAATAGCTTCGTATTTTATGTATCACTTCCTTTGTCAGGAGTCCAGGTTGCATGAAGTGAATGGCTTTTTGGAATTCCTGCAGAGTCATGCAGTATGTCATGGCATTTACAATCTCACAGTGAGGCAGGAATTTCTGCAGAATGATGCCTTGCATGTCCCAAAACACGGTGACCATAACCTTCCAGTTTGATGGAACCGCCTTTAAGTTTTCTGTTGTTGGTGAGGTGGAATTCCATGGAAAATATTTTTGATTCTGGTTGAAAATGGTGAACCCAAATCATCCCAATCTCAGATGCTTTGTTTTCTCTTGTTAAACTGCTAGATCCAATTGGATATAACTTTCCGGGAGAAACAGTGATCACCATACACGGGACGCATTTTGCAATGCACCTCTTCTGTGGACAGCACTTTGGCCCACAAAAACTGCACAAGCACACATTTTTCTGCCCATGTAAAATCATGCAACACACCCGCCATCTTGCACTGGCTGCCACTGACTGACCGTGTGCTAGAGATATATGACCCAACCTCTATGACAAGCATAGATATGCTGCTAGCTGCTGGCACAAAATGCTCACACAATTTACAAATTGTATGAGGGAAACAGATGTTTGTGACTTTATTGACTCACCCTCAGTTGAAGTAGGGCTCCAATGCATTCAGGTGACCAGGGAATAATAGTATGTTGTGGCCATAAGAAAAACTGTGACAGCCTCAATTGTAAGTAACAAATGTAATTAAATCACATACTATTTGTCATAAAATATTGAAATAGATATTCTATTTTGTTCTATTATGCATTTATTGCAACAAAACTTATGCAGCTGATAAGTAAATAAATTTATTAATTAAAATAAAAAGTAAATAAATTTACCCATAGCAAAATTGCAACAGTGCCTATGCTCAATAGAAAATTTATTAGTAAACTAAATAGTAAACTATCCTGGAGGAAGATAGTTACATAAGCACTTATTTCCACACTGTTTTAAAATTAAAACAAGCAAGATATCACATTAGAATGGCACAAAAAATTCATCTTTCTTATTTAAATACTTACTCCTTCAGAAACCTGAAGTAAGTGTGAAGACTCTCATAACTTATGGAGCTCTTGCACACTTCCAAGTCAATCTTAGGATAGTAGTGCACATAGTTGACACACATTTCATCACTAATAGCAAAACCTCCCAGTGTAATTTTATCTCGGTCCATGGTTTTGTACCAGCATGTTGTAATTAATGCATCTCCCTGTAAATTCAATTTGCAATTAAATAATGTATAAGGTAAGCATAAAATGTTTGGGATGTCAACACAGGTAAAATCACTGTTATTTTGCAAAATAATAACTATCATACTCCATACACTCTTTTCATTATGACAAAGTGCTTAAGAATACAATCCTGTTGCTCCTTTCCTTCAAGGGCAGTAAATTCTGTTCAGAAGCCATGACAGCTTCTTCAAGACTTGGAAACACTTTTTCATGCATGGTATTTTTCACTATCGTAAACAGAAAATAATTACAGAGAGCCAGGTCAAGACTGTACAGAGGATAAGAAAGCAATGGTCACCTAGTATTGGATGCTGAAGTTGACTATGTGAGCAGTCGGTCCTGATCTTGGCCACCTTAATGTTTTCAAATAGTTCTGTCAGCAAATTGTGGTTCCTCCAATGGAATGAATGTAATATGGACACTTTTCAAGGAAAAACATGGCTCTCTTTTGCTTGGCAATAGTTTTGGCTAATTTCTCTTTAACCTCCCATGGGTCGAATAGGGTGTGGGAGGCCCTTGGCTTTATTTAATTACAAATTAAATTGTTGATCACACAGAAAATGAAGCTAGTCACAGTGAAGCAACAAATATTACATAAATAAAAATATTTGTAAAAGAATCTCTACTAAACTTAAGAAGTTGATGTTAATACTTCCTTCTTCTTTATAAAATCGATTTCAAAAGCATATCGTTTTCACCATCAGTTAATTCCAAACTTTGTTGTTAAGGAAATCTCGGTTACCATGTTTCTTTTTATTTTGTTATGTTACCTTTTCAGCATTACCAACATCTGAAGACGAAACAAACCTAAAAACAGAATCAATTGCCAGTGTGTCAAAATTCATTACATGATTATGAATTTATAGATGAGTTGTAAATACGATTCATCTATGAATTAATAATTATTTCGCTTCACTGTGGTGTTCCAATACAGTTAAATCTCAATATCATTATGTGATGTTTATTTTTTAAAATATTTTTTTTTTTGGTCCCATAGAGTTAATAGTGTGGGAAAAAATATTTATTTTAAAAAATAAACATCACGTAATGAATTTTGACACACCGGCAATTGATTCTGTTTTTAAGTTTGTTTCATCTTCAGATGTTGGTAATGCTGAAAACGTAACATAACAACAACAAAAAGAAAGAAAAGAAAAAAAAAAAAACATGGTAACCAAGATTTCCTTAACAACGGAGTTTGGAATTAACTGATGATGAAAGCGATATGCTTTTGAAATCAATTTTATAAAGAAGAAGAAGGAAGTATTAACATCAACTTCTTAAGTTAAGTGGAGATTCTTTTACAAATATTTTTATTTGTGTAAAATTAAATTGTATTTAATTGTATTGTATCTATGCGTATTTTATTTGAACTAATGTATTTAGTATGATTATACTAATAAAAGTCATGTGTAATTATCCTAAATAAAGCCAAAAATAGGGAAAAAAATTAAAAAAAAAAGAAATACAGCAGTATATAGTGCAGGCCTCCAGGCCATGCGCAACCAACAATGTTCTGCCAAGTCGTGTGCCTACCTGAGGATTAACTGGTCAATTTTGGTATCGAAAGATTCAGATTGCTGAACAACATTTCATCTTCAAGTCAAACTAATAAATTCAGAGTTCATGGATGTTACTGTGACTTTCAAATGGGGAGATGTTTGTCCTTGAAGACAAACAGGAACAATCAGGAACAACCAATCGGAATCCTGTAGTGATGTCAAATTGCATTCCCCTGTAAGTGAGGTGTGCCAAGCATTAAATGAATCCATCTCTAATAAATACCATTTCTGCTAAGGGAAATTTTGCAAAAAGTTATCCATGAGGAAGGTAGGGAATAATGTTCCTAATATAATCATAAAAACCCCATTTTAGCTTAAACAATTTTCATAGTACAAGTATATAAAATACCAATATATTATAATCATGCATTGCGACTTAAGCACTATAATGAACATCATTATTGGTTGGCATGTACGTCTGTAAACATGTTTGTAATTTGGATAGATAGACTGAAAAATTCAATACCATGGCTGGAATTTGAACCACAGATGTCCTGGTCTCTGTCCGGTCGCTCTTAACCATTGAGCTACCAAGGCCAACATGCCGTCATGACGTTAAATTCTCCAACAGACATGCATGTTTCCTGATAAACCACTAGGGTTTTTCATATACAATGAGATATACACCTTTTGTGGCGACTTACTATGCTGTAAGTACTTAAGACCCAGGCTTTATAATTACCACTATTAGGTTATTTGTCAGAAATTTAATCATTTTTCCACACTAGTCGCATGTAGGCTAAGATTTAGATAGATAGAGTCAGACTGAAAAATTTTAATTACTTAGAAATGAAATGTAAACTATTGACATGATGTGCCAAAAGAATTACCTTGAAGAAGTTGAGCTGTTTCTTAAATTCGATATAGAGCAAACAGTACACTTCCTGAAAGATTCAATGCCATAGCTAGGATTTGAACCATGGATCTCCCGGTCTCCATCTGGTTGCTCTTAACCATTGAGCTACCATGGCCAACATGCCAGCATTACATTAAATTCTCCAAATCACTCATTTGTTTCCCAGTAAACCACTAGGGTTTTTCATATACAATGAGATACTCATGTTTTTGTGGCGACTTACTATGCCATAGCTTACATAAGTCCCAGATTTCATAGTTACCATATTGGGCCTGGCTATGGCACTAAATTTTTCAGTCCAGCTCTATCTATCCAAACCTTAACCTACACACAGCTAGTGTGGAAGAACGATTAATTTCCATCAAGAACACTTCCTCTTAGACTACAGAATGCTGTATCTGCAGAATGTGAGCCATGTTAATATGTTTATGTTAATGAATGTTTTGTTTATTTATTCTGGAGAGTTAAAATGGACATTATTCAGCTCGTACATTCGCTAACCATAAAAAGGTCTATCAGCTGGATCAACTTGCAATTAAAATGAGACAAGAGGTAATCACCTTCCTTCTTACCACTGCCTATCCAATCCATTTGAGTTAGTATGAGCTCCAATAAAATGAGAGGTTGCAAATAAAAATAATGCTTTTGAACTACATGAAGAAACTGACAAGATAACACAACAAGACTGTGAAAACTGCATGAGACATACACATAAACTAAAGGAAGATGACTTTTGGTAAGAAACAGCATGTGATGAAATTTTGGAGCCTATCATCCTAAATTTGCGAGACTCAAACAAATGAAGACAGTGGCAATGATGGATTATCTCTTGATGTAAGTGATATTGACAGCCTTATGAGTCAGTGGTAGTACCATTGAATTGAAAAACTTGTGATTTGTAAACGATAATTATAATTATGGCATTTAAAATAGCAGGCATGCACTTATCTTAGAGATAGGGGTATGTGAGAACAAACAGTGTGTCAAACAGTGGCGAAGTTTGATATCATGTTTATGGAAGTACTAACTGTATATAGGCAACAAGTTTCGAACCCAAGTCCACAAGTAGCAAGATATACAAGTGCCACTTCCCTAATTGTCATGCCACACTTCACCACTGGTATCAAAAGATATCCCAAAGTAACAAAAACACATAAATTTTGCATTTTTATTCATGTAAAATAAACTTTTCATTCTACTTAAAATTAATTAGAAGTAATCGTTTAAAAATGTGATATTCTTTTTGAATAGCCATATGTTATTTTTATGCTATATAAACTAGGAAAAAACTGCATAACTGTGCAATCAAATGTAGCTACATATAAAACACTTATTCAACAAAAATGAACAGAGCAATCATAATTCTCATACCGGCAAGATTCTGACTTGACGCTTTAGACTACGAATCTCTTGAAAGTGAGTGCTGTAGTGATTATCCCGATTTAGCTCTGGAAGTTCCCCTCCATCTCTGATGTGACGTGTATATACTTTTATACCTGTTAGGTGAGTGTGCAACTGGGATCCAAATATCACAATACCCTCAGGTGGTATTGCCTGCAAAACAAAACTTAAATCAATAATAAAAAAAAAATTGCAAAATTTAAATTTTATATTTTAACAAATTAAGGGAATTAGAGCTTATAAAAGAAGTTAAATGAGAAATTTGCTATTGTATAACCACACATTATAACCATTAACTCTTATAACACTTTGCTTTGCTCAGGAAAGTGTAAGCATTGTTGCTCAGGAACAACAATGCTTCTCATGTTAGCAAACTTTCTTAGAATGCATCATAATGACTATCCAGCCTCTTTTGTCAAAAATAGTATACAAGTCATACAGAATTCCCAGTCAGCTACAAAAAGGAATCAGAAATTGTATTAACCTAAACTTGTAAAAATAGGGTCATTAAACCAAGACTAGCTAGGAAAATTTGCTGTCAGGGAAACTAAAGTATTTATCTTATAGTAAATGCTGGAAATGTTGACTTTCTATTCTCAAAAGGCAGCATATCTAATACAAATGTACTTACTCACCCGCTTGCCCATTGTATCTCGCATGGTAATATTTAGTTATTTCTAATAATTGGTAAACATCAACAAAAAGGATGGTGATAAGGTCAAGTCCAATTGCACATCACTGCAAAAAGGTGAATTGTGTGCCACTTTCCATTTTCAGACAGAGCTATGAATTGCAGAGCTTCTCCCTTATAAGCTGTTATGCTGAGCCAAGATCACCAAGATCCCAAATCTATGAGGATGGCAGCCAAAGAGTTGCACATAATATGAGGTGAGTTCATTCTGATTAATGCGCCATAGCCTTCCAGACCAGAAGCTTTTGCTGGTTTTTCAACTGACTTTGGACTTCAAAGTCTTTATGTATATTTAAACTAACACAAAAATATATGTATGCAGTAGAAATAAACCAAATTTGGTACAGTCTGGTGTTTCAAGAAAACATTTGACAGGTGATTTTCAACAGAATAGTTCTCGGAGATTGGAAGAAAGATTTATGACAGAGCAAATATTATTAATGCATTAAAGCAAGTTAAAAAGGAATAAGTTTTAATGCTTAATGTTAGGTACATAACTATTCATGATAACCATCATCATCGTCGTCGTCGTCATCATCATCATCAAAATCATCATCATCATCATCATCATCATCATCATCATCATTGCCCGCCTCGATAGCATGGTGGTAGCGTGTTTGCCTCACGTTCAAGAGGTCCCAAGTTTGAATCTTGGTCAGGGTGAGTTACCCAGATAAGGTATTTTCCAGGATTTTCCCTTATCCTGAATGACGAATCTTGGGTAATTCTAAGCTCTATGGACCCTGGGCTCATTCGAGCATCATTTCACCCATTCCATTCATCATCCAATATGACTTAACGTTGGAGGACGTAAAATAAAAAAAAAAAATCATCATCATCATCAAAGTAAGTTAATACTGTCACAGTGACAGCAGATGCCTACCATAAAGGATTAAGTGTGGTCACACCATTCCACTATTTTTTATTGTTTGCCGCGAGAAGGAGCAAAAAAAAAAATTGGAACATTAAAGGACAGCCACTAGCTGATGTCACGAAGTTGGAAGTACCACCTAAAATTTTCCAAATGTTCGATTTCAGCAGATCTGGAAGATTTTACTTTGACAGTATTCCATTCCTTTGATTTGGGAGTTTTGGTTTCCTGAATTTATCTTCTGTGACTGACAAGCAATGAAGGAGAGCACAAAAAGCCCACCTGTAGTTCAGTTCAGTTTAGTTTAGTTGCTAGTTATGGGTTAACAGTAGACATCAGAGTTACTGTGAAGTTAAAAATGAGTTTGTTTTCAAATAATAAATGTCAAGAAGTTCAAGCAGCACAAACTTGTGCATGCAACAGAGAAGAAGGAACATTAGATTGATGCTTACTCTGTGTATTTGTAAGAAGTGAAAGTGATTTAAGTTAGCACTGGGCTATGATTCTAGTGACAAATATAGTGAGTTTAGTACAACTTCGTGTTGTCATTTTAGTCACAATATTTACTTTAATACATAATTAAAACTTAATTAAAGTCCTATTAATGCACACTTATGTTTGTATTCTTTAGCAGTAAGTAATCTCATTTGCATATCACAAACAATCTGTTGTATTTACTCACATATAGCAGATTATACTGTCATTTTACGTTATGTTTTATACATATTGTAGTTTCAAGAAATTGTGGATTCCCCAAATTTGTGCTGATTGGAAATTAATTTTAAGGAAGCTTAAAATTTATGCTTCACTAAATCGCTTACTTAGCTGTGTATAAACAGTCTAACTATGAAATTATCATGGATTGACCATATAAACAGAAATTTAGTCTAGTGTAAACTAGTCTACCATATTAATAATCTTCTTGTACAGGTCTCTTGCATCAACATAATCCATATGACACATGTAATTTATATATTCAACTTTACAGACAGGCTATACTCTACTATTTACACATTCAATAAACTATTGAAAAATAGATTACTCAATTATGAAAAATTAAGAAGTCCCAGACTTGAATAAATACAAAATATGTGCCAGTAATTTATTTACATTAAATTGTGTCTTATTATAATTTGGGTTTGTTTTGCTTAAAACTGAAGCACTTCTACCACTCCTACCATTCGTTCCACCAATTCCCCATTGTTACCTTTATCTTGTTCCACATTATCTAACATTTAGTGACAAGTCTATTTTCAATAATTCCTGCTGCTTTTCCCTAGAATCAGCAAGTTAGCTAGTAATAGATAAGTACATGAATTTAAGAGTACAGTATCTTATTAGTTACCTAAGATATTATACATTGTACTTTGTTCTCATCCCTTGTGCCATTTTTCACAATGGGTTAGCAAAAATTATAGATTCATTGGCTTTACTTTTATAACATTCAATTTTCCGCTAATAAACATCCTTACTTACCACAGCTGTGCACTCTGTGATGCAATATCCACTCAGCATAAAAGCAGGTTGCTTTGGTGGTATAGCCATTTTGTCTGTGTATTCCAAGCCAAGTTCTAAGACCCCACCATCATATTGGCGCAAGGTTGGAGTGAGATATAGTCTTATGCCAGAACTGTCTACCCAATCTGAACAGATCAAAATATAAATGAAGCATATGAGGCATAGAATTAATATCTAATCCATGAAAAAGGTATCTCCCTTAAAACTCAATTTTAAGTTGTCTAAGTTAAACAAGAAGAAACCAACTACCTTCTTTAGCAATTCTGCATTCTTGCATAACACTTTTTGAATCCCTTACTGAAGAGCACAGAATGTGGCTTAGTGATGCACTTACCTTATTGTGCTGGGAGATTGATATGCTTAAAAAATGTGATTTTTCTGTTCTATATGATAAATAAATAGAAATCATCAGCTTTCAAGTTATACACATATATACAAGCACAATTCAAGAAGTGTTTTAAACTGAATGGTATTACTAAAGTAAGCTACTGTTACTGACATGTACTGTCATTTTTATGTGCTACCAAGGCAAATTTTGTACTGATTCATTAGTAAGTTGTATTTGGTAGGTGTTTTCATTAGTCTTAAAATGAAAAAGTGCAATATTGTTCAGTGACTTGCTTTCTACATTTGAATGAGAAAACGTGCAAGGAGATAAAACAAAATTTGATGTTGTTCGTGGGGACCTTTCCCCATCTATAACAACACTAAGATATTGATTCAATGATTTAAATGAGGTCGAACAGAAGATCTGTGGTTCAAAACCTGGCTGTGGCGTTGAATTTTTCAAACAATATGATTAATGTTTATTGTGATACTTCTGAGTAACCTGGCACATATTCAGAAGTCACTTTCCGGGGGGCAGGGGGGGGTCCAAAAATCTACGTTTAATTATTTGCTTTTAATAAGTAATTAATCAGGGATGTGTTTTTATCATGTCAGTAAAAAATAAAAACACATGTAGTATATTCACATGACCTTCTCCACCCAAGCTTCTACAAATTGTTCTTAGAAAAGTTTGTTTTTGTCTTGTTTTTCTTTTTTTGGATAAAATCTGCACATTGCACACTTTTGTTCTTATACCTGGGATAAAGTGATATAAGCAGTAATCAGATATTTGAAAACCGAACCACTGATTGATGCATTTGAAGTATTAGTTCTCCTTGAATGAAAAAGGGAATAGGAACCTAGAAGTTAAAAATTACATACCTTTAAGTAATTATCTGGGAAGTCTAATCAACATTATTTGTGTTATTTAACGAGTTCTACAGATGCTGTGCAGTAACTTTTCGTTAACTTCTTAAATAACTTAATGTTTGCCTGACAATGCATAGAGACGTTAAGATGAGAAGCTTGAATAAACTTTCTCCATTTTTAAACTAAGTTTTATTTCAAATATTTATTAAAAGTTTGAAATGATAATTCATTTGGGGAGGGGGGTCCGGACCCCCTGGACCTCCCCCCCTTAAATACGTCCCTGTGAGTAACCAATATTATCTTAAGGAGTGCTCTACATAGGTGAACCAGATGTAAGAGTTCAATGCATGTTCAAGATCTTATCATGGTACCTCAGCAGTTGGCATGAAAAGCTAAATTGTCTTGGTTAGAGATGTAATCATTGTGTTGAATGACTCAACTTTCAGAAGGTAAGAAAGTACTTACCTGTCTTTTTCTCTGGGTTGTTGTAATGTATCTCTAGCATAACATAAGGATTAAATTCTGGGCCACCAATTGGTAATCCTGCTTCCTGCAAATGAGAGAATTTGGGATAACTGCTTTTTGCATTTTTAATCTTATTCATATAAAGTAAAGCAAAATTTGATGCTCTCTAACTAATATTACTATTATTGCATTTTAGAATAGAATAGAATATTTATTCCTCATCTTTCTTCATTCATACATACACACATTCATTAATACATTACACTTAACAGATTCCTAGCACATAACAAACTCCTCCTACCTGCTTGCCTTAAATTTCAGTCTCAAT
Source organism: Mantis religiosa (assembly GCA_030765055.1). NCBI lineage: Eukaryota > Metazoa > Arthropoda > Insecta > Mantodea > Mantidae > Mantis > Mantis religiosa. The sequence goes on along the minus strand of CM060957.1, from coordinate 122,223,277 downwards.
ACAGCCAATCCCTGGTTTCTGTGTATTGATGATCTTTCCTCTCTTATATCCCTCGTTCCCGTTTCTCCAACCTAATTGTTGGTTATTCTTAATCATTTTTAATCAGTTCTCTCTGACTTTCCCCAAATAATCACCTATATTTCTTACATTATGTTCTCCTGTTACACACAACATTTTCCTAATTAGTAAAACCTCTCCCCCTCCCTAAAACGATTCCACTTTTGTTGCCAAATTTTTCTCTCCATACCTTTGTTTGTTTGCAATGTAGTATACTGTAACGGTCATGGTAGGAATCGAACCTCCATGACTAGATTACGACATTTGACAAAAAAGTGTTGAAAGTAGTTCAAGCCTGGAATTCGGAATAATAAAATGCTTACATTTCAAGAATAAAGTATTTAAGCTGGTCCAATGTAGGTCAATGTGTGCAGTTGATATGTAGATGATGAGCAGTCTATAGTGAGTTAATAAGTGTCTATGGTCAGTTAACAAAGCTGTTATACACAACTGCCATCGTAAGGGTTGAATTAACACATCTGAGAGTCTACTATGAACTTTAAGGTAAGTTTGGGGGTATTCCATTAGGCCAAGGCCGCCTTCGGACCTTGTGTATCTATTCAGTTAATAAACCTGGCATATATACGAACTTGGGGTTAATAAAACTTTTTTGCCCAGATGGTGGTTACGTTGCCTACTCTCTCTGAGTAGCCTTGAAAGCTAAACCCTCCTAGTATTGAACTTCTTTCCGGGGTTCGTACAATACTATGCCAATCTGTATCATTTTCTCCACATACTGGGCCCTTACCTCTATCCCTATCATGTCTAATACCTTTCAAATTTCTAACTCTTATCCATGCCCAAACTTATTACACACATCTATGTACTTCCCCCCTCCCCAAACTGTTTTTATTTCCCTATATATCCTCCAAGAGCTTTTCTCCCTTGTACTAGCAAAAATAACTTGACTATCAATATCTTCGAATTTTGATTCTATTTCTTTCCAAAAGCCTCTATAACAATACTCCCCATTCCTCCAAACACCATACCTATCTGTTCCATCAATTCCCTTACTTTTTGAGTCCAAGACACTTCCCATTTGCTTCTCATTTGCATAAGAAAACATTCCTTAGTAATATTGCTTTCCTCAAGGTTGACAATTATATATATATTTCATTACCCTTGAGACAATTTTAAGTCTAGTTGAATGATTATTGCATTTTAATAAATAATTATATTAAAACCAATGTTATATGTTATTTTAATATCTATCTTATATTTCATGAGAAAATCCAAACTTATCATCCAAAATTGTTATATTTCAATTTCAATTTATTTCTAGTAAAGTAAATTCATGTGAAGTCCTTTATTTGAAAAATTATCATAATAAATTAGTAATTAAGTGTGACTCAAATATACCCTAAACACCCCAATAATTCTGCTGAACTAGATGGTTCAAGGAAGATATGCTAGATAAGATAACAAAATCACTGAAGCACTGAGTGCATGTTTGCCTCAAAATTAATTATCATTTAAGTTAAAATCAAATAATGTTTTTCTTTTCAGTTTTATCATAATACAATGGCTGTGCAATGAAGAATGATCATATATATAACTATTTGCAACGAAAACTTCACTTATCTTAAGAAAATGATGTATAATCAAACAGATAACAAACGGGAAAACAAAACTAAAGGCTGTCAAAACTTATTTATTACAGAAAGTATTTTACTCCGTGGAAGAATATAAACAGATTAGGTAGAATATGCTATTTACACTTCTCAACTTTGTAAACATGTTTGTAAATATCATTGTATTAATTTTATGTATATACAAATTGACGATCCATGTAAAAAGCTTTACAGTTGGAAATAAACATCAATCAAAGATATTCAGCAACAACTTTGGCAATATGCAGATGTGCATTTTCATGGTGCAGCATCCAGCCTGTTTCATGGAAATTAGGACATTTGCATCTGATATGAACTTGCAATCTTTTCAGGACATTCTTGTAGTACTGTCCATTACTGATGTGTGTGTAGGTACAACATGCTGATAAACCATACCATGAATATCAGAAAATGAGAAGACCATAACTTTCTAAGCAGAAGCAACCACTTTCTGCTTTTTTAGAGAGTTGGTGATGAAGGAGATTTCCATATGGACTCTCCACAGGCATTCTGCAACATTGTATAGGCCTCAGCTGAACATTTGTTGAGATGAAAGCAGAATATTGAAGTCACTTATTGTTCCTCGTGCCTCACCTCAATTATTGCAGTAGGCAATACCGAACATGTCTCTAGGAGCACCAGCAGTGAAACTGCTATGGTGTACTTGTTACACATTATGCTAACAGAATATCATAAGATTAAATTCTAGCACAAGAAATTATTACCATAAAAATGTATTATCATTCTTTACTGAACAGCCCTTGTAATTAATGAACATACAGATATATCTGGAGGATAAACTTTAAAGATGTGGCACAAAAGTGAATCGAGAAGATATTGACACATTGCTTCACTCACACTGTTTATTCACAGGACAAGTTTCAAGAGCTTTTGCTCTTATCTTATTCACAAAAGTGAATCGAGAAGATATTGACACATTGCTTCACTCACACTGTTTATTCACAGGACAAGTTTCAAGAGATTTTGCTCTTATCTTATGATGATAAGAGGAAAAGCTCTTGAAACATGTCCTGTGAATAAACAGTGTGAGTGAAGCAATGTGTCAATATCTTCTTGATTCACTTTTGTGCTAATTTGTGCTTCACTGTCCCTACGCTTCTTTCAAGTTTATACTTTAAAGATGTGGTCTACATGAAAATCAAACCATTTCAATGATGACATCTTGAGGAAACTTTGAAATAAGCTCTGATCATAAAAGAATCCAAATTAATTTTATAGGTATCGGCTATAGTCTTACCTCAGGGTAAGCAAATGGAAGGGCTCCCATTGCCCATGCAGCAAGAACTCTTTTGCAGACCTGAGTATTCTTTGGCCTCTCTGGTGCAAAACATGGCCCATTGTAATCAGAAATCTTCTCCCCTACAGGAGCTTCACAGTGAAATACTTCTAGATGGTGAACCAGAGCTTCATTTCCTGGTTGAATTACTGATTCATACTGAAACACAAAGTTAGTTATCCATTATAATCATACCTTCCAAAAACAGAATGGTTCCATTTTTTCAGCAATTTAGGTATTGTAGAATGCACAGGGTCATCAGACTTATTGAACCTTTCCTGCCAGTTGATTGTCAGCTTATGACATCAGTATTTTGAAGCAAGTTTATCACCAATACCTTTGGCAGAGGACCAGTGAAATATGGGTGGAAAGGGTGGATGTTAACAATTTTATAATAACCTTAGTGAAAAGGGATTAGTATCATACCTTTTCTGAACTTCTTTTGTATGCATCTCATAAACTTGCAAAATCAGTATGTATATTGAGAGGTAATTCACATATTGGACAGTTTTCGTAGCTAGATTGTTGGCTTTAAATGCACAGTTTTTCCATTACATAAACCTTGTTCGTACTCTTTACAGCAGTAAATGAAAACTAAACTGCATAGAATAAAGTAAGAAAATAATATATAAAAGAGCAGAATTATAATGAAATTTACAAATTCAGTTGGTGCATTATAGGAATTTGTGAAAATCTACCACTGTCAGATTATTAGATACAGTATAATCCAGACTGGTGGGCTGTGGTCTACTGACTCCTTCTTCTTCCCAGAAGTTTCATCTGTGACTGTGACACACACCTTCAGTAGCAGTAGCAAGGTCAAAGTACTTTGGCAGAGGTTTCAACAACGACTGTGCTGATAGCACCATAGGCTGCATAATTTATATTGATGGCTGGAAGGGTGGTCTCTGTGATTGGTTCCAGAATAGCTGGGCTGGACTTTTATCGGTGAAGTGTTACAATCTGTTGGCATCTGATTGGCTTGGGTGAAGTTCTTGGCTTTGACTTTTGTCAGTACTGTCTGCCATATTCTGTTCAGTTTAACCTCTTTTCAATTAATGTTGTTTTTAGTTTCTGCATTTCAATGACTTCATGGAATAAGCATAAACGATAATGAAATGTTGATGACAGAATATCTGTATTCCCATATTGGATGATGTGTTTCCCTTTCTTCAAGTATGGCATGTTTTGCAATTGTTGATTTTTCCATTTGACTCATGAAAATTTCTTCTGTGCTCATTAATATGAATTTTTTTTATGCTTTGTTGTGTGGTTCCAATGTACACTTGCAATATGAACATGGTATTCTCCAGCCATAGATATAAATTCTACAGCCTACAGTGCTACCAATACAGTCACTGTTGAAACCTCCATCAGAGTAATTTAAACCTCGCTACTATCACTGAAGGTGTCTAATACAGTCGCAGACAAAATGTCTGGGGAGAAGAAGAAAGGGCCCAGTAGGCCACGGCCCACTAGCCTGAACTATACTGTATCTACTGTTGACACGGGCCATGAAAGCGTTAGAACTTTGATGAATGTTATATTAGTAATCTTAGGTGTGTAATCTTTAAATCCTCTTTTATTATGTTTATCTCAGGACTTGATGAAATTCTGGGCAAGAATGGAGAAAATCACTCACAATACTGTAAATCTTCCATGCAAACAATGTACAAACTGTTCCAGTAAAAAACAATTCTGTACTACCACAGTTCTGAATTATCACTGTATTTTAAAAGTTGGAAATACACATAGTTCAAGGTTCATTTCCACACCTCCTTTTGAGATTGGACTCGCTGAATTAATAATTATACCATTCATTAAAAATGATCAGTGGAAAAGGCTGAATAAGTCTTAAGACTCATTATAAGGTCATCATAAGTCATTTTGCAATTTAAAATAGCTGTATCTCTGTACACATAAGGAGTTTAGTTCCACACATAGATTTTAAATTCTGTGGTGCTAGAATCTTCAAAGGTTCTTGGTCTGCCAACTTGACTACTGGCTTTCTTGCCCATTTACACATTGCAGAGGTTGGCAATTGTCCAACAGATAAGGCAGGTGAGGGGGCCAACATCTCATAAGGTCAGGACCACTGTTATTGTAGCTCCTTACTTTTCTTGTGTTGCTGGTGGGCACCAATCCTTAAAATTTGCACTCTCTTTGTGGGAGAAAATCTAGACTGGTAACCAGAGCTCCATGCTTTAGCACAGAGTGCCATGGTATAGAAAGTTCCATGTAGATGCTATCATAGGTTAGAGAAGATGGATTTCTTCTTGTTTTTTGTGCATTATAATGAATTTACTATGCTGGTTTAAAGAGCTGAGCTTTAGAATACAAATGGTAATTGTGAAATATAATTTTAAGAATTGTTACAATAGTTTTACCTCTACAAATATATACTGACCTGTTTCAGAACCAAATTTAACAGGAATAGTCTGAAAAGCTAAGAATATTACATGATCTGAGAGTTCTGAATTATTTAGACAATTTTTAGCATAAAAACAAGTTTATGAAATCAGATCAGATACTGACGGAACAGAATGAGAAAGACCAAAATTAACAGAAAATTAATCTAGTGCAGCTCTACTTTTACAAGAAGCTAAGGAAGTTTACAAGCAAGACTCCACCTCACATACACAATACTACAAAACATTATTAAACAACTTATCGTATGATTATGTAATCCATACAGACCTTTTAAGCAGGCCACTATTTTGCCTCCTCCATTATAAAAAGTTTCTTAATCAAGTCAGATAACAATTACATGGAATATAATAATGTCTATTAACCTGTACAATATGATGTTTACGATGGAGGACAGCTGGCAGCCGATGTACGCGACACCAGTATGTGGTATCATCTCCTGGTACAGCAACATTGTGGTTAAGCACTTCATGAGTCCAGGTGTCTGGTGGATGTGGGGCAGGTGGTGCCAAATTTTTAAGCAAGTGTACTCTTTGCATTCCACTCTCAATGGCTGCATTGCTCACATTCAGTCCCTCAACACGGAACAGTGGTCCACGACCTCGGGCCCACACCACATGTGTAGTGCCATCCTACAAAATAGTTTTAAATAACTAAATCATTCTGCACTTAAGCTTACATTTTCTCATTATCTGCTGATATTTTTCTTTCTTTTTGCATATTTTACTGTTCCTTCCTCTTTCACAGTCTAAATATTAACATTATATTTCAAACACTAACACTGTGCTCATTTACTAATAAACAAAAATAAACATATGACAATATATACTTTTAACACCGTAAAGTAAAGCAGAGTAAGAAAGATATATTAACCAATTATTAACCACAGAGAGTACTGTGTAGGTTTATCAAATATTGCTAAGGAAATAGCTTTTCCAAACTAAAAATATCTGAAGCTTTATCTTTATTTTCATTTTAACATTTCTTTATTTTATTTTTTGTGCTCAAACACTCTCCCTCATCCCTCTCTCATTTATATAGTGTTTTTCAAGCAAATGGATGATATTGATACCGAAATTATATGTCAATGGAATAACTTATAACTTAGAAGAAAATTAATTGCCGAAAAAATAGTTATAATTATGATAAATAATTGACAAAGAATCAGAAAGAAAACTGGCAAACAGAATTGCACTAAATTTTAATGTCATAAGAATTTGTTGAATAAAGTAAGAATTTATTACTTGGTCAATACATGAGATGAGTGGAGTTATCTTATTAACTGTAATAGACTAGCACAAGATTCTTGGAATGTTATGTAGAAGTTCTTAAAAATTTATAAACAAGTTTGGTGCTGAAGGTAGAAGATTTTGAAGTTTGTACAAATTTTTTGGCAACATTGTGTTAGAAGCTAGGAATGGAGAACTTAGAAACTTTAAGGAAACGGGAATGTTAATGGAACAAGTTTAATTTTTGTTAAGTTTATCCATCAACACAGTTCACTTACTTCTGGTTAGTTGGGCCTCATGGTTTGTTGCTGAGAGTAAATTTTGCATCATTCTGCCTAAGTGGCAGAATAGCATTTTGTTTTTATGATTTGGTAGAAAACTCATTTGTTGGCTTAAAATATCACTAAGTATTGTTAATTTAAATATTCATTAAAGGAAAAGGTTAAATTTAAATTTGTAAGTTTCTATAGTAAAGTCCATTGGTTGGCAACTACTCAGATAAAAGTATTTAAATTATCCATTAAAGTTTTCATCTCAAGGACAAGTATAATCCTTATGCAAAACTTCATGCATACCCCAAGATGAGCATTTCATGGTTTGAGCTGATTGCCAGGTAAATAATCAACAGAAAACTTCAAGACAAATTGAACTTCACTGGTGCCCAGTTGGCAGGATCGCAAAGTACCCTTCACATTCAACAGAAGATAATCGCTTCATGATGGTTAAAAATATTAAATGAATGTGCAAATTATCTAAATTGCTAAAGTTATTTGATATTGGTGCTAAAGAAAGATGAAATACCCTGATAAAAAAATCTCAAAACAGTAGCTTGATCCATTTGAGATTGAAACTCAGGCAACCAGCATTAATGGTCCTACACATTTTGGGCATTTAAAATCATACATTTTCTTGCAGTTTCCACAAAAAAAAATAATGATACTTCTGAGATCTGGTGGTTAGCATGCCAACTTCCAAATCCACAGGTTCCAGATTTGATTCCTGGTAGGAGGACTTAAGCAAGGATTAACCTTCATCCTCCCTAGAGTCTAGAAGTATGAGTATGAGTGTGTGTGAGTACATTTAATGTTTATAAAGAAAACATAATGTAAACAAACTCAGATGAACAGAATACTAAACAATAAATGAGTGAATATCATCACCAGTGAGAAATTGTTCCAAAGGTAAAGCATCAATATGACCTTAGATAATAAAGGTGGCATATAAATAAATGAAAAATAAGAACAGAATTTATCAAAAAACTGTTTCTGTACCCAAATAAAATTAAAAAAAAAAATTAAATGTGTATTTGAATAACTACTCACATACGCTCACTTTCTTCACGGGCAGCCAGCCAGGTGAAAAGATGATTACAAAATTGCTCTGTTCATTTCGATGATATATCACTTGTTTCCTGGCCACTTGTTCCTTGAGACACCTTATTGGACAACTCAATAGCTGAAGGCAAAATATGAGTAGTGCTGGGAACGATACATCCTTCTTGAATATTTAACGAATTATAGACCAAGAGATTTTAACTACGTTGTTAAACTATAGTTAGGTCAGAGGTATGAGCGAACCATAAATCAATACCTATAATTCTATTATTAAACATTATTCTTACTTCGTATAATGATTTAGTACTGCTATGCACTGTTGTATAATCTTGTTGAAACCAACCATAAGCCTTTCTTTTCTGTCAGTCAATCAAAACTGGCCCTAGAATTAATCTCCAATATTGCTTTTCTCTCATTGTTTCATTAGATAAAATGTTTGCTATTGTTATAGCACTTATCACACACAATACTTCAATTTTCAGGTCATTGTGAGGTGTTTCATTTCAACAAATTTTTCGAAGACCAATATCTACTCTTGTAAGGATTCACACTAATTTATTTAGCATTTTCGAGGTAACCACTCTAAATTGGCACCAATTCTATCTAATTTATTTTGTATCAAAAATTATTTTTCCTGGAATTTATTTAGGTATTTAATATTTTTCTCTCTAGCATCAAACCCGACGCTAGCTTTACCATATAATAAAACAACACCTTAATTAAAAATGTAAGCAAATAACAATGGATAGCTTGGAAATGCTCAACTTCAGAAAAAGTGTATGACAAAATTGTGGGTTTAATGAGATCTAAGTTTTTATTTAGTAAGATTTGTCTATGTCTTTCACCTTAACAGATATGCAAGTAATTTAAAACAAAAAGGACTTTAGAGTCTAGTCCTTGAAATTCAAGATATATATTTCATTTGTCATAATATTATTTGATCAAAATCGTTTCAAAATTTTCGAGCATTTTTGCGCTGTATTTTGGAATGTGGGGATTTTTTTTTTAAGTTTTTGTGCCATTTCCTTAGAAGAAAGACAAGACACAGATAGATATAAACACACAGAGACCGTTTTCTAAAAATATTCTTTTTGGATTCAAGGATTCTCAAAATTTGTTATTGTTTAAATCTCTCGAGTTCCGTAGTTCGAACGCTCTAGAACAGTGTTTTTCAAAGAGTGGTCCGCGGACCCCCGGGGGTCCATTAAGTCAAGTTATAATGTTTAATTAAAACAATAGAAAGCGTAGAATTGTATTTACTGAGTCACTTATCTGCTCTGTGCCGAACTACATACGTTTCACTTAACATAACAAAAACTTAACAACAAAAATATCTTAAGTAATTATTTAAATTCCAACTATAAAATTCAACCAAAAGTCAACTGCTTCATATACATTGAGTTGCCAAACAATGGAGGTCCGCGAACAAATTGTTAGATGATAAGGGGGTTCTTGAGGCAGAAGAATTTGAGAAACACTGCTCTAGAACAAATCCAACACGTGACTCATTTGACAATTAGTTTGCGATTCCGGCTTCATGATGTCAGATAGTGGACTATGAATGAAACGGCTGAAATGATGCTCAAATGAGCCCAGGGTCCATAGAGCTTAGAGTTACCCGACATTCATCTTTCAAGATAAAGGAAAGCCCCCGTAAAAACCTTATCCAGATAACTCATCCTGACCGAGAATTGAACTTGGGACCACTTGAACGTGAGGCAGACATGCTACCATCTATGCCACCGAGGCGGCCAATGGGTTAACTTACACTATTTCTCGAAGGTAGGCACCCGCCTACCATAGGTTCTACATAACCATCCTTACGAAACCTTATTGTCTTTTCTATTATGTAAGCAATTAGGGAAAGTATTACATTTTACTAAAAATTGATACAGAGATTTCAGCAGAAATACACGTTTTGAGGTCCTCTGAAGCCAAAAAATTATTTTTAGAAAAAGGTGTCCATAAACAGCATAACTCAAAAACGAAAAGTTAACTAATTAGTAAATTTAAGTTCTGTATCTTGGTAGGATGCAACACTAAAGTTTTCAAGAAAAATACTCCACTCCGAACTACACTTTACATGGAACATGTCTCGAAAATTTTCATTTTTTTTAAGAAGGGCTCTAAAGATTTTTATTAAAATATTCACAGTTACATTTTCATAACAAATAAAAGGTATATGTTGAATTTTCCTGGAATATCCACTAAAGCCTTCTTCATTCTGAATGAGTTTTGCATAACAGGTTAACAGCAAGAGATAGACAAGATCTTACTACACACAAAAATGTCATCGTTAAAGCACACAATGTATGTCAAATAATCTTTTAGTGTCTCTTTTTCCGAGAGATTCCGCGTTATTAGTTTCAATGTTCCAATACTAAACTTCTGTGAAAGGAAAGTTACTTTATCCTTCCTTACTCCTGGTCATTCAAAGAAAATGAAACTTTTTATTACACAGACTGTCACTCTGGTCGATCGGCTTCGGTTCCCAGCTGGAGGATGGGAACTTTTTCTCACGAGGATTATTTCCCATCTTCCTTAAACTCTGGAAGTACGCGAGGGAGTGTGTATGTGCGTCCACTTCTCTGTGAGTTTAACAGAAATATGACATCTTGATTACTAAATGCTTCTTGACAGGTAAAGCTCCCCCCCCCCCAAAAAAAAGCCATCACCTAATCACCACTTCTTAGAAGATCTGACTCCCTTTATAGCCCCTCTATGTTCCTCTATTTCCGTTGTCCATGCAAGAAATATGTAATAAAAACATTTATACAACTTTTTATCTTGATTAACCTGAAATACACAGAAAAATAAGTTTTCTTTCCCTAGGAACAGTTCGTTAAAGAATGGACAGAAAAGTCATGTGAATTATAATATCGGATTTTTTTGAAATGATAATACACGATCCCTTTAGCTGTAGTGATGTCATGCAAAGAGTATAGAATTTCACAGACGTCTTTTTAAGGATTTGACTATCGCTTCAAGCACGTAAATCGAGTAAGACAGAACGCTTCGAGCGTAGGCTGCTTTAAGTAATTCTGCTCTTGTCAGTTTTCCAATTTTTCGTTGTAAACGTTCAGATAAAGGATGAACAAAATCTGCTAAGAGCACAGTTTATTTTAGATACTAACCAGTTCTCCTGCTAAGGAAGAACTCTGTAGCAAACAGGACGCATTTTATGTTATTGTAATTTAAATCGTACAGTTCCCCCATCTGTTTATCTGACATTTTCAGATATTTCAGTTCCATAAGTTTGGCTATCTATAATTGAATTAAATTGTATTTTTCCTTCGTATCCTGTGCATTTAATTTCTTTTGAATGCAAGGAGATATCATTTTTATTTAAAATATAGAAGTATAACAAGAACAAGAGTGAAACCTTCGTTATAATTACTTCTGGTCAGTAATTTGGTTTTATAATACTACAGTATTATAATCTCCTATGTACTTCATATTAACCGATATATCTTTTTATAAATGATTTTATTACATATTTAGTTACAGAGAATACTGTAAGCTTAAGCGATATAATCAAATCATTTAAGATGGCCCTATATCTTGGCTTTGAAATTTCGTTCTCTGGGCAGAACATAAAAAAGAACGACTTCCTGTTTGAGAAAAGTATCAGTATTTGCAAAGTCAAACCAATAAAAAGAATTATCTCGAAAATGGTAATCTCCACTAAACGTTGTTTGACATATGATGTGTGTTTTATCGAGATATCCATTTTTGTGCAGTAAGATTTTGTCCATCTCAAACCAGTCACGCAGAACTCATTGAGAATGAAGAGATTTGAATCGATATTCCCTGAAAATACAAGCTTATGCATTTTACTTATGAAAATATCTTTAAAATATAGCATTTTAACTGAATTCGTTTGAGCTTTTTTTTTTTTTTTTTTGAGAAAATCATAATTTTAAAAAATAATTCCATGTTAGCACTATGGAACGTCCACGAGCTATTTTCAGGTGTGAAATATCCCCTTGCTACGTCGGCTACTCCTCCAACCCTCGCGTGTAGCACATCGCCTATACTATGCAGGGGTAACATCTGTCATTGTGAACTGCGTTCTCATGAACATCAGAAACAAGAGGTGGGAGATCTTTTTTTTTTTTTTTTTTTTTTTTTTTTTTTTTTTTTTTTTTTTTTTTTGTAGTTTACGTCCTCCATCGGACGATGAGTGGAATGGATGAAGTGATGCTCAAATGAGCATCCATAGAGCTTAGAATTATCCGACATTCGTCTTTCAGGATAAGGGAAAACCCTAGAAAACTCTTATCCAGGTAACTCACCCTGACCGATATTTGAACTCGGGATCTCTTGAACGTGAGGCAGACACACTACCATCTACGCTACCGAGGCGGGCTGGTATATATATTTAATTTACGTCCTCCAACGTTGTCATATCGGATGATGAATAAAATGGGTGAAATGATGCTCAAATGAGTCCGGGGTCCATGGAGCTTAGAGCTACCCGACATTCGTCATCAGGATAAGGGAAAACCCCGGAAAAAATTTTATCCAGGTAACTCACCCTAAGCGAGATTCGAACTCGGAACCTCTTGAACGTGAAGTAGACATGCTGGGAGAGATATGATTTCCTTTCTGCCCCTACAGTGGTCAATGATGAGACGTCAGTATACAATGATAATTTAAAACCGTTTCTGTATTGAAGGCATATTCTTCAAAACGAACAGAAGAGTTTCTCAGCAAAATCTGAGTTCACTGTCTCCCACTTGAGGCCAAAATGTGTAAAATGTGATTAATACAAAATGAATTGATCCATCTAAACAAAGAAAGAAAAAATAGTTAAAATACGGCTTACATTTACGAGGCTTTCTCTACCCAGAGAAAAATCTAAATACTTTTATGAAACTCGAGATTTGCAGAACTAGTTTCGTTAACATTTTGTTTTAAATGAAAAGAGGATAGAAAAACCGAACAGTCAAATGTTTAAAAGCAGACCGATTATGCTGGCTTTTAAACACCCATCATCCTTCAAGATATTGCGAACAACTGAAAAGTGACAGCCATTTTAATGCAAAACGATTGACAAAGTAAAACCAGTAATAAAGGATATATCGAAAAGAGTTGATACCACAATATTCTATTTATGAATTAAGTACGCAAAGAATTTGGCGGACTAATATTCCTACCAAATGATTCCACTAAAGCCTTTGCATACGTAGTGCACACAATAGATTATAGTAAAAGCTCTATATATTATATTAAATGAGTGCTTTATAAATATAAAAGACACATTTTCACAGCCGCCTGAATCCCACGTTATGGAAGTTCTAGGAAGTGCCGGTCGTAACACTAAGAGATGGGCCTGTCCATTTGACTCATATATTTCCCCGGTTGACCACTAGGGGCCCTCGCATCCGAGATACGCCGTTTGTATGTTTAATGGAGAGTTTAATGTCAGGACGGCAAGTTGGCCATGGTATCTCAAAGAGTAAGAGCGACTGGACGGAAACCAGAAGATCCGTGATTCAAATCCCGGCCGTGGCATTGAATTTTTCATGTTGACTCTATCTATCAAAAACTTTAGCCTATATACGGCTAGTGTGGAGAAATGATTAATTTCCATCAATTAACTAAAGTAATAGGATAGAAGTAATTTAGATGTTCTAGAAACCTCGTGCGCAGAGAATCCAGAATATTCAGATAGATTGGCGTCATTCTGTACAAGATCATCGTCGTGGTAAGACGTGTTTTCTTTGGTGTCGTTCTGCGAGTCTGGAGAAACTTATAGCTCAACGATGCAACAATAAACACTTTATGAAAGGACAGAATCTACGAAATTTGCAAATTGTGAGTACTTCTTATACATTATATTAAACATTTAGGCAAACTATGAAACTGCATATTCTAAACTAAGCCTGCACGTCTCATGGGAAGAAAGATTGTTAAGGTTTACAGCGTGTTAAGAATTTAAAATTTTATAATATATCGACATATGTTTCAAAGGTTTCTTACGAAAAGGTAACGGTTTTTACGAAAATTATTGCTTTACTTTGTACTTAGTAAATGAGGAATAACGATTAAAGTAGGTGTCAATAATTACTGTTCCTGTACAGTTCTGTTCCTGATGTTCAAGTCAATGGATATGAAATAGTGAATATTACATTTATGATTATCTTTACTTTCTCCGTATATTTTCAAAATTCTATAAACGCTGTGTATTCGTAAATATACATTAGTAATAAAACAATAAGAGCATTAGAGTAATTTTATTTTTACATAATATCACAGCATAAGAAATTTTAAACTTTCTTTCGTCCAGTAGTGATTTATAACACAATGCCACAACCCCTGACATCAATATTCTATAAAATGTGGGCACAGCTGGTGAATGTGGCAATTCTCTACTCCCAGGCCACCAATTAAAACAAATGACGCACAGTCTGCAGTAATCGATACAAATTATCACATTAATCATAAATACCATTTGAGTAGTTTCTGAGGTTACGATAGACACAATTTTCTCTCTTTATATAATTATTTAGCATTCACAGGCAATGAACTTGATTATATCATAATTTTTTACGGTCATAATTTTTCGCACTAAAATTCAATCTTTTTATATTCTGTTAGCTTCATGTGAAACAAACACGCCATAGTAGTTTTATTGTTGGTACTCCTGGTTCCCGCCTGTGAGAACCAGGCAAGTTCAGACATGTTCAGTATCGCCTACCGCTTCAATGGAGGTAACACGCGAGGAACAATATGCGGCTTTGAACTTCTGCTTTCGTCTCAACAAATCTTCAGTTGAGGCCTATGGAGAGTCTGTTTTTCCCTATAGCACAGCTCGAAGGTGGTTTAAAATGTTTAAAGAGAGGAGACAGTCAATTTCAAAGGAAGGTGGACCCGGTGCTCCAGTTACTGCTCTTACGGAAGAAAACATCAACACTGCTGCTGCCATTGTGAGAGAGGATCGACGAATTAGTTTAAGATCACTTTTTGAAATACTGAACATTTCATTGGGTGCCACCCATACGTTGGTGACAGAAACATTACACATGAGACGTGTTTGTGCGCGATAGGTTCCAAGACTGTTGATTCCCGAACAAAAGGACATTCGCATGCAGGTCTGCATGCAGTTAAAGTTGATGTTAGAGGAAGATCCAGAGTTTCTTTCAAATGTAATCACTGCTGATGAAACTTGGCTACATCATTGTGATCTTGAGAGCAAACACCAAAGCTGTTTCCTTCATCACCAACCCCCCAAAAAGCAAAAGTGGTTGCTTCTGCTGTGAAAGTTACGGCCATCTCATTCTTTGATATTCATGGAATAGTTTATCAGCATGTTATACCTGCGCACACATCAGTAACTGGACAATACTACAGGGATGTCCTGAAAACATTGCAAGTCCATATCAGACGCAAAAGACTACATTTCCGTGAAGCAGGCTGGATGCTGCACCACGATATGCGCGGCCACATATTGCCAATGTTGTTGCTGAATATCTTGCAAAAATCAACGTAAAGTGCAACCCTCACCCTCCCTATAGTGCGGATTTAGCCCCATGTGACTTTTTTCTATTCCCTAACTTGAAGAAACGCCTTCGTAGGAGGCATTATCTGTCATCAGAAGCAGTGACGAAGGCTGTGGAGGCGATTTTGAAGGATCTGTCAAAAATAGTTTCCAGTATGTCTTTGAAGACTGGCTGAAACGCTGGGACAAGTGCATCGCATTCAGGGGAGACTATTTTGAGAAGGACCATCAAAATTATGAAGATGAGTAAAGGTACGTTGTGAAAAAAGAATTGTGATCATTCTTTATTGAACAGCCCTCGTAGCAGAGAAAATACAAAAACGCGTTCCTAATATCCTGCTTTATTAATGTTTTGATATAAGTAGATACAGCATATGTCTTTTATCTGCTGTGTATTTTGTTTTCTCAATTGGTTAAATCGTAACCAAAAGTAGCTCCAGGTGATCGTACTTTTGTATGCATGCTTGTAAATTCTTTATAGTTTTTTACTCGCGTAGGAACTGAAATTAAAAAGTATCTTACCGCATATACCTTCGGGAAGAACAGTGCTTTTCAATGTTGAAATAACCATCCCATTGGTTTAGAGATTTCTGAAACTATCCTCAATACAGACATAATAATTTATTACTTAGAATAAGAGCTGATGAATCAAAAGTATGCAATATCTACGAACTCAAATCTACAATACTTGGTTGTAAGTTGATACTTACCTCAATAATGTAATCCTGCTCGTCGCAAGTATCGAAGTACCTGGTGAAGGTGAACTTGAGGACATTGTGGTGGGTCACATGGCGAAATGAATCACAATCCTGCTGTTTGTCCACTGTTAGACGACCATCTTCTTCTGCCCACGTGTCCTGACAAAAGACTACGTCTTACTCACATATGAAATGATTATAGTTTCACATGGAAACTTTATTCGACAAGTCAAAGGTCTTTCAGAACTAATATCAAATTTTAAATCCTGCAAATGCTGTAATGTTTGTATTAGAACGTAAACTGAAACATCATTGCAGTGGGCAAATTTTGGGGAGTTCAGTTCCTAAAAATCATTGCTATTGCTTGTATTCAGTATGCATCTTTCTTCTTCTGGAAGCAAATTTCAGATAGTATTTTGTCTATTGAGCTAAAAGTATTAAACATAAACAATAGCGATACGGTGCCTGCTTTGGAACATAGCTGGTTTTAAGTAAAGTAAACGGGTGAGACGGGAGCACTGTGGCCGAGTGGTTAGGCCGCTTGACTCCCAGCAAGACGGCTCAGATTCGATCCCAGGTGACCTGTGGTGGACAACATGGCGCAGGGCTGGATTATCTACGGGCTCTCCTGTTTCCCCGCCATTATTCCACCAATTTCTTCATCACCATCTTTCCTTTCATTCATTTCGCCTGCATTCTGTCATCCACTTCTCTCCTTGGCTGTGACCAAATTCGATCCCAGGCGACCGCAAAGTGAGATTTGTGTTGGAAAACACGACGCTGGGGTGGGTTTTTATGCTTATAAAACTGGCAACGTCACACCAGACTGTTATAACTGGACTATGAAGAGGGCACAAGAGAGCAAAACCAAGCTTTTGTGGATTTGAATCACTCCAACAGTGAAAATTTCGTTTATTCGCCATATAATTTAAACGAAAATGAGTGTAATCCCTCATTAAAAAGACCATATCATCATTAATGAGGCTCAAAAACTTTTCACAAAATGTAATTTGATTAGTTTTATCACAATCTTAACTCTTGAACCACAACCATCTTGTAGGGACGCAAAAGTAAATCTTTGTATACAATTCTCCTAAAACTTGACTGGCCGCGCCGTGGCTCAGTGGTTAGACGCTTGGCTCTCACCAAGGCGGCCCAGGTTCGATCCCAGGTGACCGCAAAGTGAGATTTGTGGTGGACAACACGGCGCTGGGCGGGTTTTCTCCGGGATCTCCGGTTTCCCCCGCCATCTCATTCCACCGGTGCTCCATCTTCATCTCATGTATCATCAGCGTCATCGCCTGCGGTGCAGTATGTAGTAAAAGCGGGCGTTAGACACTACACATTTCCTAAAACTTGACGTGATAACTGTAAGACAGCAGTGTTTTCTTACTGAGCGACTAGGACTCGTTCTCATAGCCCAGATAGTCATTTACATGTTTTTTTGGTATTCTAATAGTGTATATAGGAGTTGGTGGTTTCTTCTTCACTGCAGAAGCTGTTGCTCGAATATTCTGTATCCATAACTTCATAATATTCCTGCTAGGAACGTTGCCAGGACCTCGGACATTAAAATGACGATGCAATAATTGTTGTGTAAAGAAAAACTAGTCACCTTATTCTAAAAAGGCGCGATGTTCAGCATTCCATTGCGCCATTTTTACAACAATGCCAAACATTGTTCTCGCTCATGGTATCTCGCGCATTCATTTATTGTCATATTTACGAACTTATACTTGAAAATCGTCAGGTTCCCGTGATCCATCCTGTATAAAATAATGAAATAAAACTCGTGGTATTCTCTTGTCTCAATGGTATTCTACAAACTTCAGCAAAAAATATTGTAGTACAAGTAATCGGCTGAAGTTTATAATTTTTATATATTTTAATTTATACTTTTATAATTTATGGCCACTAGAGTTGCTTTACAAAACAATGTAAGAAAAAGAGAAAGAATTTGAGGCGACTAAAACTAATATTTGGAATAAAAGAGCACACGAACTTATAACACATTTGAAGAATACTAATAATAGTCTTCAAAAACTATTCTGGAAGAATCATTTTCTTATATTTGCTTTCAAATTACCTTTAAACAAACTAACAGAAAGCACGCAAAACATTAATAGAATTTTAAAACTGACAATTTATTTGAGAATATATTTGCTAATATAATATACACACAGGTTGATAATGAACTACACCGAACTAATTTCAGCGATTGTTGACGTAATTAATACAAGCAAGTTGAGTTAAGCATGTTCTGCGGCTAAACATAACGCACAGATGCTGATAGGTTGGTACTCAAACAAGCTGAGTGAAATTATTGGATTAGAATGTCTTTAAAACTGTATAAAATATAGAAATAGTGTATAGAAATAGTGATTCTTATTAGCTCGTTATTGGCGTTCTCAAGATTTGATGCCTCAAAGATCTCCAAAATGTCGAACTAATTACTTGCCAGTGCGACACTGAACAGCGATTAACTGCCTCCTTGCATCATGTAGCCTACTCTAGTGGTGTTTTTGTAACTGTACTGGTGGTCCAATCCGTAATGCCGAAAACTGAGTTACCAAGGACCATTGGTTCGATTCCTGCCATGTAGTTGATTTTCTTCGTCTTTTTAGTTCGTAAATTCTAATAGGATGAAACGCTTATTCTCTCAAAAGTGGACCTAACCGTCCGAATAATAGCAGCATGTGAAGTTATTCCAGAAACAGAAACAAAGAATTATGGACAGAGTACGACAGTCATCCTTCGCCGCTGTCAACTTTGCACTGAAAACGCAGTTCGCCATTTCGAGCAGTTCCTATAAACTGACGTAAGGAGTTGCATTTACTTTGTATTTTATGTAAGTTGGTTCACTCTTTAAACCACCTCCCATTTAAACGTACATTTTAATTAATCGTACGTATGATTTATAATTAATTGCACAAGGTGAAATTCATACATTTATACAATAATTAAAGTCTAAGACAAAATATTTAAAAACAACGAAACATACAAAACAAAAATAAACAGAAAAGACTAAAATTTGAAGGAGACTCGAACTTGTTTACCTTTCACTTGAAAGCTGATATCATAAGTGTCAAAGCCATTGCGCCAGAGGGAGTGCTCCGACACGTCTCTTCATTTTCGTGTGTTGTGGACTCAAGTGGTATCATCATTAGCAGTGGCGTATGACCGTAACTTCCACTTTTGAACCATGAGGCCATAAGTTTCCTATCTGAAATTACTTGTTTAAGATATCTCCACTTACTCTGAAGATATTTCGGTGTAGTTCATTACACTCTGTATATTGAATTGCATAGCAGTTTTGGTCGAAATTAGCACACCGAATAAGTAGAAAGGAACAGTTCAGACTCTATCTACTTTTTCGTGATCTGGCATACTGGCCACTGGAATATATAAAACAAAAAGTTAAATTTTAGTACCTGCATGTGAGGTTGTCCACGCCAGTCGACCCAGAAAACACAGTAGTCAGCAGGAAATGGCTCGCCATAGTCGGAGAAGCCCAGAGCGACCCAAGCGCTATCCGCAGGAGCATGAACTTCGACCTTTAGACAATTCCGAGCATAATCTAGCGTCCAGGAGAGCGTAGTGAGTCCGTCAGAGCCCAGCGGTACAGTGAATATCTGGTGCTAGAATGAGGAAGCATTCACATCTCTGTAGTAGTTCTGATATAGCATACAACATTAAGAATATAAATTCTAAATGAAGCAAACTTCT
Organism: Mantis religiosa; assembly: GCA_030765055.1. NCBI lineage: Eukaryota > Metazoa > Arthropoda > Insecta > Mantodea > Mantidae > Mantis > Mantis religiosa. The sequence goes on along the minus strand of CM060957.1, from coordinate 122,203,395 downwards.
TCACAATAATGTCCTTCATCAAATGTCATTAGAGAAACCACTTAATATACACGTAATACAATGAAACGAGCATAAATTCAGGTTTCTTCATTTTGAAGTGGAAACAACATAGATGAGAGGAGGGTATTATGGAACATCATTTAGGGTATTATGGAACACCATTTACATTTCTAAAAATAATAACTGTTTTTATATACAAGTCGCTAAATCTTCATGAGTACGTACTACAACTAATTGTGATGAACTGTCACTTGTTAAATAACATTACTGTTCATTTTGTTGTTATAAAAACTATGTATTTAGAAAAATGTTACAAATGGAGGTTAATATGAAATAGTCAGCTATCATGGAACACTGGTTTAACATATTGAACAATTAAGTTAATTTAATAAAACATGTTTATAGAGCTACACGATATACCACGTCTAAAATAACAGGAAAAAGATACGTTTTGATGCATTTCAATGAACTTTATTTTTTAAAAAATATACTTTGGATTTATTTTAGAACACATTTATATTTACATAACTAATAATTATTATTTATCTGCTAATATTATACTCAGAGCTTATTTTTAACTTCATTTCTATTCAGGTGTATTTTGTATATATGGTTATATGGAACATTTACCTGGTATTCCGTAATACCCGACATGGTATCTTGGACAATGAAGCTTTAAACTAGTGGACAAAACATTGCCAACTAATAAACGACTACAATATAACTACAATGCTTTTAGTGTACCTTACGCTTAACATCAATATCCAAGTCACATGCGTACTAGTGATTTAAAATGCTTGTAAATTTGCCTGCAAAAACTTTTGAATATCACAAAATTCACTTTAGTCTATAGCGAGTGAAATGACGACAACAACTTATCAACTCTCATTGTAGTGCATTATGAGAGTCTTCCTTGACTACCTCAAGGCACTCACACAGGATAGCAGCAGCAAACAGAGCCAAAATCTGGATATTCCATAGTTCCCAAATATTCCATAAAACCTTCCTCCCCTATAGTGGCAGTTGTAAAATTTTTAACCAGTATGTTTCAAAACCAATTCCAAAATTCTTGCGATTTTGTTAGGTTTTCGATATAAATTGTTTTTAATTGAGTAGCAATTTTAGTTGTATCTGAAATGCACACACATCTCAAATACTTATACACCTGTAGAACTCGTATGCACAACGATTCACATACAAGCTGTACTCAATATAACCGTTCATTTTTATTAAGTGCAGCGATTTACATAAAATCGTATATTTGTAGATACATAAAAATTCAATGACACAGCCATAGTGACACTAAAAGGGCCATCTTTCGTGATTTAGGGATAATATGCTGGTCAGCGGCGGGTTCAAACCTGGTGGAAGGTGACCCAGTGAAGGGTTATCCTTTCCTTTGAAAGGGAAGTAAAGCTGAGGTCCTGCGTCATAGATTTAACGCACGCAAAAGAACATCAAGCCGGATAAAGAATTTCTGAACAAAATAAAACGGTCTTTCACGTTCAATAAAAACGGAACGTTGATAACCACACCAGTTAAAGGGCATCCATAAATAAGAAGTCAATTTTGACATTAAAAAGTATTCTGCAGTACCCCACAAAAAGTAACCCAACTTCTTTTTACAAAATAATGATAACTAATTTGATTGAAATAAGCGGACAGTAATTCCAATTATAGTATTCGTAAAATTTCGTGATTACCTTAAGGGCCATCTAGGATTTACCCCATTTTAAGGCTTCTGGGAGGATTTCATCCTAAAACCTTCGGTCCAAAGCAATCATGTTATCCAGAACCTACTTACGCTCAAGTGAATTTAATCGTCAGTATCTACGCTATACACCAATTTCAAGTACCCAACTCCAATTTGTGCGGACAGCTTATCTACCTTACAAACAAATAATCCTATAATTATTAATTACATAAATAAAAATGAATACAACCCAGTTTCACATCAACTAGCTGCCTTTAGAAGTCTAATTCACCGGCTATACAACATCCCACTGAGTAAGGATGATTTTTTTAAAGAACAACAACACATAAAAGACATAGCGGTATTAAATGGATTCAACCCAGCCATCATAAGGAACATGATGAAGAGGAAAGAAAAACTGAAGATAAGATCAAAAAATACCACTCTCACACCACTTAATAACACAAATTGGCAATATAGAAAATTCACCTACCATCCATGGGCTTTTAGAAAATTTGAACGAATCTTCAAAAGACTAAACTTAAAACTAGCACCCCATAACAAATTCAGTCTGAGGAACCTGCTAAATAAACCACTGAAAAATACAATCCCCAACCATTTTAAATCAGGAATTTATCAGATTAATTGTGAAACCTGTGAAAAAAGCTACATAGGAAAAACTAAGAGAAACTTGTTAACCAGGCAAAAAGAACACCAGAGGAACATTAAGTTGAAACAAACAGAAAAATCTGAAGTTTCACACCATTTTTGGACAGAAAACCACAACATTGGCCACAACATTAAACTGTTAAAATCTTTAAGTACACCCATAGAATTGGATATTTGGGGAAAAGTATTCATAAACAAAAACCGTGATAAAGTTATAAATTTTGAAATCCCGGCATTAAATGAAGTATTAAAACTTAGTGCCCCTAACACCAGATGGCAGAGTGATTGGAGCTCCGTAGTAGTGGAAGAAGAGGGAGGTTCATTTAGTCACCAAACAGCTGAGGATGAGATCGAATGATCTTGAAAACGTTTCAATTATACAACAACAAGTAAGTGAAGACTGAGTGTAAACATAGTGACTCATAAATTCAAACTTAAATATAAATAATCCTATGTTCAAATTTCGGTTAAGTGAACAATAACAGCTGAAGAAATGTAATCAATGAATGTGAACCAGTAGAATACTTGCAACGAGGTTCTGGCAGAAAGTTGAAACCCTCTTTACTTTTATAAATCAGTTCTACGCTTACTTTTGCTAATTTTCTGCAACTGTATGCAATGAGCAAAGATTCTAATCCACAATTAACCAGAAATGAGTTGTAATAGTGTTTTGTACCTTCTAATTGTACTGTATGGCATTTTCCACTTGAGGGTGACAAAGACGATTGAATAAACTGTATACCAGAACGTACGTCCAAAATAAGCCTTTCGTATGTATCTCTATGTGAGAGACATTTCCCTTTGAGGACCGTGACAAAAATATGAATGGCGACTTAGCACTTACCACTTAACAAAATTGTGCAATTTGATTCGAATTCCAGATTTTCATAGACGTTGCACAAAATGCTATTTAATTTCAATGCAAATATCCCATATGGTGTTTAATGAAAATTGTTAGCCATTTTTGAGAGATAAGTAACAAAAATTTTACTATAAATAACAATTTGGGTCAGGAGAGCGAGTTTTCTTGAAATTCTTCGCATCGCATCCTTGGCAAATGCTGAACTTAAATATCAGCTTTGATATTTACGTGATTTTTCGTTTTTAAGTTATGGGTTCCGAGACAGATGCCAGACAGGTGACACACACAGACAGACAGACAGACAGACACACACACACACACACACACACACACACACACACACACACACACACACACACACACACACACACACATGCGGGCAGGAATCCTCAAGACGCTCATTTCAGCTAACTTTCCATATCGAAACTTTGAATGGAATGCAATACCTTTCTCTACTTACTATAGTCTATAGTAGAAAAATAATTTATAAAATAATTTATAAAAATATTGGATGAACGCAAAATAGGCCATGTAAAAGAACTTCAAGCCTGATAAGGGAGCCTTGATAAACCTAATTACAAAAATAGGACGCTGAGAACCATAGCAGATAAAGAGTATCCATAAGTACATACTCATTTGATTTATTTTGAACAAAAGAAAGAAGACTTCCTGTTTGGCTCGTATATGGTAATATCAAATATCACAATTAAATTTGGATTCAGCGTAATTGAAATATTTTCAATTTATATTATAGCAAACAAAATTTTAATTACGGGCACAAAAATATCACCTACTATAGAAGTAAATATAGTTTTTATGTTTTAAATTTACGTCCTTTAACGTTAAATCATATCGGACGATGAATGAAATGATGCTCAAATGAGCTCAGGGTCATGGAGCTTAGAGTTAACGACACTCATCTTTCAGGATAAGAGAAACCCTCGGAAAACCTTATCCAGTCTACTAACCATCACCAAGATTCGAACTTGGGACCTATTGAACACGAGGCAGACACTGTACCATCTACGCTACCGAGGCGAGCGAAGTAAAAATTACCAATTTTGAATCCAATCTGATGAAGGAGGCACTAGAAAGACTTGGGATTAACAAGACCCGCACTACACCCCTACACCCGCAGTCAGACGGCATGGTGGAGAGATACATCAAGACCTTAGAGGAACACCTGAGGAAGGTCGTTGTCAGCCATCAGCGAAACTGGGACGTCAAGTTGCCACTGTTCTCGCTGGCCTATCGCTCGTCAACACACGACACCACTGGGATGACGCCAACCAGCTTAATGTTCGGCCGAGAGTTACTTCACCCCTGTGATCTGGCTTTTAGAAGACCCCCGGACGCAAAACAGCCAGCAACCGAGTATGTGGAGAACCTGGTAGACCATCTCCACGATATGCATGAGATGGCTCGTCAGAACATCCAGAAGGCGAGCGACCGCATGAAGATCCGATACGACAGGCAAGCCAACAGCCAAGGGTTCCAGCAGGGTGACCTGGTCTGGTTGTATCGCCCTTCTCGGACCAAGGGACGCTGCCCGAAGCTTCAGCAGCCATGGCAAGGACCGTACCGGGTGGTGAAGAGGATTAACGATGTGGTCTATCGTATCCAGAAGGTGCCCCGAGGGAAGATGTTGGTGGTACACCTGGATCGTCTGGCCCGCTATGATGATGCTGTTCGGGACGATCAGCCTTGAGGAGGGAGCAGTGTCGCGGCAACTCACATAAAAGGTTCGCGCGATAACGCGGCTTGTTAGTCTACACAAACAGCCGGCAGATAAATAGTGCCGATAAAGGTCTGCCGCAACAAACTGAGATAAACGGAAATTTCTGGTGACTTCTGGACTGATAGAGATTATTCGGTTTCTGGTTTATTTTAGAATGATCTAATTATTGTTTCACATAAGCCTGCCCCATATCTCTTAAGGGTCACGTGACCTTATCACATCTCATTGGCTGCTGTTGTGGTGCAGACTGTTGTGCGGTAAAAATTAGATCGTTATTTAACATGGTGATATGTCTTTATATGTTGGAAGAGAATTGTCAAATTTATATTTTTGTAACTGTTTTAATTAAATATATTACGCAACAGAGTTGATTTATCTGAAATGCATGCTAATTTTTAAACGAAGTAAAGAGGAGGTTCCTTTGCTCTCAAGCACATGGCACGATAGCACGTGATTTAGCGGTAGGGATGACATATTTGTTTATATGACTTTTATCACTGACCTTGTTTTGAACTGGATTAGTCATATATCGCCATTCGACGGTGTGCTATGCCGAGTGCGAGAGCAACACTGCACGGACACAAATGTAGTTGAAAATGGCTTTCTACCATTATTGCCTGAGTGCAGATTATCCTAATTTATTTGCATTCAAAAAGTGGCTCAGAGCAGAGCGATACAAAATGCGTAGATATCATGAGGTATGGACCGATTTAAATGATCAACTAGATCTCACTTGCTAGCTTTTGCACGGGTGCGCACACCGATTCTTTCTAAAATGTTACAACAAAATGTAACCACACATGAATAAATAAAGTAAAACCAGCCCTTCCACTATACCTTTCCCCCTTGTGATCCTGATTGTTTATAAAAAAAAAAAAAATAAAAAAAAAAAGGACCTTGGGAACTAGAGCCTAGGCTGTTATCTCTAGACCAGTTAAAAAAAAAGAGCTAAATTATTTTATTGATCGTTTATTGCGCGTGTACTTATTATATGTACAATGGTAGAGTCTAGCGCCAGTTTTTGCTGAAGCATCGCAAGGGAAAGCCTTTACAAAGCGGCGAAAAAAGAATTGTGTTGCATGTGTTTAATGCACTCACAGAGAAGAATCCGTCTTTGTCAGTGAGAGAAGTCGAACAGCTGTGCCCTGAACTTACAGGTGTGTTAGATGCGTAGGAACATCGTGACATGAAATTGAGACAACAGGAAAACTTACCACTCCAGGGGCGATATTGCTGTGTGGCGAAGACGTTATTTAAGGACAACCAAACTGTACCGAGATACAAGTCGCAAAATATACTACCTTGACGAGACTTGGGTGAATGAAGAACACACAAGTATGGCGTGACACGACTTTTAAGACTGAAAGACAAGCATTTTTGCAAGGTATGTGTGCTGGTTTAAAATATCCCAGTGGAAAAAGCGGAAGGCCTCTCTTTATAAACTTGTTTCAGTTTCACTGCTCATTCATTCAGTTTCAACTAGCTCAGTTTCATTATAAACTTTATTATTTTTGCATGCCTTCATATTCTTATTTGTATGATTTTATCTATCTTCCTGGCGATTATTATGACGTTTACTGCAGGTTTCAATGTGAAGGGAAGGCACCGCCTATGGCGCGAAAGCATTAGCCAATTAGGATGAGGGGGGAGATAGCTGCACGCGGAGTGATACATATCAGCGGGACAAGGTTATATGAAACAGATATTAGAAATGATTCAGAAATGATTGTGACACGCCAGCAGACAGTAGTTGTAAAACAAGAGAGTGAGGAGTTGCAAGTTGTGAAACAAGAGTTGTAAAGACAGTAACGAGAGTAAAACAGTTAGTTGTGAAACAGTGTTGTGAAATGAGAGACAACCAGCTGTGTAACGAGAGCTAATGATGTAATCTGCTGTCACTGTTTGTTATTGTGATCGACCTTGGTAGACTGATGGGATATGTAACCTAATGCTGCTGTAATCTATAAGAGTATTTCTACGAAAATAAAGAACATTTAGAATTTTGGCAAATTGGACTTTTAATTCTACGAACCGACAAAACCACAAAATTAACTCTATTTATCCACTCCCTTTCTGCAACTAGGTATCTAAAGTACTTCAGCCATTCTTGTGATGCTATCTCATTGTTCACCCCCTTCTGTTTATTCATTTCACTCACCATACCCCATATTTTATTACCTATTATCTTTTTATTTTAAAATAACAAAATGTTGTTGCCGTAAGTACAACGTACAAGTTTCCACAATTAAACAAAAGAATTAGTCGATAAGTGTGTGTGTGTGTGTGTGTGTGTGTGTGTGTGTTTGTGTGTGTGTGTGTGTGTGTGTGTGTGTGTGTGTGTGTGTGTGTGTGTGTGTGTGTGTGTGTGTGTGTGTGTGTGTGTGTGTATTCCAGCTGCAACAGTTTTCTCTGAAAGATTATTTAGCACAGCTGGACTAATATGTGGCAGAGAAAGAAAAAAGCTTGAACTCGAAAGAGTGAAAATACTAGTATTTTTAATAAACATTTGTAAAAGTGGACTGCTTTGTTTTCTAATGTCCAATGTAGAGTTTAAAAATAAGAACACTGGTGGTTTTACGTTTTGTCTCATTAAATATGTACATCTATTTAATTTTACTGGCATTACACAATTCTCCCAGCATTCTATTTTATATTGAAACTAGAAGTAGAACTGACGGTATCGAGTATCGAAGTATTGGGTGTTGTGGAATACATCATATATCGGTATCGAGAAAAACTGATATCGATCCATCCGTAACCTGAACTTAATCGGATACTCCAAAAAAATTCAATTTACATTTTAATAACAATCCTCACTCATTTTGGAGAAAATGAAAAATAAACAAAATTGCCCATTTAAAGGTTAGGTGGTTCTTCAAAATTTTCGAATTGCATCCTTGGAATAACTGAATTTAAATATGAAGTATAATAGCTACTTTTCGTTTTTGAATTATATTTTATCAATATACTCGTATATACAGAAGAACACATTTCCTAAAGCTTTTGATTCAGGGCATTTGAAGCCAAGTGGGAATGTCGATACTGAATGTTTTAGTGAAATACAGTACTACATATTTTTCTAGGATTATTTTATCAATTAGTCAGTTTATTGGTGAATCCATTCCTATGTTAAACGCGTGTTAAACATTGAGGAAAGAAATTGATGTTCCTATAAGTACGTTATTTTTCAATCACCTAAAAGGATTTGTGCTACAACAATGCCAGAATATTTACTGTTTTCGAGAAGTGAATAATCCTACCTTGTTGACATCGGTGGCGACTCCGGTTAGGAGCAGACAGAAGACTGTAGTGAGGACTAGAGCTGGTGGTGAAGCTGGCGGCATGTTGCGGTTTACTGAGAGGTGGCTGGGCGAACAGTTGTGTCATCAACGTGGATGAGCCATTGCGCAGGGCAATACCACCATCCCCTCGTGGGTGCTCGAGAAACACAGTAGCGCACCCTGAGGGGCATTGGGGTGGGGTAGGTCAGACGTCCTGGGTTCAATTCCCAGTCATGTGGGGAAATCTTTTAACTAGATTCATACGTTGTCTTCCACAAGGATATCTGTATTAATGTAAAGGTGCTTGATGTGTTACACTCTCCAGCCTTACAAATGCTTATTACAACTCTTCATGTTAATCTAGATATATATTTTCTTATTTAAGTTTGATTTATGAGTCACTATGTTTACACTCAAACTTCACTTACTAGTTGAGTGTAAACATAGTGACTCATAAATCAAACTTAAATATGAAGAATACTTCACTGTTAATAATGCTTCTGCTTTTAATATTTATATATTTTCTTATTGCCATCTTATTATGTATAAACTAATCAATGATCTCTTTACTTAAAAATGCTTAAAACTTTTTATTTAAAACGTACAGAAATCGGAGCCTGGTCATATTATTTTATTTACTACATGTTAATGAACGGAGCGGGATAGCTCAGACGGTTTCGTCCCTGGTCTCCCGCATTCGGGAGGTCCGGGTTCGTTTCCCGTGGCCGGCCTACCTGATCCAAGGGTTTTTTTCCGGGGATTTTTCGCGGTTGCAAGGTGAATGCTGGATAGATTAATTACATCCCCTGAATTTCCTGTCCCCCATTTCATCTCCATTACCATTTCATATCATATCTCATCTGGGGGTCTCTTTGAGGGTAGAAGTGTCGGCATCGCACGATGATATGCTCCTGGTAAACGGCTTCCCCTCCAGTAAAACGCTCTTCAGGTCGGCCTAGTAGGCCTTTTCAAGACCACGTGGGAGGGATGCTGGTTGTACTGGCCTGCCGGAGAGTTTCCGCATGGTCAATAGTAGGGACCCTGTCCTCTGCACTGTCGTGACTCTTTGGGGCCGGGCATAATCTGTCTTCTCTCAGGCACAATAGATGAACTACATATTTGAGAAAGGTATAATTTTTTAAATTCAAACCAATAATAAGGGAAGTCTCAAAAATGGTTGGCTCCACAAAATACAATAATAATAATAATAATAATAATAATAATAATAATAATAATAATAATAATAATAATAATAATAATAATAATAATAATAATAATAATAATAATAATAATAATAATAATAATAATAATAATAATAATAATAATAATAATAATAATAATAATAATAATAATAATAATAATAATAATAATAATAATAATAATAATAATAATAATAATAATAATAATAATAATAATAATAATAATAATAATAATAATAATAATAATAATAATAATAATAATAATAATAATAATAATAATAATAATAATAATAATAATAATAATAATAATAATAATAATAATAATAATAATAATAATAATAATAATAATAATAATAATAATAATAATAATAATAATAATAATAATAATAATAATAATAATAATAATAATAATAATAATAATAATAATAATAATAATAATAATAATAATAATAATAATAATAATAATAATAATAATAATAATAATAGAGTACTTGACATTGTGTCTTTGACAGGAGCTACGAATTTTCATATAGTAAGATATTCTTTTTTATTTTTTATGATTTATAAATTACGCAAAAATGATTCAGAATAAATTAATTTGGCATGAAAGTATCTTAAACATGTGGTATTATAATTGAATTCGTTAGAGCTGTTAGCAATCAAAAGATTTTTTTTTTTAACTTACGTCCTCCAACGTTAAATCATATCGGACGGTGAATGAATTGGACGAAAAGATGTTCAAATGAGTCCAGGGTCCATGGAGCTTAGAGTTAACGACATTCGTCTTGAAGGGTAAGGGAAAACTCCGGAGAAACCTTATCCAGGTAACTTAACCTTACCGAGATTCGAACTCGGGACCTCTTGAACGTGAGGCAGACATGCTACCATCTACGCTACCGAGGCGGGCGCAATAAAAAATTGTGAACATTTTTCCATGTAAGGTTAGTTTGGATAGACGATTTTCCTGGAAATCGTATAGCATCCTTGTAAAATGGCAAACTTAGATACAAATTTTGGTACTCAGTCGACTTTTCGTGTCTTCTCACATACACACGGGGGCACACACGTACATACACTCACACACGGACGATTTGTATATAAATGCTTTTCTTTTCGTATTCTGTGTAAGTAGTAGATAAATTAAAACAAAAGTATCATTTTTGACAATTTTCAGCTTAAGGAAATTAAAACTCTCTATTTAAATGTTTTAATAGTACGATAAATAAGAATGTGTTTCTGAAGATTCTTAAAATTAATCATAATTTAAACATATCTAACCACGACAGGATAAGAAAACCTCATGTACTTAACTTTATGCACCGAGATAACAAGAGGCAGTTAATAATAAAATCTGAAAGATTATAACTGAAAAACGTCAATTCTTGAAGGATTAAAACTGAGGTTAAGATGATTTTTCTGGTGTCAAAATGCGGAGTGTACTTAGAAAATGCAACTAATCACAGCATAAACTCGAATCAGCTTATATCTGGAATTCATTAACTATGTATTTCTTAATCGAATGGAATCCTTCACAACAAAATCTTATATGTTATATTCACATGCATTTGTCTACCCAACTTTTACAAACGATTAATCTTATATTTACCTCTCGTTAATCGAGAAAAAAATTTATTAACACGCATTTTCATAAGAGGGATACAGCAGGTGAAAGCAACAATCAGATTTTCAAAAAGATGATCATCATGGGATTTGTTTAAAACTTCTTGCTCTGTGAATGACCACGAGAAAACAAACCGAATAGCAACTTGCCGAATGAAGAAAGTGTAAGTATTTGTAAACATAAGTACAAAGTTTGGTATTTATTGAATTTCAGGGAGTTTCAGAACAGGTATTTTGTTGAACTATTGACATGGAATTTTTAATGGAAGTCAAAACTTCCTGTACTCATCCTATGTATGCAATTGAGGAAAAACGAATAGTAGTTTGTCAATTGAAAACAAGTATAAATTATTTCGTAATACAAGTAAATCATAAATAATTCGCAGAATTCATAAATAATGTCGCAGAAAATGTATTTGCCTTTTAATCAGATAGATGTTTTTTCTCTAGTAAATTAATTTTTTTCTATCCCTTACAGTTTACAAGTTATACAAAATACATTCAGAATGAAGAGGAACCTATAGGCCATGTGCCGAAGAAATGTAAGATATACAGTTTCTATGCAAATATTTCGTCGTCATCTCTAATGCTCCCAATATGATCTATGACCTTGTAACGGGAATTTTTTGTTTGAAATGAGTTTTGTTTTCTGATCTGAGTATTAGTGGGCCATGTAAGGACAATATAAAAATGATGAACGTTTGCTAAGAAAAGAAAATCAATAATTTTGCTTGATGTGAAAAGATGAAAAGTTTTGGATAGGAGAAGAAAATCAATAATCTTCATAAGGAGATATGTGTTCTGTAACATTGTTAGTGATGAGTAGACGTGCAGGAGTAAGGAATTTTTTGTAATTAATGGAATCTTTTTATTAAAGAAGAAATGATTCATCGATACTGTCGCTGCAACGAGTAATGATTGACCAGGAAATTCAATCAAGATTATATACAATCCCCGCCGCGGGGCCGAATAAGATGGCGAGAAATTAGCAACATGAATTTTGTGGAAGTAATATAAAACTTTTGCTTCATATGGCGGCCGCCGCGTGGCTCGAATTAGAGTGAAGTTAGCAACAACATATCATGGAAATTTGAATTTGATGGAAACAACCATACCAGGACTACAGGATGGAGGTAACAAATATCAGGAAAGAAGAGAGAAGATGAGTGAGTACAAACTAACAAAATAAATAAGAAGTAATTATTAATAATAACTAAACACTAGTAACACAACTTCACTTAACTTATTTATGCGATAAGATCTTAATGCGATAAGATCTATATTGGCAGAACCAAGCGTAATTTAGAAACCAGAGCGAAAGAACGTTTTAGAAATATTAAATATAGACAGACCGAGAAATCGGCAGTGGCTGATCATTTTTGGTCATATAACCATGAAGTAAATCCAGAAGTTAAATTATTGAAACAATTGAAGGAACCGATAGATTTAATGGTTTGGGAGAAGATATTTATTTTGAAAAATAAGGATCGCGTAATGAATTTTGATATCCTTCCAGTAGACATCATCAATAAGTTTGTGTTGTCCCCGGTAGATGGCAGTTAGATAAGGAGCTATTCTTCAAACTCCGGTAGTGGTCAAGGTCAGTCAGTCAGTAAGTGGGTGAGTGTCAAGCTGAGTGGCTGAGGATAAAGCAGATGTTTGCTTTGAAACCGGTCCCAGGATTTAAATAAGATAAGTGAAGTTGTGTTACTAGTGTTTAGTTATTATTAATAACCTAGTTTACTTCACTGTCAGCAGCTTCAGTTTTTTACATAAGAAGTAATTAAATAATTTATGTTGAGAACATGAAAAGGTAGTTAGCAAGATGGAAATTAATAAAGAAGCAGAGAGTAAATGTTTAGATAAGAGGGAAGAAGTGGAAAAGAAGTAGGAATGAGTAAGGAAATAATTGATAAAAGTAATTATGACACAACAGAAGTAGAAAATGAAGGTGGAAAAGTAGAAGAGGATAGTATTAGCGAGACTTTTTGCTAGATATAACCAGAGAAATGAAGAGATTATTGATGAGTTTGTAAAGAAAATGAAAGAAGGTTTTGAGAGAATCATACAGGGAAAGAAAGAGTTGTTTGCTAATGCAGAGGTTAAGTCAGAACAAGATTTTATTCAAGTAGGTGAAAATGTGTCACAAGTTGTAACAAAAGTAGTTGAAAAAGATACAAATAATATGATACAAGAGTTAGAATCTAGTAAGAAAAGTGAAGGAGTAATTTCACAAATAAAACTTGTGCAAGAGAATTTTGAAAAAGAAAATATTGGGAAACTAACTCAAGTTGTAATTGTATTATAGCAAATAAGATTAGTGAAAATCAAGGTGCAATAAAATCTAAAAATGTAACCTATGTTGACTTAACTTGTAATTCAGGTAATATTCCACATAATGTTGAGAGTTATCTGGAGAGTGATGACATTGAATCATTGATTCCAGATTTTGATGTAAATAGTAACAAACCAACACCCAATATGCTCACACACACAAATGTACACAGTCAAGGTCCCACAAATTGTACAAATTACTTGTTACATAAGTCCACCCATTTTCGATGAAGCAGAATCTGGAGATAATCTTAAAGTATTCCTTAGAGAACTAGAACAATTAATTAAATATAATTAATCATAAAACATAGTTCTTTTGTATATAAATTGTTATGTTAAAATTATTTGTATTGTTATATTATGTTTTGTTAATTGTAAGTAATTTAAAAATGATAATAGTAATATTACTTGTATTCAAATTTGGGGCGGGGCACTCCCCCACATGAAAACAAATACATATAAATAATGTGTTATAGTAATGCTAAGTTGTTATTAAATGTTCATTTATTGTTATATTTCATTCAATGTATACTTATTGTTATATTTTATGTATGTTATATTTATGTTATTGTTCATTGTTGAAAATAAAATTGTTAAATTTGGGACATTCTTAAAAATACATGGAAAAACATTGTTGAAATATTTAAATTAAAATTATTTTCCATATATTTCGAAGAAGGGCATTTGTAACGGGAATTTTTTGTTTGAAATGAGTTTTGTTTTCTGATCTGAGTATTAGTGGGCCATGTAAGGGCAATATAAAAAAAACGATGAACGGTTGCTAGGAAAATAAAATCAATAATCTTCCTTGATGTGAAAAGATGAAAAGTTTTGGATAGGAGAAGAAAATCAATAATCTTCATAAGGAGACTATGTGTTCTGTAATCTTGTTAGTGATGAGTAGATGTGCAGGAGTAAGGAATTTTATGTAATTAATGGAATCTTTTTATTAAAGAAGAAATGATTCATCGATACTGTCGCTGCAACGACAGGAAATTCAATCAATATTATTATATACAATCAAAATATCGTGAAATCGTGATAGTGATGAGTGCACATATTTGTAACAATGAAGAAACCTGCTTCAACCTCTTTGGAGTAATCTCATTCCATCAAGCGACTGAACTCAATTCTACCTCCGATGACAGGGCTATAATGAGAATGATGGTGGAATGAGAGGCTTTACAGTTTCTACTGTGGACTCCGAACGACGTAGGGACATAAGGATACTTAGAAAGAGCTACTCACACCTAGGCGGGAATAGAACCAGGAACACTCATTATAAGAGCCGTGAACGAAACCACTTAGCGATCCAGCCCTTTAGAAAATGTTAAACATGTGGTATTCTATGATTTTTTTGTGTTTTTCAGAAAATACAAGAAAACGAGCAGTTTTGCACAGGAAGGGTAGTTAAAGACGGCGGATTTAGCTTCGTGAGTATCCTTGGAAGACACCGAACTTGAATACCAATACATAGAATTAGTCTTGTACTACTCTTTGAATTATATATATAATATATATATAATTCTTTATTGATCGATCAGCAGTACAAAGCTTCACAGATCAGAGTGAAAAGAAGGTTAGAGAACAATAAATTAAAGAACAATAACACTCAGGGGTAGGCTAAGGGGCCGCCCCCTAACTACATTAAGTTAGAACTCCAATAATACACTCTGAGGAATTAAGTCAATATTGGAGATGTAAGACACACATCAAGCACTAGAATCACTGGAATCAGATGTATCACTCAGAAGCAGGTCCTGTGGTAGTCTCCTCTTCAAGCGTGAGGGTTGGCGAGTGCGCACGCCTATGTTATAATGCACAGCTCCTGGAGCTTCTTGCAGCGTGGAAAAGAAACGACGGGCGATCCTGCGAATGTAGCCATGAAGAGGTAAGAGTCCTAGTTCATAATGGAGCTGCTGATTACGGATGAACCATGGAACGTAGGTAGCGATGCGCACTAAGCGATTCTGTATAACTTGAAGACGACGCAGATGACATGTGTGTGCGGCCTTCCCACACTTGGCAGGCATAAGTAATAAGCGGACAAACGAGTGACTTGTACAGTAACAATGAAGACTGCAGGCTGAGGCTGGAACGGCGATGTAACAGAGGTGAGAGTTTTGAAAGCTGCCCGAAGGCCAGTGATATAAGACGATCGATGTGAGCACGTCAGGTCAGTTGAGAGTCCAAAAGCATTCCAAGGTATTTCACGGGAGTTGTAGTGGGGAGCCAAGGGACATTGTTCCTAAAGAGCCACAACTGAGGAAGAGGAATATATCGGCGAAGAGTGAGGGTTCAAAGAGATCCGCCAAGTGCTGAACCAATGAGTTAGGCGATCTAAAGAGAGCTGTACTACTTGTGCGTGCTGGAGATTAATATGGGAATAATATAGTACTGTGTCATCAGCGTAAAGAGCTAAAGAAGTCGGAGCTAAGTCAGGAATATCAGAAATGTATATATTAAATAGAGTCGGGGCCAAGAGAGAACCCTGTCGGACACCTGCGGTAATATTACGTGGGGATGAAGGCTTTCCACCAATGCGTACTGAAAAGCTGCGGCCGTAGAGGAAACTATGGATTAGATGTGATGAATAATTATGAAGACCGATGCGGTAGAGCTTAAGGAGCAAACCATCATGCCAAACCCTGTCGAATGCCTGTGCCACATCAAGGAAAACAGCCGAGGTATACTGATGGGCCTCGAAGCCGTGGTCAATTGACTGAGTTAATCGGAAAAGCTGATGGGTGGTGGAATGTTTGTGACGAAATCCAAATTGTTAAGGCGGAAGAACATGGTTATGATTAAGGTAAGACAGAAGACGGCGATGAATTACTTTTTCAAACAGTCTGGAGAAGGCCGGCAACAGACATAGGACGACAGCTTTCGGGGAGGTGCTTGGGTTTATTGGACTTATGGAAGACTGCTATATGGGCAAACTTCCAGGTGCGAGGAAAATAGCCGAGGCGGACAGGCATTGAGGATGGATGACAAGTATGCAACTGCTTTTTTGGTGAGCTTCTTGATAACAGTGTTAGGAACCAAGTCGTGCCCGGGAGATTTCTTAAGGAGAAGGGCTCGAATCAGGTAAGATAGTTCCCGTGGGCTTGTAAATGAAATCCTTTGTGAGACTGTGGGTTGAGTGCGATAGGTATGTAGCTCCTTTTCCACGTATGCAATAGTTTCATCATCGGCTGCTAAGGGAAGAGCAAACACACGCTCAAAGTGATCGGCCGAAATTTCACACTTGGTGGGAATATCTGTAAACAGTCTATCACCTGCAGAGAGCGTCGGTACAACAGTCGGCTCACGAAGCACACGTTTGGTGGCCTCCCACAGCATGTGGTCAGAAGGAGAGAGTGACGCAACATAGCGCTCGTAGGACTGTAGACGATGTCGCTCCAACTCCAATTTCACCCGTCGAATGAGTCCGTTAAGCTTTCGACGAGCCAGGGTTGTCGGTCCCGTTGTCACTGTCGACGAACTTGGTGTTTTTCTCGGATGAGACTTAAAATGGAGAGGGGTAAGAAAGCGGAAGAATGATGTCATCTATGTGGAGAAGTGAAAGTCGGGCGCAGCTGTAAATGGTGTCAGTGAAGTGCTGTATCGCGAGGTCCACATCGTGATTAGTGGCAAGTTGGTACGAACTGGTGAGTGCTGCATCCAGATGAGACTGAAATGTTTTCCAATGGAGGTAACCGTTGAGTAGCCTAGGAACTAATTGGTGGAAGGCAGGTGTAATAGAAAAGGTGACAATCATCGCACGATGATCAGGATCAAGCTCCGGTATGGAAGAGACATAAGTGGGCAGGTTTAGAATTGTATTATATGAAATATATTTTAAAACACTCATGTTTTCCTCTTTATCTGTTATTTTAGTGTACAGCAGGCATCTTGGTGCTGAATGCCAGTGGACTTGATCAGAAAATTCAAAAAAATCATAAGAAATGTTAGTTTTACTTTCTATTACACAGGCAGGAGTTTCTTTAAGAGGACTAGGGTGAAATAAAATATTTCAGGCCTACTAGTAGCAATAGGATTGAAGGAGGGAGCAGTCAAAATCTTATATTATTTATTCGGGGAAAAGCGTCTTAATAATATATTTTATTCATCTATAAGTGAGGAAAGTATTCTGAACATTTGGTTGTAAATACATTTTGTATTAAATCGTGTTGTAAAAATGTGTAATCTACATTTTATGTAATCTGTTATATTTTTTTCATGGAATAGTTCAATAAATCCTAATCGATGTTACGAGTTAATCAGATAAATTCTTCTCGTGGAATACCGCCATATAATATAATTAAAACGGGAAAAGTCGATGAAATGCCAAATTGAGTGTTTAATTTCAGCGGTTTCCCAATATGCGAAACGAAGAATTCCACAAATTTCCTATCCCTAACTGCCCTTTAAATATAATTTTGACATTCTTAAAAATGTCTCCAATGATTTTAATTAAAAGTGATACATAGATATACCTACTATTTAAAATATTTTAATGACAGTTGAAATACACATATTGAGTTTTTTGAGAATAGCTCCTGAAATTTGGAAGACGCCGGGATTCGAAACACAGATCTCCCGGTTATGGCATTGAATTTTTCAGTCTGACTCAGCCTTTCCAAGCCTTGCTCTACACACGACTAGTGTGAAAGAACAATTAATTTCTACTAGCCCGTTGAAACGATTTAAATGATTATTTAAATCGATTTAATAATTTAAATAAGTAAAAAGAATTATTTAGAATATTGAGTAATGGTATGAAAAAGTTATTATATAAAATTTATGAAGAAATGTACAAAAGTTGAATGTTGTTGATTTGTCGTGATGGCAACGGCATAAAGACTATAATAAGCACCTGGACTTGGACTGATTCCTTCTTCTTCATTTGACTTCCATGGTGAAAGGACATTGAGTAAGTTCGCAAATAGACGCGCATGTGCAAAAGCAATTTTTGTGTGTTAGAATATATGTATCAGTATATTTTACTTGGTGTAACAGAAAAGTGATTATTGGTGAACTGTTAAAAGGATTACACCAGAGAATTCTGATATCGATTGATTTATGTTAGAAAAAAGTTGCATCCTTAATAAATCTCAGAGTTTGGAGATTCGTTGGAGAAATTATAAATACTCTTATATTTAAAACATTATCCTTCCATATCCACGAACTCCTTGAAAAGAAGAGTCCATGCAGATACCAGAGCAGCCGAGGAACGACTAGACCGAACTCCGAGAACTTCGAAGTCCATCATTCACCCAAATTCTTTCTACACCCCACATTGGAACACATATTTTCATGTTCCACCCTGAAGTCCTCTTCATTCTGAATGATATTTGTATATCTGGTATATCGTAAGAGCTAAAATCCTGTTGCACAAAAATGTACACCTAATTAAAACGCACAATTTATGTCAAATAATATTTTTTGTGGAACAAACCATTTCCGAGATATTTTTGTCACTTGTTTAAATTTTTAAATATTTATATTTTCTCAATCAGGTACACGTAATTCATTATTTTTTTTTCCTTTTAACTCTTGGCGAAACAAAGAGAATGGAATTCAAAGCCATAAATAGCGACCAGATCTTAAAAGATTTGACTATCACTTAAACCATGTCCCCTTGCAAATACAAGAGCACTAGCAACAAGGTAATTTCTGCAAATGTTTATTTCAATCAGTATGAAGTAGATACAAGAATAAGCGTTTATAAGAATAATTTGCACATGTATATGTGACCTAAGCACATCAGCTTTTATATCTCTTGGCAATACAAAGAGAATGAAATTTGAGTCACCACATAGCGAGCAGCATTAAAAGATTTAGCTATCGCATAACGTATTCTGAAGATGCCGGCGCTGTGTTTTGTTTTCTGGTACCTATGCTGAAGAATTTTGAAGAAAGACGGTAATTAATGCCGAAGTAACGTTAAGGATTAGGCTGAATATCTTAAGGTCCCGATTTAGCGTTGTGTTTTTGTGTTGGAGAAGGGACTTTGTACTTCGCCAAAATAGCTCAGCTGAGAGAGCGTTAGACTGAACATTTGAAGGTCCACGTTCTAGACATTGTTTTGCTTTTTTGGTACCTATATAGTGTGTGATATCTGTGATACATAAGTTATATAGTCGTTCGAGATGAAATATTTAGCTTAACTTGGATAGCATTAGCCTAAGATCTAGTCTGTGATCTTTTTAGGAGGATAGATACATACATACTATCTACAGTAGAGAATTTGGAAATACTAGAGTTGGTAACAAAGGAATTCCAGTCAAAATAGCTCAGCGTTGGACTGCAGACCTGAAGATTCCTGGTTCGATTCCGGATTTCAACACTGTTTGCTTTTTGATACATTATATGGTATGATAAGAGAAGATATGTAATCATTCGAGCTGAAATAACTCCGTTGACAGAACGTTAATTTGAAGATCTACATTTACCTATCTGGACATTGGGTTTCGGCACTGTATTTTGCTTTCTGCCTTTATATTATGGTAGCTACGCAAACTAGTTGGTATTTGAAGTCGAATTGCTTCAGCTGGAAGAGCATTATTTCTAAGTCTCCGATTTGATACCAAGTTTCGGAATTGTGGTTTGCCTTCTAATACATTGCGTGACGACCGAGGCAATAGCTTCTGCAGCTCCCATTCGGGATGTCGTGGGTTCGATTCTCTTCGCCGACTTTCCTAGACCATGGATTTTATTCGGAAGTTTCCCCAAGTCGCTAGGCGATCGAATTTCCTCTTACTCCATTCTCTTTTCACTTCACCCATTATCCGATTGGTCCTTACAGGATTGACCATGGCAGGTATCTTGGGCGCTGTACGACAGGAGATTTGTTCTCTATAAATATTCGTCCCCCAGTGGTGCAGTCTCCAGCTTTAAAGGCCTGCGGAGGGCGTGTCCGGCTACTGCGGGGGAAGCTGCCGGTTAAACTAGATGCCACCGGTAAGCTTCAATCTGTAAATAATAGAGACCCTGCCCTCTTCTATGTCAGCTCTGCTGGATCGGCCACCTTTTGTCTCCTCTCAAAGACTGAAGATCTGAATGGTCCTGGCTCTTTGGCATTTTCTTTTGTTTGTTATTAAGTTATTGTGGTAAAGAAGTTAGGCAATAACTCACGTGAAATAGTTCAGCTGAGATAATGTGAAACTGAAAATCTAAAGGTACATGGTTCGATCCTGGGATACGTTTGGTTTACCTAAGTCAGAGAAGTTCAGCTTGAAGAACGTTGAATAGGAGATTTAACTATACAAAATGGAAAAAATGTAGTTCTCCTTAAAGCATATTTTTGGATATTACAATTTTTAAGATATTCGCTGTTATTGGTTTACATTTTCCAATACTTTTACGTCTCTCAAATAGGAAGAAGTTATTCATTTTTATGGCCTGGCTATGCAAAGAAAATGTCAATCACATAGTGACCAGCTCATAAATTATTTATCTATCACTTAAGCCTACTGTATTCCCACATTCCCATTATATATAGAAGTAAATATTCAATAAAATAACTTCTATCAGAAATACATAGAAGAATACATGTTTTTAAGAATAGTTAGAACAAGAATAAGTAGAGACATTTCATGCGAGAATAGAGAACAGATTAATAACATTGCCTGTTTCCGCAAAGCGCTGCTCCCCTGTCATATTGGAGTTTGATATAGATTAACATAATGAGCTAAAAACGTTTAATGTGTCTTGGCCAACTCCTCACTATACCCAGTAAAACGAAAAAATAAGTCAATAGACGTATAGTTCAAGCATGAAAGTCCTTTTGGGTACTTAAATTCATACTCCTGGACAAATCATTAAACAGAAAGCTCAGAATCAAAGCCCAATAAACATGCCTCATTTATGCAGGCCAGACTTGATCCCTCATGAACAAAAGAACGAATTAGACATCTGTCAAAGGAAAATAAAAATAAAAATCCTAGACATTTCTCTACGGAACAGAGTTTCAAACAAAAGGCTCAAAGAAATCATACACTCGAATAATATACCACAACAGTATTGTTGCGGGATTATGGTGCTGATGGAAAGATGGTGTTCTCGAAGATCCCCGGGAAGATGATGACGAAGCCGCAAGCTGCTAACTCTTCTTGGTCCTATATGGCACTCCGATGTATCGATGAACATAAAATATCTCCGGATCTGCTTCAGTTTGAGTTATGAGAACTCTTGAATTTTCAAACGTGGTCGCGAGTGAAAGGATAAATTTGCTAAATAAACTTCGATACCAATAGATTCTTTTTACTTTAAAAATATCAAGATGTTCAATTTAATGTGTATTATTTATACAATTTTTCGTATAAAACTTGACAATAATATTGTATACCTTGATTACAATTAACAGAAAACTGATATTAACTCTTTCACAAAGTTTCGTCTCGGCACTGAATTTACGTCTGTTCACATTATCGTTGTTCCGTCAAATGGCGCTTTCTTTCCTCGCTGTTGTAACCGCAGTATCAGACAGCGATTAGGAGGTGGCGAATTAATCGAAATCACGAGAATTAAAAAAGAAGATAAATTAATAAAAATGCTTTGCTAAACTAATATAAAATATTGTTATATTAATATGAAATTAGAATGAAATTAGAGTAATGATTAAAATAGCGGTTTAATTAAGAATAAGATGAGAAGAATATAATTTAAGACAACTAACATGCTAGAATCCATGTAAGGGAGAGAAAATATTTCTGTAAAATCTGAACACAAGTCGGGGAGACAGGAAGAGGTGACCGTTAGCCTCTTTGTTTAAGGAAAGGTTCAATGTCTGAGAACTATAGCCACGAATGTGTAGGAACAATAAGGTTTTCAAGATGCGGTCAAGCATAAGACCTAAAAGGATTTACTTTACTGAGGTGATAACGATGTATACCGTTACAAAGAGCCCAGGGTAGGCGTGACCCAACTCACGGTGGGATGTAACGTCAATGAGTTCGATGAGTTTTGCTAACCAATAAAGAAAAATCGAAATAAAATGAGAAACCAATAATAATGTAAGATTTGAGAAATGGGGAGAAGGGTGAGTTATTTTGGTCATGTGATAACAGTTAGAGTGGGGATCAGAATAAAGTACGAACTGAATCGCAGAGTAGACGAAACAGCACTTCAACAGTCATGCTACGAGGGGAAAGATGTGTTAGTGCGCGTGAAGAAGAAGTAGTAAAGATTTCTAAGTCCGAAATGTAGGGAAGTCAAGAATAACGCAACCAGCGTAAGAGAAGCAGCAGAAGAAGTTTATAATAGCAAAGTATTCGCCGTATAAAGAAGTAAGAGAATTCTGTTAGGAAGTTTAGTAACAGGTGGTCCCCGCTACAAATCAATCTGAATCAACGAACTTAGTGAGAATTAAATTAAATCATTTTTGCAACGAACCAGTGTATTATTGAGACAACTGAGCAGCCAACAAACAACAAATCCATTTCCTACAACCATTCACCTGAGGATAAGAGATCTCATAGCTCCAATTAGAACCCAAATCAAAAGTAAACACCAAGCAATTGAAATCTGACATGCGGGTATGCCGCATAATGGCGCCGACACGTTGGGGCTTCGAATTGTAGGAAATGGGTGAAATGTAACGACGACAACGACGAGGAGAAGTGAGAAGAACGACGACGAAGGACGACTACGAGGAGAAGTGAGAAGACCGACGACGACAACTACGATGAGGACAGCAGAGACTACGAAGAAGACGGCAAAAACAACTAACAAGTAAAATTTTCCCCCAACCAAGAGAGAAGTTCAAGTTCTTTCGACATCAACTGAGCCTACAAGACGACGAGCAGCACGACAAAAATTGGTAAAGACATCACATAAACACCACAGCCGTACAACAGAACTGTGAGTTACACATACTCAATTTATATTTCTTGTAAATGTAATATCATTCAGTGAGATCAATATCTATGTAATGTCTTAGTAATAAGTATTTTGGAAGGGAAATTAGAAAATTTAAAGGGGAAGTTCAATGCTTTTGAGAAATAAGAAGATCGTACAGAATAAATTTAAAATGGAAAATTCTGGGGAACAAATAGTTATGGAGACAGAGAAAGAGTTAGAAGTTGTTAATGAAGAGATAATGGAAAGCAGTGTTATAGGATCAGTTGATGAGGGTGTAAATGGTGTAAGTAGCTTAAATGTAAATAGGAGAAGTGACAATCCTGGGGTAATGGAAAATCTACAAGAGATGTTCCAGAAACTCATGGCGCAAATTACTATTCAGAGTCAATCACTAGAGACTAAATTAGTAGAACAGAACCAATCACTAGAGGCTAAATTAGTAGAACAGAACCAATCACTAGAGGCTAAATTCGTAGAACAGAACCAATCACTAGAGGCTAAATTAGTAGAACAGAACCAATCACTAGAGGCTAAATTAGTAGAACAGAACCAATCACTAGAGGCTAAATTACTAGATCAGAGCAAAGCTATGGACAAAAAATTAAGTCAAATTACAAGCCAAGGGAAAGAAACAGAAGCTAGAATCACTGTCAAAATTCAAGGAATAACAGGGGAAATCCAGACTGTAAAAGAGGCCCTGCAGCGAGAAGTAGGTACTATAAGAAGTGACCTAGAAGCTACCAAATCTCTCGTTGCAGGAGTAGAAAATAGAATAGGGGAGGAAATTAATAAGGAGAGAATAAGATTAGATGAACTGACCACGACACAGGTAACTTTTGTACAAGAGATAAATGACCGGTTTGACACTGTAAACAATAGTATAGCAGCTGACATGGAGAAGTTAAAAGAAAAGGTAGCACGTGTAACAAATATTCAATCAGAAAATACACAAATGTTGGGGAAACAGTAAGCGAGATATCTCAAATCAGAGATACTGTAACTGGCTTACAGCTGGGACAGCAAGGGCAGGTACCTGAGAGTTCCAATTGTTCTATACATACACACAATGGAGAGAGGCAGAACGAACAGGTTAGCGCCCCTTCTGTCTCTCCTCAAAACAGCAATAATAGCGAAGTAAATATGCAAAACGTAAATATGTATCCACCAGTGCACATGAATTTTCTAAGCGAATTGTCCCTCCCGAAATTTAATTGTCGCAATGACAACGCAGTACAATTTTTGGCCGACTTAGAAAAGTATTTTGCCATCAGAGGTGTACCCGAGCAATATAAGATGATAATAGTTCAAAGGGCGTTACAATCTGCCGAACTTAATTGGCTACGAGTAACTGTGGGAGAAGGATGCAGCTACGAGTTGTTCAAAACAGCTTTCCTAGAAAAGTATTGGAACGCCAATGTCCAATACCAAGTAAGGAATCAGATAACAAATGGCCGATACCAAGGTAATAATGGAGAGTCTATTACTGATTATTTCCTGAGATATTCGCAAATAAGTAAATATCTACAACCTCCATTACAGGAAGCCGAACTGATTTCTCTTCTCACGCCCCACCTTCCTGAGAACATTAGAAATCACATGGTGGTAGCAAGACCTCAGACATTGAGAGAGGCAATTACATTATTAACAGCTTTACAAAGCGTTGGGACGCAAAATTCACAAAATAGACATGAGAATCGAATGCCAGTGAGAAATCCACACAGACCGTGGAATAATAATAATCATGACGGGGAAAGGGCACACAATCCCCGAAATTTTAACACAAACCATATGGCTACTCGTCAAAGATACGATGCCCACGTCCCGAGGGAATTCCCTAACAACAATAGAGGGAGACAGGGACCACCAAATTCAAATAATTTCCCTATAAGATATGTACATGTAACTAGGAATGGAAATAGGGGTCACCCCCATTTCTTCGAAGAGGGAATGCAAGACCGACGTTCCGACTACCAGAAGCTAATAGACAGTATCAACCACGTGACGCTGGTAGAGAGAACAATACAGACAGACCTGAAGTAAGACAGAGGAATCAACTTCTCTCAAGAGAATGGGTGCGTTCTCCTCCACCCACACCGAGGGACGCGGCGCCCGAGGTAGATGAAAGGCCAGATACGACACAGCAGACGGGAAACGACTCCAGGGTGCGATAGAAGACGTCCCGCATCGGACCCGGATGAACACGCTAGTTCTTAATTTGAACAGGGACACAGCTCTGAGTAGGGTGGTACAAAATAAAACAGAAACAGAAATAGAAAACGGTACTCAAATAAACAATCACTTAACAGAATTGCAAGAAGTGAGAGATGCTCCACGTATTGCTGCAATAATAAACAAAGAAAAATGGCACATTACCATAGATTCAGGATCCTCAGTTTCAGCTATAAGTCAAGCATTCTTTTATCACTTAAAAAACAATGGAATGAAATTGCAAACATTGCCCGTGAAAAGTGCATATTGTACTCTGGCGGTAGGTCGCGCCAAACAAAAGGTTAATACACAAATGCTTTTGAAAGTCACCATTGGGGAGGATACAATAGAATTTGTATGTTTTGTTATTAATAGGCTATCTGTAGACATTATTATGGGTAATGACATGTTGTATGCGCTTCAAGCTAAGTTGAATTATCAAATGGAAGCCTTGGAAATCAAAATTAAAGACGTCATAGTTAAAGTTCCGTTTAGCTCAAGGGAAGCAGAAAATGAGATAAGATTGACAGATGAAGAAAAAGAAATAGATGGAGAAACATTTTTTGTAGAATTTATACGAATAGGAGGGATGGAGCTAGTTAAGATGAATCCATTAGAAGCAGAAGAGATGAGAAACTATGATAAGGATGAGTATATAGCTGGAGAAGAAGGGCTTTTAGAGATGACGTCATACGGACTTGGGCAAGGAGAAGCAAGTGGGAGAGAAGTGATTACCCAAACAGATGATTTCCAGGTAGCTGAACATAACATAAACATGAGCTACAAAATAAGAGAAACAGTAGCAAACTCAAACCTTCTCAACGACCACCAAAAAGAGATTTTTTATAACATTTTATGTAAACATAGAAATGTATTTTCGGAACACACTGGGACCTATAGTGATTTTGAGTATGAATTCGAGATACATGATGTTCCCCCATTCAAATATAAGTGCAGACCTATTCCATTGGATTTACAGGAGGCAGTGAACCTTAAAATACAGGAAATGTTGGAAGATGGAATTCTGGAGATATCTACATCAAAATTTATAAGTTCCCTATGTATAGTAAAAAAAAAAAAAAACTTTGTAAACAGTACAGAGCAGACCCAAAATCATTAAATTATAAGATAGATCGACCCCCTGTATCCATCACCAGGAAGGAACCATTAGAATTAGTTGCAGCGGATGCATATGGTCCACTCCCTGTAGGAAGAGGAGGAGTAACATATTTATTTGTACTTATAGACGTGATGTCGAAATTTGTGAAAATATACCCTCTCAAGAAATTAACAAGTGCAGCATGCGCGAATAAAATAGTGAAAGACTATATAGTCAAATACGGGAAGATGAAAGCACTATTAGTAGATAACGCGTCCATACACCATGGAAGACGATTCGTGCACACCATTCAGGATGCCGGAATTCACATCTATAATACAACGTCGTATCATCCATGCTCTAATCCAAGCGAGCGCGTACTGAAAGACCTAGGTGTTCATCTCCGAGTCCTTTGTTCATTGAAACAGACTACCTGGCCAGACCACATCAACTATATTGAGTTTATATTCAATAATTCAGTCAATCTAACCACAGGATATGCTCCTATCCAATTGCATAGGAATTTAACACCGGAACCAATAATAGAGGGTGTTCCGGAAAGTATACAAGTGACGACCGAGACAGATCGAGAACGGATCCAGAATGCTGTTAAAAGAATAATGGAAAAAGTAGAGAAAAGAAACGCAAAGAAACTGCGGTATAAGAAGAATTGGGAACCAAAGGTCGGCGACTTAGTTCTAGTGAAATCGTTCGACAAGTCAGATTTGTTAGGAAAGAAGACTAAAACGCTATATATGCTATGGAAAGGCCCATACCGGATTGAGAAAATATTTGGTGACAGAGCGTATGCTCTAATACACCCAAGAAATGGTAAACCGATAGGCAGATATAACATCTCCCTAATAAGGCCATATCGTCAAAAAAAAAAAAAACGTTGTAAACAGTACAGAGCAGACCCAAGAATCACCTGTGTGAATGTGATTGAAATTATATATACGAAGATGTAAAGAATACCAAGTAAAAGTTATATAATTAGTACGGATAACGTTTTCGTTTGAAATTCAAACACTGCGTGGGAGTTGCAAGTTCCAAAATTCCTGTGCACAAACGAAATTATATTATTAATAACTACAGCTAAATAAAATGTTTTAGATAAGTTTAAAGTAGTTTGTGAAATGTAAATATCCCATAAACTCCAGGTGTATTAATGTGTCAAAAGGTAAATACCTATAGTCATTGTTATTGTAAAGGTCACAGACTTTCGCCGTGACATTGTGGAGGAAAATTGAGTGAAGTTTTAAGTGCGGAAAGACAAGACAATAGACTGCAAATGTTTACCAACAGGCAGGTAAACGACGCACCTCGTTCCAGGTAGACAAGAGAGGTAACCGTATTTGTGCTTCATAACACAAACATGAATAGCGTCCGGACGTATGTTCTTGCAGTGAAAAATGCAAAAAAAAAAAAAAAAAGAAACGTCCCAATAAGGAAATGTAAATATATATGAATCATTGAATGTAAACGTAACATTGTAAGTAGTAATGTACTAGTATTTAAGGAGTGTGATAGAATATAATCAGGTTGATCTCAAGTGAGACAAAAGTAATTCAGTCAAGTACACATAGCCCATTTGAGCTAGTGAATTATAAATATTGGGAATAACATGAATGTGATTTTGTTTCTAGAGTATTAACCATGTATAACAGTGTATTTTTCTATGTATGTAATGTACCATGTTGATAAAGATGAGGGAACGGTGACCACCGAAAAATGTTTCGAGTAGGGAATGAGAAATTATAAGATATATAAGGAGGAAATGTCATGACGGGGGTTTGACAAAATTTAAATAATGGGTATTTCATTTTTGTCAAACGGGCATTATGTAACCGCAGTATCAGACAGCGATTAGGAGGTGGCGAATTAATCGAAATCACGAGAATTAAAAAAGAAGATAAATTAATAAAAATGCTTTGCTAAACTAATAGAAAATATTGTTATATTAATATGAAATTAGAATGAAATTAGAGTAATGATTAAAATAGCGGTTTAATTAAGAATAAGATGGGAAGAATATAATTTAAGACAACTAACATGCTAGAATCCATGTAAGGGAGAGAAAATATTTCTGTAAAATCTGAACACAAGTCGGGGAGACAGGAAGAGGTGACCGTTAGCCTCTTTGTTTAAGGAAAGGTTCAATGTCTGAGAACTATAGCCACGAATGTGTAGGAACAATAAGGTTTTCAAGATGCGGTCAAGCATAAGACCTAAAAGGATTTACTTTACTGAGGTGATAACGATGTATACCGTTACAAAGAGCCCAGGGCAGGCGTGACCCAACTCACGGTGAGATGTAACGTCAATGAGTTCGATGAGTTTTGCTAACCAATAAAGAAAAATCGAAATAAAATGAGAAACCAATAATAATGTAAGATTTGAGAAATGGGGAGAAGGGTGAGTTATTTTGGTCATGTGATAACAGTTAGAGTGGGGATCAGAATAAAGTACGAACTGAATCGCAGAGTAGACGAAAAATCACTTCAACAGTCATGCTACGAGGGGAAAGATGTGTTAGTGCGCGTGAAGAAGAAGTAGTAAAGATTTCTAAGTCCGAAATGTAGGGAAGTCAAGAATAACGCAACCAGCGTAAGAGAAGCAGCAGAAGAAGTTTATAATAGCAAAGTATTCGCCGTATAAAGAAGTAAGAGAATTCTGTTAGGAAGTTTAGTAACAGGTGGTCACCGCTACAAATCAATCTGAATCAACGAACTTAGTGAGAATTAAATTAAATCATTTTTGCAACGAACCAGTGTATTATTGAGACAACTGAGCAGCCAACAAACAACAAATCCATTTCCTACAACCATTCACCTGAGGATAAGAGATCTCATAGCTCCAATTAGAACCCAAATCAAAAGTAAACACCAAGCAATTGAAATCTGACATGCGGGTATGCCGCACTGTTCTCCCAAAATTATTGATTTTTCCTTCTCTCGTTGCCATCCCTAACAATCAGAAACTTAATTTTTACTGGTCCACATTACATAATCTCATTTTTAAAACTACCAATCATAAAACATTCACATCATATCACTTACATGTTGCGTCATCTCATGACCTACTGAATTTTAACAATTTCCTTTCTTATTCATTTCAACATGTCCATATCGATTTTTAAACCACATTTTTCAACTCTCGGAGCCTAAACCAAAACAACCATTACAGCATGCAAGAATCGAATGGAAATGGCTGGGAGTGATAGAAAGGTTTCACCACGACAGATGCTCGATCGACCTCATATGGGACCCACTTCTGGAAGCAGAAACCGTGGAAGACCAAGAACAAAATGGGTAGATGACTTCAAATAAGGACAGGGATCACAGTGGTGCAGTTCTGCTCGAAAGACCGAAATATAACTAATAAAAATAATAAACTATGAAAAGATATTTATATCTAAATTATGTTAATTTTAAAAATTATTAGTAGAAGTGTAAGTGAAATCTAATGCATTCAAGAACTAATACCTATTCACATTATTAACTCTCTACTCAAGTGGAATAAGTCACCACGTGAGTCTTACAAAATAATGTTTTTACAGGATGTCCTTGTCCTCTGTGGAACACTTTAGGATTCATTCATCCATTGCTTTATTTAATTACACTTCATAACAGTTTAAAAGAGGTCTTATAGCAATGTTTCATGAACTCAAGATGAAGAGAGTATCTATGGCCCTGTTTAGCAGAAGTACAAATGACAATTTAGAAAATTACGAAAACATTTTACTATAGTTACAAGTTAATACAACTCTTAGCCAAAAATATTCTCTATAAATAATTTAAACTTTATCTGGCCGTTATTTTTTTATTTACATTTTGTGAGTGTAAATGTTTGGGTAACGAAATGGTGTAACTAGTGTTCGCACTTTCTTCAAATATACCTCAAAACTTGGAAATGTGTCAGTCACTGTAAAACAGCATAATGTAAGGTAAATCTGTAAGCTAAACACACCTAATATAATACTAGGCATGTTTTTTAAGTCAGTATCGTTTTGGAACTTAAAAAAAACACGTGCATAGATATCGCAATAATTTTATTTTTACATGAAAGCCTGTACCTTAATCTACTTTTCTACATAATTTCCGTGAATATTGAGAAACTTGTCATAATGTGGCACCAATTTTTGAATATCCTCCTCATAAAATTCTGCCGCCTGGCGTGTTAACCACTGTATCACAACTGTTTTGACTTCGTTATCGTCTTGAAGACGCTGACCGCCCAGCCCAGATGTTT
>CM060957.1:122097063-122171595 GCA_030765055.1 Mantis religiosa | reverse complement strand
AAAGAAAGAAAGAAAGAAAGAAAGAAAGAAAGAAAGAAAGAAAGAAAGAAAGAAAGAAAGAAAGAAAGAAAGAAAGAAAGAAGAAAGAAGAAAGAAAGAAAGAAAAGGAAGGGAGGGAGGGAGGGACGAAGAGAGGGAGGGAGGCAGGAAGAACAGCCACATTGCTCTTAAGAAAAGTGTACCTGAAAATTCAAGCTAACAACATACAGAATCAGAGTCATCTAGAAACATATTTCAGAAATGCTAAAACCATCGATATTGTGACTGCGTGGGTTACATAGATTCGGAAATCTGGTTTGCAGAAATTTAGAACAAGTTTTGCTGCAGTAAAAGGACATGAAATTGACAATCAGTTGTCTTCGGGGCGGACAAATGAAACAAATCACTGCGGTACACTTCAATCGTCGACTGTCGCATTAAGCAACAAACAACTGCGGGTATTTATACCTTCCCAGTCATTGTTTCTAGAAAGCCACAGACCTTCCTGGAGCTTTGGCGGCAGCAACAATGGGCATAACGTTCTGGAGCCTCTCTCTCTGTCTCTTTCTCTCCAGTCAGGCTCCGGCTTGTGGCAGCAGCACATCAATGCCACACGGTGACAATATAAAGTTTATAGTAATATATATTCAATATACTGTGTGAACTTGCTTTAATGAGATCTACATTAGTATGTGTTAAGGTTTATCTGCCTCTTACGGTTTACCAAAACAGCTTTTAAATATTAATTTTGTATTTTCTAATATATTTAACGTGTTAATAGAATATTAAATTATATATCCTACTATGTCCATGTTGTACAATAATCCAATGAATTCACCCTTTTCTTTCTTATATAATTTGTATCATATTAACACATGTTCTATATTTCCTATTTTACCACATCTGCAATGAGGCAAATCGAGTTTCTTCACTTTAAATAAGAATAAAGGTGCCAAGACTATAGAATCTGATTTTAATTGCACCTGTTTAGAGCCGGTTTAGGGCAGTAAACATATATTTGAACTATGGAGGGAGCTCTTATTATTTAACTACTGTTCTTCAGGGTGTCATCTAATCACTATTACACTCTTCATATGACCTGCTGGTGGTAGCTAAATATTTACTGTTTCTTGTAATTTTTCTAGCTTATTTTGCTAAATAGCCAGAATCTGCATTACAGAGTAGATGTGTCCTGGTGTCCATTTTTTTTTTGTTTTGTAATTTATGTCATATCGGACGATGAATGGAATGGGTGAAATGATGCTCAAATGAGCCCAGGGTCCTTAGAGCTTAGAGTTACCCGACATTCGTCTTTCAGGATAAGGGAAAACCCCGGAAAAACCTTAACCGAGATTCGAACTCGGGACCTCTTGAACGTGCAGACACGCTACTACGCTACTACCACGCTACCGAGGCGGGCAAGGTACCCATTCTAACTTAATGTAGAAATCTTCTGCTTCAACGGCACATGCCTCCCGTTGAGAAATTAAGTTTGAGTCAAACAATGGCATCAACTTTGTTGTTTGCAAACGGGAAAATAAAAAAAGTTTCAACTTTCAAGGACAGCCACTAGCTGACGTTACGAGACCAGAATTGTGAGCCGTTTTGTTATTGCACAAAATCTTTCGAGACTAATCCAATTTGGCAGAGCGAAAACATTACACTTCGAGAACATTCTCCCGCACCCGGTAAGGTATAAAAGCAATCGAAACCTAGTTAGTCATTCGATCAATTGAGATGTGTGTGTTAAGCTGACAGAGCAGTGCAGTGAAATGCGTCGGTCTGCAAAAGTGGAATACGTTCCAGCTCCGTGGTGCGGAGTCCGCAGCAATGTGAACGGTGCAGTAGAGCAGTTAACAAGCGAATATCTAATTGTGTTGAGAGATGGAGAGCAGGCAGCGTAAGAAGTAAACGTTGCTTGTAAGTCAAAGAAAATTAGCAGAGCAAGTTGGTGGGTGCAACAGACGTAAAGAAGCGTGTTTACGTGTTGTATTTGTTAAAAAGAGAAAGTGCTTGTAAGTTGGCAATAGTCTGAAGATTTTCGTGACAAATAAAGAAGTTTAAGGTTTATCTCTTGTACCATTTTTGTCACAGTATTTCCCATTGAATACGATAAATTGGATGGCTTGGAGAACCATTCAGTTTTACCATGTTTATTTTCATTAATAAATGTAAGTATGGGGAAGTTTTGTATTTCATCTAAAAATCAGATACCAAGATTTTACCAGAAATACATGTTTTGAGACTCCCTGAATAAAAAAAAGCATGTTTAGAAAAAGATCTTTGTGCATTCGTGTGGTGTGTATGTGTGTGAGTGTGTGTATGTATGTATGTGTGTGTGAGTGCGTGTATGTGTGTGTGCGTGTGTGTGTATGTGTGTGTGTGTGAACAGCATAACTCAAAGGTGATGAAATACCAAACGTGGATGACTAAGTACCAAGGATGCGAGACAAAGATTTTTAAGAAAATCCCTTCATTTCAGACTAATCTGTACATGAGATGTTTTTCAAAAACTTTGAATTACTCAAAAAGGGCCGTAACAACTTTGATTAAAATATCATATTTTTACTCCAATGAAAATATATATCTTAAATGTTCTGGGAATGTTTCTCAGAAGTCTTCTTCATTCTGGGTGTCTTTCGCATAACTGGTAAACCATAAGAAATACACAAAATCTTTCTGCACAAATAATGGAGATTTCATTATCACACACAATTTATGTTGTATACACTTTTTTGTGGTGTGAACCATTTCCAAGATATTTATTGTTATTTGTTTGAATTTTCCAATATTTATAGTTTTCTCAAATAAGAGTACGTTATTTTTATCTCTTAGCAATGCAAAGGGAATTGAATTTAAAAGGCATTACTAGAAAGTAGCTCTTTAAAAGATTTATCTGTTTTTTTAAGCTTGCAATATTACCATATTTCCCTTACACTTTCAAGAAAATTAGTAAATAAGATAATTTCTGCAAATGTTTATTTCAGTTAACATGAAGTAGATAGAGCAATAACTGTTTGTAAGAATATTTTGTACAAGAGTGGAGAAAGTAATGTGAGTGCAGTAAATTAGACTTATTCAAAGGTATTTTAAAGATACATGATACTGAAATGTTCCTTGAAGTAATTTAGATTGATGTGGGTATTTATAGGTTTCATTCATTCTAATATCTTAATTAACTTGTCCTCCAAGTTATAACCTGATTTATTCACAAACTTACAGCACATGTAGCTGACTGATTCTAGAGTAAGGTTTCTTGAAGAAGTTCCAGAAATTCCCAGGCATTATTTAATAATTTTATATAATTTATATTCTAATGAATTTGTACTTTGGCAAAATATTTTAACAAATTAAATAACTCTATATTCTATTGCAGAATTAATTAAATTATTATGTTATACTCTTAACATGTTAATATGTACTATCCATTTATTTCCAGAAATGTATTTAAACATAAAATTATTATCCTGTTTTCTTATTATATAATGTATATGAATGTACGGAGAAAATCTGTAGTCCAAATTCATTCCAAGATAAATTTAGGTGGAATTCCTCCCTTCAATCTCCTGGCTTCTCATAATGTTTTACTTATTCATTTTCTTTCTTCCTAGTTATTATTCAGTTGCTTTCTTTTATATTTTATGTAAATTTTATTTCTTCAAAGTTCCTTAATAAACTGACACTATTATATTCTAAATTTTTAATAATAATTTCATTTTTTTTTTCAGGGAGTGTACAAAAATAAATTATCTATAAAAGCAAGAATATATTTGTTAAGAAACATTTAGAGTTTAAGCAGGTTTAGGTGAAATAAAACAAATATTTAAACAACTAGATTTTAAATTTCTTTCAACTCTGGTATGTATCTACTTATAAAACAAGGCTAAATTTCATAAACTGTTTTGTTAACTATTTACCGCTCTTGTATTTGGTTTTGAATATATGCTTTGGAATATATTATCGGCTATTTTGCAAACAAATAATGTTCTATGTATTACGTTATTTCTTTAAAAGGTTTCATACTCACCAACTACTTAATAACTTTTGTACTTGTAGACGAAGAGCATCAGAACTATTCTTAGAAACTCAGTTCAAAGAAGTTCTATTTTTCCGCTCTTCATTACTGTTCTTTCAATCCACCAATGACGGACCTGGACGGACCTGACAGACAATAAATGAATCGCGACCAATCGCGACAGATTCTACTATCATACTGCATCTTACTCTCGCAACTCTCGTTTCCAATTCAATGATGACGTACTGTTGTGTAAGAAACTGTTGCCAATCGTATGGTTTAAACGTACGTTTAAGGCTTATCTCTAATATCATTCAACTACCCGTAATACAAGTATGGCATAAGTAAATTATTTTTTAAATTTATATTCAGTATATTATAATGTGAATACTGCTTGAACAACCTTTATTCTTGATTGGGGAAACATATGTTTATGAAAAATATATCAACCAATGATGTTACTGTAAACGCAATATACTGCATATACATTTATTTTTAACTTGATTTTTCTTTTAATTGATATAGTTCTCATTTATTTCTATATAATTCCACTTACCTATGTCGATTTTTAAGCAGTTTGTCAAAAATTAGTAACTTACGGTTCACTTGTGTATTACTATGCGTCTTTCTCATTGTCAAAGGTTGGCAATATGGAGGAATTAACCTCTACAAATATTAAAGGTACGGCGTAAAGATGCGTATAGAAACGTGTTATTTTTGTTCATCT
This sequence comes from Mantis religiosa, assembly GCA_030765055.1. NCBI lineage: Eukaryota > Metazoa > Arthropoda > Insecta > Mantodea > Mantidae > Mantis > Mantis religiosa. Next base: position 122,166,874 of record CM060957.1, on the reverse strand, counting down.
AAAATATATCCAGGACATGGAATTCAGTTTGTGCGGAATGACTGCAAGGTATAATTATGTAACTGATTGTATTTTACTGTAAAATGACTCGTGTGGAAATAGTAAAGAAGGAAATCTGTAATATGTAAACTATGGAGTTTTGAGGTCTGAGAATGCACACACATGTTTGTTTTCAGATCTTCAGATTCTGCAGATCAAAATGTCATCGGGCCTTTAAGAAGAAGAAGAACCCAAGAAAAGTGAAATGGACCAAAGCGTTCCGAAAAACAGTGGGAAAGGAACTTGCTGTGGACCCATCTTTCGAATTCGAGAAACGCAGAAACGTGCCCGTGAAATATGACAGAGAAATGTGGAACAAAGCCGGTAATTATCTAACAATATTGTTTATCAGATAAGTTTAGAAAGTTTGCGCGTAGCTTAATCCACATAATAATCTGTTTATATGTTTTAAACATGCCTCCAAACCGAGATTTTTGAGCATGAAATATATTTTTGGCCCGTTTAATTATTGTGAAAAACGTTGCAGTATATTTTCAGAACTATAATTATTCGGACTAGCTTCCATACCTAGCAGGTTAAAAATTAAATGTAATAAAAGTTAGTAATTTGATAGTATCTTAATACTTAATTGCTCATGGAGATGTTAGCGCTTAAGTATCAGTGTAGGAACATATTAATCGTAAGTTAATAAGATTGGAGTTAATAATGGGGTTTAACTGCGCTGATGTTTTGGATATGCTTTCCTCTCGCTTTGGCTGCAATTGCAACACTCCTCTGCTTATATTAAAACGTCCCTCAGATGCGCTTTGCAGCTTAGGGTCTTCAGTATACTTGTACTTGTACTTATTAGCACACCTTGTAGTTTTGTAGTATTGGCATTATAGCTCTTGAAAATTCCATTATGGTGGATATGTAACAGTAACGGAGTCCTGTAATCCCCACCTGTCCACCCTATGAGGATTTGTTATGAAGCAAAATTATGGTGTGCAGACAGTATACTATGCCATGTTTAGAATATTGCACTTCAGGGAATAATAGTGCCAAGCTTAGAAAGCAAGTGAAATCTCTGCTTTTATGATATTTTGGGCTTTCTTCTTCCTCCTGCAGTAATTGTGTACATTTTAATGTGTGTTACCCATTATTTTTCATCCCACTATCCTGGATCATCAGGGTTTAGCTACACTGATTTTGGGTTACACTTTGCAGCTTAGGTCCTCAATCCCTTGGTCATTCATTGCTAATTGGGCCCCTGCACCCACTTTTAGACCTCTATAACAACATTTATGCGTTTAATTTAAATTTTATAGATGCTAAATCTGAAATTAAGCTATATTTAAAACTCTAAATGAGTTATTTTTCTAAAGGATGGCAGTATTTGTTGGTGTAATGTTGGGTTGGAGTGGCAGTGTTTGTTAGTCTGAAGTTGACATCTGTGCTGGTAGTGACATAGTTTATGTTGCATAAACAAGATGTTAGCAGATGAAGGAAAGACTTCATTTGCACCTACTAGGAATGGAAGCATGTCAAGAGAATTTTTCCATAGATTTACATAAATGTTTTAGTTAAATGGGAATAGCCTAGAAACAGAGAGGTATATCAAGTTTAATGATATATTTTTTGAGAAAAAAATCAGAATTTTAGAAACTCATTTATACAGATCATAATTTGATATGTATTATTTAAGTTCTATTGTCTACTGCATAAAATTTGAAACTTTGTCCCCATGTTGTGAATTTATACAGTCAAATTGTATTTTGCCTTATACCAGTGTTTGGAAACAGTGGCATACTTAATTCCCCACTTAATTTATAATTTCAGCTATTTGTTACTACTTTTTGCAGCAATAAACACTGATGAATGTGAAACAAGCATTTGGTTATTTTAAGAGTATTATACGGAGTTCATGTTGTCTGTTGTGCAACACACATGCCATCTTCCTGCTAATATGATCATGCTGTCACTGCTGCCAACCTAAATGAGAAGCAAAATTTGCTGGATTATTTCCAATCTCTATCTTCGTGATTTAATTATACAGAACTTTTGAATATGGTCTGTTGTCACTTTGCATTCTTATATATATATATATATATAAAACACACATCCTTTGGTTGCACTTTATGGCATTTGGACCTCCAATACTTGGCTATGCTTTGCAGCTTAGACCCTCTTATGCTGGCAACTTTGCATAGTTTGACATTTTCAAAACCATTTTAAGGTAGAAACTGCCATCTTTTCAGAAACTTGGAGGTGATGGTTTCTCACTGCAAGTAGTAAAAAAGGTTACAGATGGATCCCTACAGATACCACCCTATACTTTTTTATGCTTCTCTTTACAGCTGCCAACACATAGGTAAAATACACTGCCAACAACTGATTTAGTATAGCAAAGGTTATGAGCTGCAAAAACAGTCAAGAGATTTTTTTTTAATAAGAAGAATGAAGCAGTTAATTCAGCCACATCTTTGAAGTGACAGTGAGCACATTCCTACCGTAAACTCCAATGATAAAAAATAAGATAAAAACAAATCAAAACATTGCAATTGTAATAAATTTTGTTTCTCAGGTAGATAGTTCCCATTGCACATAATCATGTGAAGTTGGGCAGGTTTGTCATTTTTCCATGGTCCTTCTATAAATTAAAACATTCTAAAATGGGACCTGAATGCTTTACAGGCTTTCAGAGTGAGAGCATAGTTCCATAGTACACTAATAAGATATTTACAACATCCTACTTTGCTGATTTGGGCACCAGGGTAGCACAGTGATTTCATTTGCAACTCTCGTGCTGAGAATCAGAGTTCAATTCCCGGTTCTGGGGTGTCGATTTTAAATGTGCCCTATCTGTGCCTTTACGTCTGTCTAGTTGATGTAAAGTGTCCCCTATGCCCATCATGGTTCGGAATCCACGGTACAAACTGTAGTTCCGCTCGCCTCACCATCATCTTTGCTATCAACCAATCATTGGAGGCAATGGACACCGCCCTCTGGGTGCCCCACCTGAGAAATGGGTCCAGTAGGGTGAGGTTACCTCGAAGGTCGTAGTTGCCATATAGAGAGTGTCGGTATACATACATATATTTTGCTGATTTTTATAATGAAACTAAAATAACTTACAAGCAGATTCTATTGCTCAGACATCTCCACATTGTTGTGCTGTGTGATTACCTGCCTGCATAAATGTATTTTCAAAAAAATACGAAAAATAACAGGTAATGAAGTAAAGATGAGAGCATCATTTAAAGTTGAAACATTCTGTTTGGAATAGGAAAAGGCAAGTTTTGTGTTTGTATTTATGATTAAAGGCAGGTGCCTAGTAATGAAAAACAGTAACATTAGAACACAAGAAGATTACTGGAATACGAACTTGACCTTAGTTTCAGCTTTTGTTTGTCTATTCCGAGAAAAGACATGTTATAATAAATGCCTGTATAATTTTTTTTTTTTTTTTTTTTCCAAAGTATGAGAACTGTGACCCTCTTTTCTGTCAAGGATAGCATTTCTTTGAGGTTTGGGTTTACAAGAAATCTACAGGAAATAAAGGAACCAGAAGACTGTCTCCATTGCCTCTTGTCGGCTAATGGTCACAACCCAGCGACTATAGAGAGTGATTCGCTTTGAAATTTGTCCTGTTTTGTAAAAATGTTTAGCTCTGTACGGCTTACTTCAGATTAGTTTACAATGTGGTCAATAGTACTATATGTGCGCGATATGAAGAGCGATCAGGTTCCAAGTTCTCATTCGGTAAGTTTCGTTTAACTCCATAAACGTAGATGACAACTTTGAAATTTGAAATGTGCTATACACTGACATCTAGTGGCTAATATGCTAAGCTTTATCATGTCTGCCATATTTCGTTTTGATCAATTTCGAGGTTAATTAGCTAACCAGTTTACAACAATCGTATGTTAGAATTAGAATTTTAGTTCGTCCTTGGCAACATATACATGTTATGAGACACGTCAAAATGCATAAATACAGTATATACATAAAGTCAAATTGATTACATACAATATACATAGTATTTGCATAGACTAATTTACTACAAGAAATGTCATAATATGAATATTACAGGTTTGTGAATGTACTGTGCTCCCAGTGCTCATTTACATGGTTGTAGTTCTAAAAATTCATTAACCGTATAAAAACAATGTGCATGCAAAAGTTTCTTAACCTTTTTTTTTAAAGTGTTTTGATGATGCAGCTTGTTTAAATGAATTTGGAAGTTTATTATTTAACAAACCGTATAAAAACAATGTGCATGCAAAAGTTTCTTAACCTTTTTTTTTAAAGTGTTTTGATGATGCAGCTTGTTTAAATGAATTTGGAAGTTTATTATTTAACATTATCACTTTGTAGTTAAAGCTTCCTTCATAAAGGCTCATTTGGTGCTCTCGAATTGCCAGTTTATCCTTGTTAAGAGTGTGGTGGTAATGTACATCAGCATTTACTTGAAAATGATTTATATTTGTATTAACATTTGTGGATGTTACGGCTCTCGAAAGGGGACACATTATTATTCGTCTACCTCTGTATAACTGTGATCTGAATGCAATTGAGCTGGCATGGGCAAAACTAAGGAGTGTTTTCAGAGTATGCAACGTTACTTGTGATATCTTTGCTTATCTTACATGCTATTTTGCTGAACTGTGTTTTTCAAGAAACAAGAGTATTAGCTCTCGCTTCTTCCCCTCTGCCCGCACCACACCGTAAATCTGGCGCTCAACTTATCTTGCACATACTGTAGGCACTTTGAAGTTTATCATAATCCCTGGAATTCATCCTGAAGAACCATCAACATTCAAAATAATATTACAAGATAGAAATGACATAGAATGAGCATGAGGTGAGTGTAATGCCAGACCATCCAAAACTGCATTAAACCACACAGGATTCTGTGGTTTCAAGATTAAAACTGGAGCAACAGAAAACAGTAGCAAGCAACAACTTCAATGTAATCTATTTACAGAAGATAATGATGATTTTACAGAAGGAATTGTAAACCTTAATGGCAGAGCTTTTAGAAAAATCCATTGTTAGGTTTTAATTTGCAAATATATTGCCTGAATTGCAAATCGGCAAATATCATTGGTCAGTTATAAATAAAGAGCATTTCATTGCTTCAAGTGGACTTTCTCTTTCTTGTCCTGTAAGAAAATGCACTGCTGCATTTAATAGTGTTTAAATATTTGAAGCAGTGATAAAGAATCTTATCAAGTATCATACAAATATATAATAAAGCATAAAAGTGACAATTTGTCGTAGTTGTTGGCTAAAGCTGAATTTCTGACAGTGAAGTCATTAATCCTCTTGCTCTCCAATATTTTTCACTTATGGATGGGACACTAGAAAGGGCTGGGCATATTTGCAGGTGGTCTTGGTCCATTTGCTCGTGCAGATCACATAGAGGACAGATAAATTTGTCATACGATGCAAATGAAGTTAATAAAATTATATTTTAAATTGTGCATATCATATTTTGATGTGATTGGTTCTATAGCACAGTCAATGTGCTTGCAACATGCAGGCCCAGCATTCAGTTACCAGCTGCACTTGAAGTTTCGCAGCTGTTCAGAATCTGGTGCGTGAATGTGTGTGCAATTTGCTATTTACTAGCCAGTTTGCCCACATAATTACATATCAGGATTGCCATTGGGTGTACAACATGAACAAATATTTTGGATTTGTAGAGAATAATATGGTAGAACTAGCACAATATGTGCTAGAAATTTACACAAATAAAATGTTTGTTAATTAATGTCCACTTATCTTAAGAAGTTGAAGAAAGAAGGAAGTATTAACATCAACTTCTTAAGATAAGTGGACATTAATTAACAAATATTTTATTTGTGTAATATTTATTACTCCACTGTAACTAGCTTCATTTTCTGTGTAATGTGCTACAAAGTTAAGAAGTTAAAAGAGAAACATTTTAATTTTAGATAATTAATGTAAACCTATATATTTACCCAATATTCAGTTTAGACATCTCTCTTAATTTTATCCATAGGTCTTGAATAAAGTACATAGTGCATCTGTATACTATATATGGAATTACTCCAACCATGGTATTTTAAATGCTTTAACTAATTTTAAAGAAATATGTAGTTAAACTTGAGACCCAAATAATGGATACTTATTGTTAATGTTTACAGTTGAGGCCATGAAAAAAGTGGTGAGCATCCGAGAGAGGCGGCAAAATCATTACATAATGCAGCGACTGCGTAAGGGACGTGAATTAGAAACGGAAAGAGATATCAAGGAAGTACAAAGAGATCTAGCTCTCATCCGTTCACCAGCTGCAGGTCTGAAGCAGCGCCGTGCAGAAGAGGAAGCCATTGTGGAAGAAATTCACGAGTCAGATACAGAAATGAAAGAGGTGGCTGTTTAATCCACCATTACATTGTTAATATAAAGAAATTCCACTTTGCGTCTTTGTAAATAATTTGTAATAAATTGAAATCAACTTCATCAGTGTACTTGAGTCTTATTTTTTCTGCCCTTCTTTGTGTAGTATGGCTGCTGTATTAATAATAATAAATGGGAAGCAAAGCTATTGACAATGAATAAAATTCTAATTGCTTTTGTAAATGATTGTCCACATCAGAGGTTTTCTTTGTTCTCTATTGCTTTAATTTTTTGTTTTTGTTGTGGTTTTTACATGAGGAATCATTAGGGTAATTTCAGACGAATCAATCTAAATTGCATTTTACCTTTGCTTTGCTTGCCATTACATTGATAAGACATGTTTCATTTGCACACATACCAGGATTATCTTAAATGTTGCAATCAACAGCTGCAGGTGTGACTTAACAGATGACTTCACTCTACATACAGTAGCTTAACTCATAGACATAAGGAGAGTAACAGCATGTGCATTTCAGTTGATAATTGCTGTTGTGTATGGTGGGATTAACATCGTATAAGGCTGTCTGTTGATTATTGTTTACTATTGATACTGTAGAACAGCATATGTTTAAAAGCTTTGCTCAAAGAGAGTTGCATGTGAATTGTAAGCATGAATTTATACAGAAATTCCTTGTGTAACCATTTCTGAGATATAAAAGTTTATACATTGTTTGGAAAAATTAAACAGACTGGGTCCTGTTAGAATTAACTTAGCTAACAGTTTTAATGTACACAAGATTGGGCTGTTGTAAAAACAAGTTCAAGAAAAACCCTGACTTGCATTGTGTGTTTTTGGTGACAATAATTGACTGGTGTACTCACTATCCATGTTAAATCCAGATGGTTATTATCCTTGGAAAATGTTTATATAAAGTTATTGCAACTTATTAGAAAATTGAATTCGGCATACATTTTCCAATATTGGCAAAGAAATTTAAGTGTTTATAATGTGTCAAACAGGTGCCAAGTTTATGTAGACTTTCATATATTTTTTAAAACAAAACATAAAAATAAAACAGTTGTTTTATTTTGCGTTCTTTGCTTTATCTAGGAGAGAAACCTGTCAGTATGCTCAATCTTGACAAATGCATTTGTATATCAGTGCCATAAGAGCTGCATTCAAGAGAAACCTGGTATAAGTATGTTTCATAACAATTCAGCAGTGAAATAAATGCATGAAAAACAGTAACATTATGGCATTACTTATGTGCATATAAGTGCCCTCTAAAACATTCTTTTGAAAGTAATAATATTCAAACTATACTTCCGAATTTGCTAAATGACATTTAAAATAGAGCCTGAACTACTGTAGTACAAGAGGTATTGATTTTCAAAGTTTTTATGGTTAAATTATTTATTTTTCCATGAAAGTGAAGTAATAGTTGAGATTAGGCAGTTTAATTTTATTGATTTGCAAAAGCTGAATCTATTGTGTGTGATAGAATGATCTACTTTGCTTTTAAATTGGGAAATTAAACGGATAATCAGTGTAGTGGCTTCCAAGGTCTTCACATTTTGCAATGATCAACAAATGAATGGTAAATAAGAGCTGATAACCTGATTACTGTTGTACATAAACTGTGTGTGTATGTGTCCTTTCACATCACAAACCCATGGAAAGAAATAATCCCCTAGGTTAACAGGCTGGGAAGGTGAAGCCATACAAATATTGGATGGATTTCAAGACTGGTCTCCACAATCAGTAGATGGCAACATGCTAAAAGCAGCTCTGTCTCTAGTTTCAAAAAACAAATGTGAGTGTTCATTGAGTTAAGTGCCAGCATTTCTCAATCTGCACACCCAAGTATCTATTTTCAAAAAGAGGTCATTATTTATAATTGAAGTGCCTAATCAGTGGTAAGTTCTATGAGCTGTATTAAATGAAACAAATTGGTTGGAGTTTGATATTTAACACTGTATCTCTGGAATAGGTGGAAAATGTGATGCAGGGTCTTTTCTCCAGGTAAGGCTGTTAGGTTTGGAAAGATTAAAGCGCAATTAAATGTTTCTTCTTTCAAGCTAGTTTATAAGTAAGGGGAGATTAAAAGTCCTGATCCACCAATGTTTATATATATATTAAATTCAAGACCTATTATTTCTGAAACTCAGTACCAGACAGAAATTTTGATTAGTAGATGTATGGTTTCTGATCTTATTTTGATTTTACTGCAATTCTTTTTTACTCTGTCCACTATTTGCTTACAGTAAGTAAACTGCCCAAATTGTGATAAGATTTCACCAGAAATATATGTTTGATATTTAATATAATTTTCAGTCAAACTAGTAGCTCAATGCTCCATTTATTGCTAGTATTTACCTAGAGCATGTTTCGTTAGGACTTTCCTAACATCAGCTAATGTCGACTCATTGATATTTAAGTTCATATATTTCCATTCATGTGACAAGTTAAAAAAAAAATCATTTACCCTAGACTACTCTTCATATGAAACACTTACTTAAATCGAGATTCAACTCGAAATAGGTACGAAAGTGAAGCAGATGTGTTAAAAAATGCGACTCATCTAAAATTTAATAACTTACTTAAATATTTTTTTTAATCAAAATTAGCTCAGTTTTAATTAAAATATATTATGTGTCAAGATGTTTGCATGACAAAAAATTTATATATTGTATTTTCTGAAATATCATTGGAAGTCCTATTCTTCTGAATGGCTTTTGTGTAACTGGTAAATCATAAGAGATAGACACAAAATATGTAGATCTTGTTAAAACATATAATGCACGTATAATTGATTTTCTTTTGTGGAATGAACCATTTCAAGATATTGATTGTTATTTGTTTGAGATTTCCATACTTATACTTTCTAAAATATGAATGTATTCATTGTTATACTTTTCTAAAATAAAAATACAATATTTATTTTTAACCCTTGGCCATACAAAGAGAACCAAATTTCAAAGTAATCATCGAGTGACCAGCTCTTAAAAGATTTGACTCACTTAAAGCCTACTGTATTTCCATACCTGACTTGCACTTAGCTAAAAGATAATTTCTGGAAATGGTAATGATAAATATATCCGATTAAAGAGGGAATTCCAGTATATAACACAACATAAAAAATTGATGTTTTTGGATCTCCCCTTACATCAACACAAAATTTACACTGAAATTTGTTATGGAAGGTTGATATGGTAGTGTGATGCCTTGGAATTCTCCCTGTGTAATGTTCTGTTTATCCAGCTGGTCAATAACTTCATTGAAGGTTACTCTGGCATGTCCTTGAATACATAAAAAAATGAACTTGTTGACCCTAAGCTGTAGCAGTACAATGAAGAATACCATGAAAATGCCAGTACAGGTCAGATTCCACGAAGGATGTGTTAGCCTCTGCTACATAATCTTGGCAGCTGTAAAAATGAACATTTTGAAAAACCCCTGTGACTAAACCCATAGTTTATAGCAGCTCAAATGGTGAGAATTTCAGTCACATAGTTAAAAGCTTCTGCAGAAAGTGTATATTCAGAAGTAGAGGACTGGTTTCCTTTCACAATTCATTGCAAGTAAAGTCATAAGTGAAGCACATACCTACGATTATAGTGAAATTCTCTGCATGAAAATACTCAAATACATCCCCTAAATTACTCCTGAAAATTTTTCAGTGTTATTCATCCTGTATACATACCTGTATACGAGATTAGGGCAAACCCTCTTCAGTTTATTAAATTTTTTATTAAATTTTAGATGAGTCGTATTTCCAATACAGTTAAACCTCTTCAGTTTGTTGGGAGTCTTATTGTAATATGAGTTTGCACTGTGTGGAAGCTCATAAGATATCTGTTTAGATACTTTGTATATTCATTTTATCACTACTTGTATATTTTTTATTCGTTTTAAATGCTGTCTTTGACTAATGAATTGTAAAAATATGCTGCAAAATTTTAAAGTAAATAATGAAGCCTCTTAACAATAGACAGCTTAGCAAGCAACAGACAAGACTGAGAAATGCTGGTAGGAAAATATGTAAGAAAGACCTGATTTGCCAAATCCAGATTTCTGTCCAAGCTTTTATTATTACAGTCTACATAATGATGATGACACTGATGACTGGAGTGACCTTAGGTCTAATATTGGCATCATATTGGATTAGCATTCAACGAGGAACAGTTAAAGTTCCTGAACTACAATATGACTACATTATAGGTAGGTATGATAAATATTGTTGGTAGGTATTGGAAATACCTAGAAGGCAATGATAGTAATTGTTATATTAATCTCATATGAAGTGGGAGGAGGCACAACCGGCTGTGTGTTGGCTACACACCTGAGTGCCAATCCAAACAATAAAGTGTTGTTGGTGGAGGCAGGGTATCACTTCAGCTGGCTTGCCACCATACCACTGGCTACACCAATGCTTCAAGGATCCAGCAATGACTGGGCTTACCGCACTGTTCCTCAAATACATTCTTCTTGGGGTCTCATCAATCAGGTTAGTATAGTTTGTGTTCATCTCATATACATTCATTTTAATAAGCACACTCATTAATCTTATGCTTTGCTAGTCATGACAGATCACATCTAAGTTAATAATTTGTGTATAGATAAACAAAAAAGTTTATTCAATGATTAACTATCCACCAGGACTTGAAGCTTTCTTGGAATGTTATGAAAATAAATTTTCTTAAATTGTCAGTCAGGTTAATTCAGATAGAGTTTCCAAGCTTTGAAGAGCTAACGTCACTCTCATCTTCAAGGAATGATTTCAAGACTGCTCTCCATTTATTTCTATAGTCAGTCGGGTGGGGGTGTGCCACTGTGAGATTGGTTCAGGTCTGGTATGGGAGGTGTTGACTGCAGATTAATGGTGCCTCTTGCTGAGTCGATGTTCTCTCATTGGGTCATTGCAGGATCTCAAGGATAACAGTCATAACATTCCTGGAAGACGAGAGCAATGTTGGTACTTGAAAGCTTCGAAACACTTGCAGAATTAATGGAAATTAATCGTTCTTCCCTGCTAGCCGTATGTAGGCGAAGACTTGGATAGGTAGAGGCAGACTGAAAAATTCAATGCCATAGCCAGGATTTGAATCACGAAAATCCCAGTCTCCATCTGGTTGCTCTTAACCAATGCGCTGTTGATATTAATGTCATCCTGGCATGTTGGCCATGGGATGGAGAACAGGAGACCCTTGGTTCAAATCCTGACTGGCATTGAATTTTTCAGTTTGTCTCTACCTATCCAAAACTTCCAGAATTCACCTGGCTGCTTGACCAATAACCCAAAAGAATGTATTTTCAATTGACTGAGTTGTGTGTTTTTAACTGCAACTTTCTGAGCCATTTAAGGAAATAATATAGTGTGGATGAGATTTGCATTAGTTTTGCATTAAATATAAAGAACTTTTTGTATAAAGCAGTTCTTTATCCAGGTTAATGATAAATGTATGCATGAATGTAAGTAGTAAAATAAAGCATATGGTTTGAAGCCTTTGAAAGCTATAAGTAATATCAAACCTCTTATGTTATAAAGTGTACCCACTTACTCTTATACATGCAGCCTCTTTGAGTAACTACGACTCTTCTCAGCATCCGAGCTATGTTGGATTTTGCCAGTTCGTTAGTTTACCAGCCATGCTGCTTTGTAACTCTCAGCCACTTCAAGTTTTGCTGCGCAGCACTAGGAAGCGTTTTGTCAGCAGAGGGAGCTGAAAGTCTGACAGTTGATTAGTGCCTTACTGGGGGGGAGGGGAACTGGCTCCGACCTTTCCTCTGGGAAGGTCGAGGACAAGAATCTTACTTCTGTTATGGATCTCAGACTGTGAACATTTAAATTTATTCGCCACTCCACATGTAGGAGCATTGGGGACAACATCTTTGGCTTTACTTCATAATGTAAGTTTCGAACACACCTTTTTAAATTTCTATTCCAAATTTTCCCCGTGTTTCTTGGGTGAATTATTATAAATTTTGCAGAGTTAGTGCAAAAACAAAATAAAAAAATTATAAAGACTTAATGAGGCAAGGCCATATGATTGATACAATACTAAATTTTGTTACTGTTATTAATTTAAAGCTAAAGCAAAATATGTACATTGTTATGTTTGAAATTTCGAGAGTATAAAGAGATTGTTGAAAACAACCTACTTGAAATATTTTGTGCCTTTCCTTAATAATTCTGTACAGACCTTTTCCTTATTGCTTCCCTATTATTAATATTTGTTCATCATGTTGGAATTTGAAGACCATATTCATAGTATGCTTCTATGATTTGAGTCATCCCTAGGAAACGGTACAAAAGTGAAGTGTGAACAATTCCTTTTTCTTCTTTGGACTGAATTTTTTTCCCCCCTTAAAAGATGATATGCTACAATCATAAATGCTGGCAGCATAGAGAATTTTACTGGTAAATTAAAGTTTTTAAGGGAAACCAAAACTGAAGTTTGAAAAATCTACATAAGTGAAATACAAAATTCACACTAAATTGGAGGAAAAACAAATGATTAGATTCCTTTCTTGGAAGTGTTGAAAACAGTATTGTTATAATAAATTAAATTTAAAGGGAGTCGATTAATGACACTAAACAACACTTACTTTTAAATTTTTCCGGAACATTGGCCGGCTGAGGATAGAGGCAAAGTCTCTGAAACATGTTCCGGAAAAATTTAAAAGTGTTGTTTAGTGTCATTAATCGACTCCCTTTAAATTTAATTTAAATGATTAGATGTTAATGTGTAAACTTATAACCCTTTTTATGACAATTTTCAGTGCAGCAAATTCATATTTTTCTTATGGATATTCATTTCAGTTGCAATACCAGTAAAAAAATTCACAATAGGGATCTACGTAGGGCAGCTGTCGCTAACCTCCCTGTCAAACCAGGTAGTTGGATGAATCAGCTGTAGTACATCGTTTCTGTATTACCAATTATAACACCCATCCAAAAGTCAAATTACTTGGAAACATCAGCATGCCCACTGAACTAAGGACCTAGAAGAAACATCCATACTGTAAAAAGAAAATAGCCTGTAATCATATTTAAATCCTACCCTTAAATATCATGAGCAGTTTCATCACGAATTTAAAGAAAAACTACTAATAAAATATTTGTTGGGGTGTTGAAGTAGTGACACTTCTTTACACTCACGGTCACTTTTAAATGCTACAACATAGCTGAAACATTTTCTAGGGCATTCCTCCTCCTCATCGGTTACTGGGTGATGACTGACATCAAAAACATTTCAATTATATTCTAACGTTTAGAAGTGAAAGTGAGTATAAATAACTGTGACTACTTCAATATTCCAACAAATGAATATCTCACTGATAATATTGCTTTTGTTTTTGATATTTACAATAAATTGTTTTACAGCTGTGGAAAGACTAACAGGGAGGAGACCTTTAAGTTCCTTTAATGATTAATTGAAGGCTTAAACGGACTGACCTGGACAAAAGCCTAATGTCCGATCCCCACCTTCACGCGGTGCAGCTGTTAGTAATCACTAGGGCTCAGAAGTTTAGCCAAAGAAACAATACAACAGATTAGTAGTGACGGGGATTATATGCTGCCTGCATCTTGTAAACATAGGGGAGGGGTTTGAATGCCATGCAGTCCCACAGTACTCATACTTACACCAAGGTCACGGGCAACGGTAATCTATCAAATGCAGTCAAACAACGTACATAGTGTCATAGAATATACTGCATATTTATTCACAAAACAAACATATCTTTTCCAGATATATGAATATAAACAAAAGAATCATTCATATTTACAATGTGCATAGTAAATGAAAACTTAATTCGTTGTGACAACACTACATTATGCATATGCCTTGTTACTGTGAACACAATAAACATTTTGAAGATTCCCAAAGAAAATGATCTTCTGTTCTCCGGACATGCTCTGTATTGGGAAAAGCTTCACTCTACATCCCATGATGTGACTAGGGCAAATTTAAACCAAAAGAACGTCTACTGTTCTCTTTTTATGCATTACAATTTTCTCTAGAACCTTGTAGCTCATCCCCAATTTTACACAGAGTGGAATATCCTATATTTTTCTGGATAATGTGTTTTAGTTTCTGCTGTACCTGTAGAAATATTAATCTCTGCTAGGCATAACCAATGCTCATGACATTTCACTAACAGCAGGAGTTAATGACTCAGTTCACAATCTATACCCTGTGCATAAGTAACTTCACGAATTTTTGGCTAAAATTCTGGACCCTGGTAATCACATATCAGTTTTGTTACAGTAGAAAGGCGACCCTTTAATTGCTTCTATAAACTGAAGACTTAAAGGAACCAATCTAAGAAACATTACATATGAACTGAAGGGAAAGGCTGCTCACCAATAAGCACTGGTCTAGGTCTATGTGATGAATTATTGTCCTGGACTGATATTTCTTTCTTTCCATGTATCAAATCCTCTCTTTTACCTTTACTATCCAGTCATCCTTGACTCAATTCTTGCTTTCTTCAAGAGGGATTGTTTACCCTGGTGGGTAGTGGTCTACTCATTGCATACATAAGGACCACCGGCACAGAGCTCATGCAGGATGTCCAGTAGCTACTTGCAAGTAGTCGAATGTGGCACTTTTCAGGCTTCAGTTTTGGGCATTGCAGTTCTCCTCCAAGCAGATTCTTGGTGCACAGGCCCCACATACAGCAGAGATGATGCCATCAAACCCTCAAGTGAATACAGTCATGAGCTTAGTGATAGTTTCCTTGTAAATTTTCCAAAGTGCTGTATTTTAGCACATCAAGAAAAGCTATATTTCTAAATTTTATATTTACTTCAGTAGTATATATGCCAGATTTATCCTACTTGCAGTGCAATTTTATAGTAGATACAATTTTGGACATATCTAGAATTCTTACTACTTTCAAGTGCTATTTCAGCCAATTGGCCATGGCCAGAAAACCCAGATAACACATTTTATTGGATTAATGCCGGCCGTGAAAGCCTAAGCATGTACATCTCACTACTTTAGTTAATTGATGGAAATTAATAATTTTTTCACACTAGCCGTCTATAGTCGACTATATGAAAAAATGATTAATTTCCATCAATTAACTAAAATAATAAGGGTTAAATGATGAAGCCTTGGACTCAAGTACTTACAATAGTAAGTTGCCACAAACACTGTATCTCAAAATGCGAGAGCCCCTAGTGGTCTACCGGGGAAATATACGAGTCAAATGGAGAATTTAATGTCATGACGGCAAGGTAGCCATGGTAGCTCAATGGGTAAGAGCGACTGGACAGAAACCAGCATATCCACAGTTCAAATCCTAGCCATGGCATTGAATTTTTCATGTTGTCTCTGTATCAAAAACCATAGCCTATATACAGCTAGCATGAAGAAATGATTAATTTCCATCAATTAACTAAAATAATAAGAGTTAAATGATGAATCCTGGGACTCAAGTACTTAAGGTGTATCTTGAATGCAAGAGCCCCTAGTGGTTTGCTGGGGAAATATATGAGTCAAATAGAGAATTTAGTCTCATGACAGCAAGTTGGTAGCTCAATGGGTAAGAGCGACTGGACGGAAACCAGGAGATCCGTGGTTCAAATCCTGGCCATGGCATTGAATTTTTCATGTTAACTCTATCTATCTCACTACTTTGATGAAAATTTAATTTGCACTATATATTTCATCATTTAAAACTGTAATTTTGAGAAAAATGGACTTTTATCAAATGATTTGCAATGTCAACATGCACATCTAATATGTCCAAGAGATCTAATAACTTGAAATATATTTATACCCATTCTTAGGGGGATGTTCCAGAGTTCCATGTTAGTAGCAGTACAAATTTAACAGAGCATCGCTCTCTCAAGCATCCTGTTTATGTAAGAGAAGGTGCATTTTTCATTAGCATCCATTCTGTCATAGAGAAAGAATTGCTCATGTAAGTTAAATGCACTTACATAGTGCTATTAATTTTCAATAAGAGACCACTGAAGTATGGTTGGATTAGTGTTTTGTCTAGTAGTGATAATTATTCTTTGCCAATTGTGGGTATCACTGTAGCACTGATGCTTATTAACAACAGTTTCCTTAATTATTTTAGAAGCTTTTACTTGTTCCATGAAAATTGGTGCTAAAACCATCAACTGTATATGTAACTATTGATAGTAAAGAAGAATTTTGTTTCATGTTTCATTTATTTTCATGTGCACTACCTATAAGAGTTCAGCATGGCCAAGGGGTCTAGGACTTGGTGGCAGTGGTCAGATGAACTATCTGTTACATTATACTGGTACCAAAGAGGATTTTTCTTTATGGGAAGAAAATGAATGGAGTTATGATAAACTGGAGCCTTATATTAATAAGATGATGGGCAAGGATGAAGAGGACAGCTGCTTGGATAGCTATCAAAGCATTACTATGTCTGCAGTTGATATACAGAGCATGGTCTGTGAATCTGAAGGTGCGAAAAGAAGACAGAAAAATAAGGCAAAGGTAAAATATTAATTAGGTTTAGATCACATACATAAGTGTTAAAACTTTCATATCCTAATACAACATTACAGTCCAGAAAAATTTAGGTAGCTAATCTTAATGATGCATACAGTTTAATGAATAAGGAAACTGAGTTTCAAGTTTTATTTTATATGGTTGCATGAAAGCAGTTTCTCTCAGAAAAATAGATAAAATTCTGCATTAAATGTGCCAGAATGGGAATTTAATGACACTCATTGTTTTACTATCCAACCTTAGCATTAAAGCTGAATGCATTTAGTACATTTATTTTCATATAGCTTTTGAGTTACTTATTTCCCAGATTTTGCATAAACTATAAAAATCTGATATGTTACATTCACCTAACTTTTCTGTATCTAGTTATTTACTTTTATATCTATATCTTCTACAATCTGGTCATCTTCTTAACCTGGCGGTAGTGTTGCTGCTTACAAGCACGAGATTCAGTGTGACTTCCAGTACCTGCATGAGAAATTTCTCCTACTGGGAGACATTGTCTGAGGTACATTCAACCTTGTTTGGTCCCTAAGGGGTCAACTGAGAGCTACCTGACTGAGAAGTAGTGGCCCATGATAGCGATGGCTACATATACTGATTGGGAGGGACCTCGGCAATGGTCATGTTCCATCCTCCAATACAGCACCCTCTATATGATGCCTGTGGTGGACAGAAATGGGGGACACAGGGACTGGATGGTAGATGTTGGCCCAGAAAGGGCTGTTGTACAATGGGGTTGGACTGGATTACTTTATAGAGGGGATTTGGCATGAATGTCCAAACTTGGTCTATTGTCCCTCAAAGTATAAACTTGAAAGAAGCGTAGGGACAGTGAAGCACAAATTAATACAAAATTGAATCGAGAATTCAATTTTGTATTGGTCTATTGTACCTATGCTCCCAAGTGGGACACCCCGGGAAGAAGGATGAGGCGAGGGAATACAGTTGGCGGCCATCCCAAGGAGCCATGACTGTGCAGAGAGCAGGATCTCTACACTTTACCAGATGGAAACTCCCCGGCAGGCCAGGACAACAGACATCCCACCCTACTGGGTTCAGAAATGGCCCCACTACAAGACTGGGATCGGAGACCAGGGACCAACTTACTGAAGGAGGAAGTTTTACACAGAGCATATCATTCTGCCATGCACCACCGAGACACCTATCAATGCTTCTATCCTGAAGGAGACCACCAGATGAGAGATGATGTGAAATGATAATGGACATGAAATGGAGAGACAGGAAATTCAGAGGATGTAATTAACCTACCCAGCATTCGCCTGGTAACCCAGGAAAACTCCTGAAAAAACCTAAGGGTCAGGTAAGTTGGCCACGGGAATCGAACCTGGACCTCCCAAATGCAGGCCACAGATGAAACTGGCTGAACCATCCTGCTCGGTACAATGGGGTAATTAGTTTGTTATGTAGCTTTTAAAGTCTATTCTTACAAAGACTTATTTTTCTATCCTCTTTCTATATTACCATAAAAAATAAACAGCACGGTATTTTAAAAGTACTACAAAAATACTGAAAAGTTCAAAACAATAACATCATATGTGTCAGAAATGGTTAATGATACAAAAACATCATTTGAAATAAATTGTGTACTCTGAAGAGATCTATATGTTTGAGTGACACATTTTAGTCTCTTATGGTTTACAGTTTACAAAATTATTTTTGAATGAAGAGCACTTCAAGCCTGTTACCGAAAATTTAAGATATAAATTTTACAACTCATGTAAATATCTTAAAATGGTGTTATTTTAATCAATATTGTCAGAGCAATTTTTAAATAATGTAAAATTTGGAAAAGTATTCTAGGTAAAGGGTAGTTTGAAGTGAGAGAATTTTCTTAAAAATCTCCTTGCCTTTCTTTGAAAGATGGTGAATCTAAATGTTAAATTTGCTATTTATCACAAATTTTGACTAGTTAGGAGTGGATAAGGAAGTGAGACATTCTACTGATTACACATTCTTTGATGTTAATATCAAGAAATGTTTCATTTTACAATTTTAGGGAATAAAGAGCAAGATCAACAATTTAATGGGTAATAAACATTCTTTAGATCATTGTACAATAATTTAGTAAAAAGACAGAGGTGGATAATTGAGATAAAGTAATTTATCATTCTACATTGAAGTTTAAAAAGTTATTTATGCAACATTGATAACTTAGTTGTATATTTAAGGAACTCAACTGTGAGGTTCTTAGGGCCCTTTTAAAACAGATCATGATAAAGACCAGAGATAAAGTTAAGGTCAGTATACAAAGCTAATCATGGTATAAGTCCAAGTTGAGCTCCAAAGTGAGTGATGGGCATTGACGTCTCCCACCAACAAAAAAGGTTTTCTAAATACATCAGGGAGACATCATCAGACAGATAAATGTTGCAAATAGCAAATCTGATGGAAGGCAGTTTAATCCTTAAGGTGACTGACTGGATTTCAGACTGTAAGGTTACAGATTACAGGAATAGATCATATCTGATGAGTATCATGGTGCCCCTATGAGCAAGCACACCCTTATCTGTGTAAGATTTCATTGTACTGGGATATATTGCCTGATTTAAAAGCAACCTTGCAGATGAAGCTTAGACTCTTGCATATATATAATCAAAGGTTCGTTATCAATGAGTAAAAGTACAAGCTCTTGATGTGCCCTAACACCATCTAAGCTCCATTAAGGATAGCCATGGTGAGCTATGGATAACCAAGTTCTCAATTGTAACCCTCCATTATGTTGAAGGTGGTGGTGGTCGAATTACCTTAACTTTTTTTTTTTTTTTTGGTTTTGGGCAGACATACTTAACTGCAGGTTTATTGCACCTCTTTTCTATTGTTATTCTGGCATGCGAGCAGTGCAAGTTGGTGCAGGAACATTAACCTGGGTTTGCTTGTGTTATTTGTTGGCACGTGATCACTTGGTGTTAGATTTTCCATAACAAGATGAGTTTCTTAATAATGTCTTATTTTAACATATATCATTGCACTTAACATACGAGTTGCATGAGCAATATTGCAACTATGTTTTGACTAATGTGAGCCAAAGACAAATCTATAAAATTATGTGCCACAAGGAACATTAAATAAGGGTGACATTTATTCAAAATCTGCTTGAGGACAGTCTCTTATAGTATGTGAACAACACTGAGACATTGTCTCTAATTCATGATTTGTACATACCACAATGTGAGCAATTACACTATCAGGAAAGCATAATTTTCAACAACCAAGAACTGTCTTCACATTCTTTGCTACACCTTTTACACCTGGAAGCTGAATTACATTATTCTGACATGAAATTTTTGTTGGATGAGCTTTGTTCTTGAACCATTTTGCTCTATCCTTACCCTCATACATTTCATGATTTCCTTGTTTTGGAGTTGAAAGAGCTGCACTCTGAGTTGCTGTCAGATTGTTCTGTTGCTATATCAAGTTGCTTTTGTTTGGATTGAGATTTAGATGTGCGTATCATTTGCTCTTCCTCAAACCATTTGAGAAGCTCTTCTTCTGAAGTCAATTTGATAACTGAAAAGAACAGGCATTAGGAAGGCAAATGACATAAGTTAAAAGGAATTACAAAAAAAAAAAAAAAAAAAAAAAAAAAAAAAAAAAAAACACAGAAATATAATAATAATTTATGGTGCTGCAGCTTTCATTTCTCAT
The DNA here is from genome assembly GCA_030765055.1 of Mantis religiosa. Lineage (NCBI taxonomy): Eukaryota > Metazoa > Arthropoda > Insecta > Mantodea > Mantidae > Mantis > Mantis religiosa. Next base: position 122,146,354 of record CM060957.1, on the reverse strand, counting down.
AGGCATGACAGTTGATGTTGACAATATTTACAAATAAACAACAGTGCTTCAGAATAAACTGCATCTCAATAAAAATCAACAAAACTCTGCTATATCAGCATTATTTGAACAGTTGATGGTTTTATTTTAATAACTATCAAAAAAAGCAAATGCGAATGTCTGATATGCATGCCTTATGTCATGTATGTCAACTACAGAACAGTGTTACACGATAACTCCCAGGCTAGAAAAGATCTAACAATGTACATCGCTTTGAATAATACGGCTCTCAACAATGTTTGCTTTGTATTTATATACTTAATTCCACTTGAATGGTATTTAGAGATATCAACTGAGACATCTGTTTTTTCAACTCTACATCTGTTTTAACAAAAAATAAACAAATTAGAGCAATATATTGTCAGTTGGTAGATCTTATCTAACAATGCAAGTGATTGTGGGTTAAAGAGACATGTTGACACTGTGTAGGTATTTGTGATAAAAATAGATGATTGTAAGTTACATTGAGTTAATGATTTTGGTGACAATAAAGGAGTTGAAGTAACTGTATTGTCAATAACTCATTAACTTAAATTCAATTAATATCAACTCGCACCACAAAGTTTGGTCATAGGTTAAAGTAGGCATTCCGTATGGTCCAAGTTAAAACTAATGTAACTCCTTTATTATCTGATTTATTGATTCATATGCAATTTAGAATTTTTTTTCATTATGCATACTTAATCTAATTATTTAACTATTTATATTGTAATTTATTTTAGAAAAGAATGCAAGTTGAAAGTGTTGATCCCCTCACATCAGAACTTGCAAGGGCATTTCTGAATGCAGAAAAAGAGTTAATGAAAGAGATGAATGACATCAAGTTTACTACTGCACAAAGTACTGTTTATAGGGGACAACGCTGGAGCAGTCTTGATGCATATCTGCGACCCATTCTTGGTCGTCATAATTTGCACATCTTGCTTGGCACACATGTCAATAAAGTGAGTAGATATATTTATATACTGCTAATATAGCAAAGCACTCATATTTTCATTAGGTTATATTAGTACAAAATTACCCTTAAATCAGTTTAATTGCAATATTTAATAATTTAAATACATCAATAAACTTAATTAGCTGTTAAAGTGAGTCTATAAACTCACCTACCTCTTCTGTAGCAAACTCTTCAAATCTCTTTTGAAGCAACATACGGACTGTTGTTTTAAATTTGCAGACAAGTTATTAAAAATGCAGTCTTATAATTGCAGTCTTATAATAAATACTTCATTGTTTTTGCAAACAGGGATATTTTATGTTCAATAATTCTTAAAATTGTTTTGTTTCTAATATTGTGGAAATGAATATCTTCATTTTTATTTTGTTTCATGTAACATAATGCAATACATAAATACAAACTAAGTACAGTTAATATTTTTAGAGTTAATTTTATTGATATCTTTTATACCTCCAATTATTTCTTTCTAAGTCTGCAAAACTAAATGACTATCTTTAGTATTTCCCCAAAACATTATCCTATATTTCAATAGACTCTTTACATATGCAAAATATAAAATTTTTATAGTATTCAAATATAATTGTTTTTTTATTAGCCTTAATAAAATATTGAATCTCTTTAATTTTGCTTAAGTTAACTTTATGAATTTCCCAATCTAGATGTTGATCTAGGCATATGCCTAAAAATGTTGTACCTATTTGTAGTTTTTCTGCTTATATATTTGAAGGCCCAATAGAATTCTTGTGCTTACTTTCTTATATTTAAATCTAATTACTGTTATTTTTAAAGAATTTAAAAGTAACTTGTTATTAAACCAGTTCTTCATTCAGATATTAGGTTCTCTTTATCCTCTGGTTCTTCCATTATTATGTTAGTATCACACAAAAATGTTAATGTATGTATTTAAATGTCTTGGAAAATAATTTATTCTACTACTACTACTACTACATGACTTTCAAAGCCTTTTGGACTTCAGCCTCCCTCACTTTTTGCCTTCATTCATCTCTATCTTCTGCCTTCCATCTCCACATTTGTACTCCCAGTCTTCCATTCTGAGGCTTATCTGAGATTTCTTTTAGAATAATTTTTTATGACGCCCAACTCCTGGAGGACCAGGACTCCTATTTATATCCCCAGAGTCAAGGTGACTCAGCTATATCCCCAAGCACTGGTATTCATTTTAGTTGCCAAGACACATATGGACAGTGTCAAAAGGCATAAAACACTATTTTATTTATTAAATTCTATAACAACATGAAAAAAACTACCTGCCCAGCAGTGGTTGAATCAATTTGCCCCTTTTTCTCGGTGTTGGATTACCACACTTTTCAGTAGGTTTATTCTGCCTTTTCTTTTCACCATCATTCTGGAAGTGAGGGCAGGATTTTCCCACTCCATATCCTGCATGGAGGAGGACCACTTTCCAACTGATAATTTCGGTTCAAGAGCCTCGAACCAATTGGAAACTGTGATCGACAAAGATGATAGTCACTGATCTGAGCCTCGAACCAATTGGAAACTGTGATCGACAAAGATGATAGTCACTGATCTAAGTCCTCTCCAGATGATTCTCCCGGAGATATTTTCAGAGACGGTGGTTGCAGACTTTTACGCTGACTAGCTGTTTTTTACTGATAAGGAAATTAGTTATTTCATATGAGGTCTTGAATTTGCTTGGCGATGCATTATATATTACTGGTTCACATGTCGTTCTTGAAGTAGATGCTTTCAGCAATGAGTTGGCTGAAACGTTCTGCTTAGGACTGTACTTGGTAGGTCCCACGGGCAATTGGGTACCTCCGGCTAGGCTACTGGCTGCCCGGAGGGGATACAGAGTTGCCTCATAAGTCCCAGGAACTAGCCTGCAGAGCTAGTAGCTGGTGAGCTAGACACTGGCGGCCCTACCAAGGTTTCTTGGTAGCTGGTTCATTAAGGACCGGCGCGTAAGTGGCGTATCCACTTCCGTCCTGTCTGCCGTGTGCAGGCGGGGGGGGGGGGCAGTTTATAAAATAGGTACTGTCCTATGGTAAATATACCCGAGAGGCCCGGGTTCTGGTCCTACGGGGCCAGGACTAATGGGAGTAGATCCTCGCACTTAATGTACTTGGTAGGTGTGCTCACTGATGTTCGCACTGGTGTCTGTTTCTTTCACTGTGATCATGATATGATTGTTCTTTCCACAATTACTGCCTCGTTTAAGTCGGTAGTTTGGTTGCAATTTCACACCTAGGTATCAGGTTCGCTGCAACTGCACTATAAGTAACGGTCCTAGGGACAGAAGACTGACGAATAAGCGAAAACTTCCTGGTTTCCAAGAAGGACACCTTCTCTCTTACCTGGATCCCTTGGATTGCCTTTTCCTCCATAAAACGGGGGTATTCTCTGGAATTGGATGAATGATTGTTTATCTCTGCAGTTGACACATGTTGCAGGTGATGTACATGTATCATCAAGCTTGACTTCCCCACAGTCAACACAGGTAGCAACTCCATTACAAGAACCACTCATGTGGCCAAATTGCTGGCATTTGTAGCACTTCAATGTATGAGGTATATTTGGCCTCTCTTCAATAGCTTCATACCTTGCCTTGATCCCTTGCGGGAGATCTACCCAATCAAAGGTAAGAAACAGGGTATGAGTGGGCACCAGTTCACCTCGTTCTTTGCGATGGACTTGATATACATTGGTCACACCTTGTTTCACCAAGTTTTCCTGAATCTGCTCATTGGACATTCTGTCCAATGCACTGATGGTTTACAAGGATGAGTTCAGAGTTCTATGCATTTCAATGGCACCAAATAACTCGCAAGCATATTGACTTTCATAATTCTCACAGCCTGTGTCGTGAAACAACTTCGACCAGAAGCATGCCATTGCGAGATCAAATACATGACTTTACAGAACCAGCAATATTATCTAAACCCTTGTGAATATTAAACAGGTCTATGGTAGTAAATTTCTGGCCTTCCTCATTTCTAGTAATGACTAAGTAGTGAGGACCACAAGACTCAACTACTTCTGTAGAAAAGAAATTTGTTCTTAATACTCTTGTTTATTTTATTTCCTGCCGTGGCAACAATGTCCTCCACCAATGCAAATGTCTCCGATAGCGTGCTCACACCATGGATGCCACCCCGGCTTAGGTGAGAGTCCTGGCCTGGATCTTGCTCACTTCAGGGTCTCACCTCCCAATTATTAATATGATTAACCTTACTGTTAAAAAAACTTGCAATTATTATTGAATCCACTTTATGTTTTAAAACAAATTCAGTAGGATATGCCTTGTACATAGTCAGTCACTTGATTACATAGTCTGCTTCTTCTTGTTTATATTTCTTGCTTATTTGTGTCATTAAGATTACTGCCACTAAATGATGGATTGTTCATTATAGTATTATGATCTACTGTAAGAAAAACTAAGGTGTTGACATAATGAATTTATATATTGGTGTAGTACTTTAACGTAACCCATAACATAATAGCCCAAAGCGGGCCTGAGCCTGCCAACGATTGCTGGCCTCATGCCCACATATGCAGGATGATGATGATTTGTAAAAAAGGGCACTCAACTGCTTGGTCATCAGCGCTCTTACAAAAACTAATTCATGTCAATAGCCAGAGATAAATTAATCAAAATAAAAACAAAATTACAATAAAATGGAAAAGAACAATAAAAAGCTATAATTAACAATAAAATACCAAAATGCATAAAAAACCGTTTTCAAAATTAATTTGCATTGACAAACAAACTACTTACCCAGTGGTGGTCGAATTAATTTGTTCTTCTTCTTAGGTACTGGGCTAGCATTTTCAGCAGACTTTTCCTGTCTTTTTCTCACTGTCGTTTTGGCAGTGAGGACAGGATTTACCCGTTCCACATCCTCAGTGGAGGAGGATGGCTTTGGTACTGGTAACTTCATTTTGAGTCTCTCGAAACGATAAGAAACTGCGATCAGCGAAGATGAAAGTCGCCGATTGACGTCCTCTCCAGATGATTCCTCAGATGATGTTGACAGAGGAGATGGTCACGGACTTTTATGTTAGCTAGCTTTCTTTTCACTTGTGTTACTGTTTTCCTTAAGGAAATCAGTTCTGTCATATGAGGTCTTAAATTTCCTTCGCAATACATTATATATTACTGGTTCACATGTTCTTGTGGTAGATGCTTTCGGCGGTGATGTGGCTGAATCCTTTTTCTTAGGACTGGACTTGATCGGCTCACTCACTGTTGTTTGTGCTGGTGTCTGTGGCTTTGGCTGTGATCTTGGTGTATTGTTTCTTTGGATATCACTGCCCAGATTATGTTGCTAGTTTGTGTTGCAATTTCACGTCTAGGTATCGGATTCGCTGCAACTGCACTATAAGTGACGGTCCTAGGGACAGAAGACTGACCAATAAGCAAGAGCTTCCTGGTTTCCAAAAAGGATACCTTCTCTCTTACCTGGATCTCTTGGATCGCCTTTTCCTCCATAAAACGGGGATATTTTCTGGAGTTCAATGAATGATTGTTTATCTCTGCAGTTGACATATGTTGCAGGTGATGTACATGTATCAACATGTTTGACTTCCCCACAGTCAACGCAGGTAGCAACTCCATTACAAGAACCACTCATGTGGCCAAAGTGCTGGCATTTGTAACACTTCAATGTATTAGGTATATTTGGCCTCTCTTCAATAGCTTCATACCCTGCCTTGATCTTTTGTGGGAGATCTACCCGATTCAAAGGTAAGAAACAGGGTATGCGTGGGCACTAGTTCACCTTGTTCTTTGCGGTGAACTCAATATACATATATACTCAATATACCTTGTTCCCCAAAGTTTTCCTGAATCTCCTAATTGGACATACTGTTCAATGCACTGGTGTTTACAACACCACGTGAGGAGTTCAGAGTCCTATGCAATTCAATGCGCACCGGATAGCTTACAAGCATATTGGCTTTCAAAACTTTTGCAGCCTGTGTCGGAGAAACTGCTTCGACCAAGAGCATGCCATTGTGAGATCGAGTACATGATTTTACAGGACCAGCAATATTATCTAGATCCTTCTGAATAATAAATGGGTTCACAGTAGTAAATTTTCGACCTTCCTCAGTTCTAAAAATAACCAAATAGCTATTTCCTTTCCACTTTTCTTAACATTCTTGTTGAATTTATCAGTTCCCATAGCGACAATATCCTCCACCATTGCAAATGTCTCCGATGGGTTACTCACATCCTGGGCGCCACCCCGGCTTAGGTGAGAGTCCTGGCCTGGACCTTGCTCACCTCAGGATCTTACCTCCCAGTGTATAGATAGAGGGACCCAATCGCCTTCAGGAGTGTAACAACTCATGCAATGGCCCCTCCCCGGGCTGACCTTTATCGGCGAATACGAACACAGTCCTACATGATAACCAGGAACTGGGGTTGCTGGTTACCCAGTCACCCCTGTGCTTCTCACTCTGTCAACCCGCGTTAGGTTATCCGTCAGAGGTGTGATCAGGGAGGTTAGGGTCAAACACGGATGTGGATCTTGTTTGGGCGTTTGGCATTAGCTCTCTCACCACTCAGAGGCACCCAATTGAGAGATTTGGCTCGGGACCCCGGGATCGCCAATTCCCGTACCTACCGCAGTAGGCTCCTGAGGGGACATATGCAAGGCAGAGGTGGGTGATCAGCCAACCATTATGGGGAAGTTGGCTTTCTAGACCAGGGTTCGCTACCTAGTGTAGCTCTTTAATTTCCTTATGATGCTGTGTGGGTACCAGTCCTACACCTGGAACTTAAAATCTGCAAACCCCCGCCCCCCAAAGGGTGGGATCGATCCCAGGTGCATTCCAGATGCAGGGAACCAAAGTATACACTCTAGCCCCTACACCACAGCACAGGATTTGTAGTACTTTACTCTTATTAGCATCAAGGTTTACATATTATCATTATATATTAATTAAAAATACATCAGCTGATTTACAATCCTTACATTTTAAACAACAATGTTCAGTATGCTCTTTGAAATACTGTGACCAAACAATTAAAAAGAAAACCTAAAAATGTCCAAGTATGCAACTGGACATGAAGGTTATTAAAAATGTATAAGTTGCATTAATAAAGCAATCTCTCTGTGTCCAATAATTCAAGCTGACACAAACAACAGGTTGTGAACTATTTGAAGAATTATTCTTAGATAATGAAACCACTTAAATATAACCAGTTTTTGAGATTACAAGATATTTTAAGTATTGGGAGGTTAACCATATAGGCAAGAAAACCCAAAGAAGTATTAATTCTGTAATGCTCTGAGATTTCTGTTCAAAATAAAATGGAAAATTATTTAAACACAAAATATTTTTGTATACCTCTGTTGTAGTACTTTAAGATCAAGTAAAATAAAAAATAAATTTTTTTCCTGCTGATTATTAACATTGCAGGTGGTAACAAAGCAAAAAGGTGATGTTGTGACGGCTGAGGCAGTGGAACTTGATGGTTTTGAAACACCTGTCTATAGCAAGAAAAATATAATATTAAGTGCTGGAGCTATCAATACACCACAGATACTCATGCTTTCAGGCATAGGGCCTCAAGAAGAATTGCACAGACTTGGAGTAAGTAAAAATATTATATTTTCTCAACTAATTTTTCACTTCATAATGTTTTTGGTGTTAAAGAATACTTTGAACACATATTGCTGCTCTCTCCTCATGGCTATTTGCAGCATAATACAATTTTATTTTTGTTTGCAGATACCTCTGGTAGCAGATTTACCAGTGGGAGAAAACCTTCATGATCACCTCAATATGCCCTTATATGTAAGTTTGGAAGCACCTGTAAGTGTCACCATAGATAAGGTGCAAAGACTGCATCAGCTAGTAGAGTACATGGTGTACAGCAGAGGTAAGTTTATTTCCATTCCATAAGTCAGTATACTTTAGCACATATATTACTTCAGTTTATCTGAAATATTTGAGAAGTTAGCGCAGTGGAGCCTACTTTTATTTTTAGAACTTTGAAGGCAAGTGGCATATTTATAGGGTTCCTGGCTTCTTCAGCAATAGCTGGTGTTGGCTCAGTGGGTCAAAGGCTTGGTCTAGTGCTCTTTGGCCTTGGATCTGCAGATGAAGCAATTCTTAGAAGTATTGCTAATTATAAAATAGAGGTAGGAACTAATTACTTCTCAACCCTTTTAGTTTAAATCTTTTGCTTTTTTCTTAGTAAGAATTGGAACTATAAAATTCTTTTGTTTCATAATAGCTGAAATCTTATTTCTTTCATGTTCAAAAATGTATAGAAACTCGAGCCTAATGCTTCTGTAACCATTTTACACGTTATAAACTTACCAACATTTGTAAGAAAAAGTACAAATTTAAGATCAATATTTGTGCCATACTAATTCATATATGGCTGCGCCATGGCTAAGTGGTTAGACCACTTGGCTCTCACCAAGTCGGCTGTGGTTCGATCCCGGGCAACTGCAATGTGAGACAACATGGCACTGGGGCGGGTTTTCTTCAGGTCCTCTGATTTCCCCACCAGTATTACACCAATTGCTCCATCATAATCTTTTCTACCACCTCATCTCTCTCGTACTTTCACTTCCGGCGTTGGACTGATCACTCATCCCAGAATCTCTCCGGTCAGAAAACCTCTGATCCTCCACCTGTTGCCTACAGGTCTCAAGGTTGAGCAGTTCAGAAGGCCCTATTTTCCACTTAAGGAAATACAGGAATTCATTCATTCATTCATTCATTCATTCATTCATTCATTCATTCATTCATTCATTCATTCATTCATTCATTCATTCATTCATTCATTCAATAAGTTCATATAAAATGAGGTCAATCCAAATTAAAGAATGTCACAAAATGATCCAACAGCTTCAAAAACTACAGAAAAGAATTATATTACAGTGGATACCTGCACATTGTGGAATTGCTGGAAATGAATCAGCTGATTTTCTTGCCAAAAAAGGTGCAAATTTAATTCAGAACAAAAGTAAAAGCTTACCCTTTACATCCATAAAAAGATTAATTAAAAACAAATATAAAAACAAACAAAACCAATCAGTATCTAACAAAGCCAAAGATAAAAGATGGAACATTTTAATTAAAACTCCAGAAATTATTCCAGAAATCCCACGTAAAGCTGCAGTAAGAAAATTTTAGATTACTTACGGAACATGATTATTTGGCCAAACACTTACACAGAATAGGAATTTATACAAGTCCAAATTGTCCTGTGTGCAACAAAGAAGAGGAAATGACTGAAGAACATCTTTTAACCTGTGAAGCCCTACCTGCCGGACCCACTACACAGAAATATTGGAGAGCAAGGGAGCTAATGGCTTCATTGCCAAAGCCTAGCATTTGAAAATAACAACATCATTCATTCATTCATTCATTCATTCATTCATTCATTCATTCATTCATTCATTCATTCATTCATTCATTCATTCATTCATTCATTCATTCATTCATTCATTCAATCAATTCATATAAATTTTTTGCACTTTTTAATAATTGAGAAAGCTTCATTTAATGTACCTAACATAAATCTCACAGTCCTCTACAAATAACTTCTAGGAAGCAGCAAAATATAACATTCAGATGTTTATGCTATCACATAGGGAACTATGTCTGATTACATCTTAAATATAGATTCCAATTAAAATAATTTTAAGTTGAACTATTGAACTAGTACTCCATGCTCCATATTTTGCTAGAATGTGTTTCATTAGGAATTTCCTAACATCCTCAGCTAATGTCGACTGTTGAATTTTGAACTCCTTGGAGGCGATAGGGGCATCTCTGTTGGTTTCTTGATGTTAGAAAGATTCTAATGAAAATGTTCTAGGTAAACACTAGCAATATATGGAGCATACAGTACCAGTTAAACTCAAAATTATATTGATTTGGTGCTTCATTGTATCATAGTCCTTACTCATTAAGAATAGATTCCAATATTTAATTGAATAACTTAATTTTGACTTAGTTGGAACAATTGTAAATTATTACTTAAGTGCACTAAGTGCATCATTGGAAAATGAGGAAGAATTTGGAAATACAACAGGCTAAAAACTACATTTTTAGATAATAAGCTCATTATGATTCAGTACCTTTTTGAATGGAGTAAAAGTATTAGAAAAAGGATTTGGTCACAAGTGAAAGAGATTAAAGTAAGGAAATTATTGAGTAAAAATGGCATGCCTTTCAGTAATATTAATAATTACTTAAAAATATCATAAAGTGAATTGTTTAAATGGTTTCTTTCTTTATAAAAGTATTATAAATTTTATTTGCCATCTGCTTACAAATATTCTTAAAATATAATAAAATTTTCTGTCTTTTTTCCCCAGACTTTTCGTGCTCTATTTCCCTTCAGCCAGAATACTTCTCAAGAAGGATTTGTGCTACTTACTTCATGTTTGCAGCCTATTAGCAGAGGCACTGTCACTTTAAAAGACACAAATCCAAAAAGCAAACCTGTGATAGATCCACAGTACCTGTCAAAGTTCAGTGATGTCCAATGTACAATTGATGGTAAACAGTTAATATATTTCACATGTCTCCTTAGGTTAAGTGGACAAAACAAGTTTGTTATAATCTGAAGATATGCAAGTTACCTTTTATCCAATATCATAATCATCTACTTTTAAGATTATGTTTACAACACAGACCAAATGAAGACCCTAAAGCAATTTATGTTAGCTAAGTGCTCTGGAGTCAAAACAAGCAAATTGTATTTCCTTTTTATAAAATATATGGTCAGTCAAAAGGGAACTTCTCACCAAGATTTGAATCATAGCTTGAAATAACTGTCTTTCAAAGATCTGTGAAGTTCTGAATAAGTTGATTATGATATTATCATTGATTCACTTACCAATCCCCTAAACAACTATTGCTTGAAGATGTCTAAAGCTTAAAATACAATGTAAAAAGTTATTTGTAGCTTACTTTACACCCTGAAACACTTGCTCTTGAGTTTTAAGTTTAATTTTTAAATGTAAAAACATTTTAAATGTGTAAACACTAACAAGTCTGACAGAGAAATCTTTGAAACTTTTTGTAAAGCTGTGACATTTGCCATGAGACTGGTTGACACAGAAGCCTTCCGCAAGCTTGGAGCAAAGCTTCACTTACCTCACCTTCCAGAGTGTGCTCATCTTAAACCTGCACCAGATGATTATATATATCTGGAATGTATAATTCGAACAGCAGCTATTACAGGATATCACCCTGCTGGCACCTGTAAGATGGGAAGTTCAAAGAGTAAAACTGCAGTTGTGGATCACTCTTTAAGGTAATATTCCATTTTGTTTAATACTCTAGTGTAAATATTTACAGATATAATAATTTTTAACTTAAAAAACTTCACTTATCTTATAAGACTTTTAATAAAGACCCTCTTTTTTTTTTTTGTAATTTACATCCTTTAACTTTTTAAGTCATATCGGACGATGAATGGAATGGGTGAAATGATGCTCAAATGGGCCCAGGGTCCATGGAGCTTAGAGTTACCCGACATTCGTCTTTTAGGATAATGGAAAACCCCGGAAAAAACCTTATCCAGGTAACTCACCCTGACAGACATTCCAACTCGGTACCTCTTGAACGTGAGGCAGACATGCTACCATCTACACTACCGAGGCAGACAATAAAGACTTTATACATAAAAAAATTGAAAAATTTAAATATCAAAAAACTGTTAATGATATTTTTATCGTTAAAAACATAAAAGACAATTATAATTTTAAAATATTTACTTACCATCCTTGGGTTAATAAACATTTTCAAATTTTTTTTAAAGAGTTTGGTATAACTTTAGTTCCTCAAAATAAATATAGTATAAAAAATTTACTGCATTTCTCTAAAAAAAGATAAAATTCTGATAGTAAAAAATATAGTATTTATCAGTTCAATTGTTTCAATTGTGATATAAAGTTTATATTTGAAAGACAAAATGTAATTTGGAAACCAGAACGAAAGAGCATTTTCGTAACATTAAGTATAAACAAACTGATAAATCGGCCATAGCAGATTATTTTTGGTCATTTAACCATGAAATAAATCCAGAAGTTAAATTATTAAAACAATTAAATGGTCCGATAGATTTAATGGTTTGGGAAATTATATTTATTTTAAAAACTAAACATTGTGTATTGAATTTGGAAATACTGGCAGTTGATTCTGTTTTTAAATTTGTTTCATTTTCAGATGTTGGTAGTACTAAAAAAAACATAGTGACATCTAGTGACGGTAACGTTAACGAGATTGTTGATAGTTCAAGCTGATAATGTGAATAACATATTAACGAAATCACGATCCTAGTCAATTTATAAGAAAAATATCATCATTTCTTATAAGTGAAGTTTTTTAAGTTACAAATTATTATATTTGTATATATTGGTATGCCTCACTGTTAATAGCTTCATATTTTACCTATTTACTCTATTGTAAAGCTTGTAATTCATTGATGTTTATTTTTCATGTGAATTTATCATTACTTTATTCACTTTTGTGTGTAAGTATTGGGAATTATTTGATAGATATGCCAAAAAAGTACATTTTTATATCTATGTGCATACTTATGCATCCAGATTAACATAAGAGCTACTCAGCCTAATTTTGATCATTATTTCAGCATTCAAAAGGGTTAATAAAATTGAAATTCTGAAATTCCCCAAAAGCAATATATCTCGTAATATTATTGTGTCTAAGGTTGCTTTCTCTCATAAAAAGGAAAGTTGCTTTAGAGGAATCTCATATCTCCCATTTTACAGGAGTTTGCTGACTAATGTTCTAAATACATAAATGCTTACATTACAATACAATGTAATTATTTGCTACAAACTTCATTTATCTTTTTAAGAAAAATGATGAATTCTGTGGAGACTTCATCAATTTCCTTAAAAAGATAAGTGTAGTTTGTGGCAAATAGTTATATTTTGTTGTAATATTTGTATTGCTTCACTGTTATTACCTTCTGTTTTTTACATATTAATACATAAATGCTTACTGACCCTTTGTATATGTTTAATTTCAGAGTGCATGGTGTACGAAATCTGCGAGTTATAGATGCTAGTGTAATGCCAACCCCAGTTTCTGGACATCCAAACTCTATTTTAATTGCTATGGCAGAAAAGACTGCAGACCTCATTTTAAAACATGACAGTGCTAAATATAATATCCATTGACTTCATAAATAAACTTTGTTTTACAATATATTTTTTATTGATACCTTCCTTTTTCCTTAGTGTTTTATAGTTGCACTTTCATTTGTTGATAATTTATCCTGATGACCATTTTATTGATGTATCTAGGGAATAATGCAAAATTCCAATATGTTCTGTCCTAACGAAACACATTCTAGGTAAATATTAGCAATAAGTGGTGCATTGAGTACTAGTTCAACTCAAAATTATATTAATGCAGAATTGTTGAATATGGACCAGTCACATCTAATTTAGTAATATAATTTTTCAGTTAGAAACACTGGTGATATTTGAACTTGTACAATAGTTCTTGGCAAGCCACTCTGTGTACTTATACTGAGGTGTTGGAAGAACTTATCTGGATATTTGAATATTCTAATCCACATTCAAAGCATTATACGTCAATTATGATTTCAGAGCAGAGTATTGACAAGAGCAATGACAAGAGTATTATAAGAATTCAGCCGAGCATGATAGCTCAGGCAATTTCATTGTGGTCTGCGTGGGAGAGGTTTAGGTTCGATTCTCGTGACCAGTTTACTTGACCCATGGGTTTTCTGGGGGTTTTCCGGTCACCAGCAAATGCTGGGTAAGTTAATTACATCCTCAGAATTTCCTGTATCTCCATTTCATTTTCATTATCATTTCACATCATCAAAAAGTGGTCTCTTTCAGGTTAGAACTATTGGTGGGAGTCTCGGTGCTGCATGACAGGATGATATACTACTGGTAAGCACTTCTTCCTACAGTAGGAGAGTCTCCAGGTTGGTCTGGTGGGTCATTTCAACACCACGATGGATGGAATACCAGTAATACTGGCCTGTCAGGGAGTTTCCAAATGGTCAGTTGTAGGGACATGACCCTCTGCACTGTCGTGACTCCTCTGGTCGGCCTCCCTCTATCTCCTTTTGCCTCATCCTTCCTCCCAGGCATGACCCATTTGGCTCATAGGCGTAATAGATCTAGATAGTATCAAACTGAAAAATTCAATGCCATGACCATGAATTTAGTGTCAGGATGGCACGTTGGCCATGGTAGCTCAATGGGTAAGAGCAACTGGACAGAAACCAGGAGATCCGTGGTTCAAATCTCGGTCATGATACTAAATTTTTCAGTTTAATTCCATATATCCAAAACCTTAGCCTATACACGGCTAGTGTGAAGGAACGATTAATTTCCATCAATTAATGTAAGTAATAGAGTTACCCTGGTTGCAGTGCTGAATCCCCTCTGTAGCATAATAAAATCTAAATTATAAGAATTCAAGTTCAAGCTTCACATTCATATATTCAGCTATTGAATAGTAGGCCTTGCCAATTAACAGTTTTTGATATTCACCTCAAATAATTTTAGAAAATGTTTGAGTGGAATTTTTCCTTCCTAACTTCCCTCCTAGCCACTTAATTTGGGCATCAATGCAGATGTCAAAGTTCATTATAGAAATATGCTGGTTCAATATTTAATAATACTGATGTAGAAAATGAAAATCTCACCGTTAACTTACTACAAGTCAGGAATTTATTTTGGTTGCCTGGAAGCTAGTAGCATACTCCACAAACACTATTTCTTTAAATCTGGTATCTTTATCTTAAGGATGGTGATGGTACCGGTGGTGATGAAGTTGTGCCTATAAATGACTATCTCCAAGCAAGGATGCAAATTTCAATATCTTTGTGCACTTTGGTGACAATTTAGCCGTGTGTAGGGAACTACAGGATGAGACAGATGTGGCAAAAACTGATGGTGATTAAAAATAGATGACCAGCTTCAAGCAACACTGGCAGTAATGGGGATCATGTTTCAAATCTTGAAATACCTAAAGTGGATATATTAAGTAAAATAAATATGAGTAGGCATTACACCAGTGTGAAGAGTTGTAGTGAAAAACTAAAAGTTCGTTAATATGTATATGTGTTTGGAGGAAATTTAGTAACAGTGATGTCAAAATTAATCGCAGCTACAAATAGTTTTTGCGATTCATTAATATGTTTTGTAAAATGAGTTATATGCATTTAATGCAAGAAAAGTTAAACCAAATAAGGAGCTACAAGCAATCTTCCCTCTTCCTCTTAATATATGCATAAATCAGGTTCAACTGTATTTCATCAGCAGTCATATCTGAACCAAGTGGATGGCAATTCAGTAACACCACGTATGCCAGCTATAGCATCAAAGGTCTCAAATACAAGTACTTAGATTTAGACATTAGCTTACAAAATCCCAAATTTACTAATAAGATAAATTTACTCTGATGTATAGTCACTCAGTGACTTTAGAACAGTGACCTTCACCAATAAAACGGTAAGTGAGTTGAGTCCCTCTCTAACCTTCTTTCTCATTGGTCTCCTTCCAACTCCTATACTCAGCGAACTTAACACTCGTTACTTGATGCAATATGCTGTGTGAATCATCTATCTCCCCCCCTCCAAGTACAGTTGGCTGTAAAGTACTGCGACAGTCATACGCATATTAAGTGTTCATAAATAAATGAATAATGAAAATTATGTTAAATGCCTAAGCACAATGTTAATTCCAAATTTACCCCTTAATTCGGTGCTAGTAACAGATAATGCCTCTTACCATAATCCACAAATAGATAAGCCTCCAATGTCAAGTTTTTTAAGAAGATATATACTTTTTTGGTTACAAACTCACAATATCCCCTTTGATGAAAAGAG
The DNA here is from genome assembly GCA_030765055.1 of Mantis religiosa. Classification (NCBI taxonomy): domain Eukaryota; kingdom Metazoa; phylum Arthropoda; class Insecta; order Mantodea; family Mantidae; genus Mantis; species Mantis religiosa. The sequence continues at coordinate 122,130,494 of CM060957.1, read as the reverse complement.
CAACAAAATAAAATTGCATATTCCTTTCTTGGAAGTGTTGAAAACAGTATTGCTATGATAAATTAAATTTAAAGGGAGTCGATTAATGACACTAAACAACACTTACTTTTAAATTTTTCTGGAACATGTAAAAGTAAGTGTTGTTTAGTGTCATTAATCGACTCCCTTTAAATTTAATTTAAATTTAAAATTGCATACTTTAATTCTAGCCAGTAAGCCGACTCAGAAGAACTTTTTAATTGATAAAATATTGTCAAAATATAACCATGCAACCTTAAGGCTTCCTCCATAACATCCGGATCTGAATCCTATAGACTTAATATGACCAGATACCAAACAATGGGTTGCTTGCAGGAATGTAACCTTTAAAATGAAAGATAAAACGTTAGGCTGCCAATGATTTTAGCAAATTGGACAAATGGTATGTCATCACGGGATGAAATAAAACAGAAATATTAGGAAAAAGATGCACTAATGAAAGAAGAATTTGAAAGAATTATAACTGAAAACAATAGGATGGAAACAATGATGAGGATAACAGTGATAATGACTCAACGGACAAAGATATGTCAGGCATAGAAGAAATAAAATATGATTAAAGGCAAATTGTTTAACTCAGTGTTAAGTTATTGTGTAAGTGGAAAAACTTTCTGTAACTTTAGTGTTTCATTTGTTGGAGACTGTACAACTGAATAGCAACACATGAAAAAAAAAACATTCCAGTGATACTTGTGAGGGTGAAGTCATCACAGTGAGATCTCACTGCCATTGAAGGGCAGGGAAAATGGGTAAGAGACTTGCATCAAAGCTTTCATTTACATATTTATTTCAGTGTAATACATCGAAACTGATATTTGGGTCATAGAAATCACCAAGTCCTAAATGAAGACAAGCACAACAAAAAGTAGTTAAATATTAACCACTACAAGAATTATTACAGGGCCTATAATAGATATCATACAAATAAAATATTTAGTGATTATTTTCCACTTATCTTAAGAAGTTGATGACAATACTTCTATCTTCTATTTGAAATTAATTTCGTAGACACTTGCCCACATCTTCAGTCAAACACACTTCGTTGTCAAGGATACCATGTATTTACGTATTTACATATTACCAACATCTGAAGACGAAACAAACCTAAAAACAGAATCAATTGCTGGTATGTAAAAATTCATTATGCGATTTTTATTTTTTAGAATAAATATTTTTTCCCAAACCAATTAAATCAATGGGAACATTTAATTGTTTTAATAATTTAACTTCGGGATTTTGACATACCACCAATTGATTCTGTTTTTAGGTTTGTTTCTCTTCAGATGTTGGTAATACATAAATACGTAAATACATGGTATCCTTGACAACGAAGTGTGTTTGACTGAAGATGTGGGCAAATGTCTACAAAATTAATTTCAAATAGAAGATAGAAGTATTGTCATCAACTTCTTAAGATAAGTGGAAAATAATCACTAAATATTTTATTTGTATTATATTTATTATTCCACTGTAACTAGCTTCATTTTCTGTGTAACTTATAATAGATGTTTAATGAACAGATGAAATAAGATAAATGATATTACTATTTTCATAAATCAAATTTAATTTTATGTAGCGTTCCAAAGGATAAAGTGTAGCAGCAAACCATGATGGTGAATGGCATGACAATGGATGTATGGTAATTTATGGGAGAGAGGACAATAGCTGAAGTCTTGAATGAAATGTACAATAATGGCAATGACTGAATAAAGCAAGTAGTATGACAATTTGTTCATTAATGATGGTTAATTATTAAAAAGCTTACTTTTTTATGGAAAAGGATAAAATCATAAAATTATGTAGCATTATATCAGAAGTATGAAATTAAGTCCCAATTACCAAGAAGATGATTGGCTGCTAAGATGAACTCTGCAGAGATATTGAGGTGGGAAAGGGTCAGAAATTAAGTCATCTGGAACAAAATGGATGTAGAAAGTATGGACCTATGGTATGGACCTAAGAAGAGCATGTATAAGGAGAGATTTACACAATGGATACTAGGAATTCAGACATTAACTAGAAGAAGAAATATTAAAGAACATTTATGGACAGATAGGTAAAAATTAAGGTAAAAAGTTAAATTTGATATATAATTTTGGGTTATTGGAAAATAAATTTTTACAATTCATTTAGAATTTTTACTATTTTTGGTCTGCAAAAAAGTGCTACAAATGAAACTTAAAGTATTATAAATGGATAAAATAATGAAGGATTCAAATGATTTGCTGGTAACTATGTATAAAGAATATAGTGAATGATATCGAGATTCAACTGTATTGGAACACCACAGTGAAGCGAAAAATTATTAAATTTTAGATGAGTCGCGTTTTTTACACATCTGCTTCACTTTCGTACCTATTTTGAGGACATGTTTTGCAAATCTTCGTTTGCATCTACGGCTCTTGTGCGACTGACGCTAGATCCAGCGGTGTGGGTAATTCTGGGGTTGTTGCTGCCATCTGTTGATTTAGTGATGAACTGAAATGTGGGATTCTCTTCTAGCGGGATTTCAAAGTTCATTAGTTGGTTTTTATGTTTTTCTATGTATATCCTCTCCCATATGATGAGTTCACTATGTTTTTGTACGTATTTTAGTAATTCTGTGCTATCTTCAATTTCATGATTTTCAGACCAGAAATGAGCTGCTATTGCGGACTTATCAATATTTTTGTATCTTAAGTGCCTGAAGTGTTCTTTCTTTCTAGTGCCTATGTTCCTTTTTGTCCTTCCTATGTAAATTTTTTCACAGTCTTTACACTTAATTTTGTAAATGCCTGACTTTTCCTCTGGTTTTATCTTATCAGTATTATTACTGTGAAGTAGGTTTTTAATGTTGTAATTGTTTTTTGGTGCCAATGTTATATTGTATTTCTTGAATATTTTTTGGAACTTTTTTGTGGCCCAGGGGTGGTAAGTAAATTTAGCAAATCTAGTTTCTTGTTTTATTGGTGTGAGAGCTGTGATCTGTTTTAATTTCTTTTGAAGTTTGAATAATTTTAGTTTTTTATCTACAAGGTTTTTTCCATATCCATTTTTAATTGCAGTTTTTAAGATTTGATGGTATTCGTTTTGATATTCTTGCTGGCTGAGAGGTAGATTTACTAATCTGTGTGTCAGACTGTTGATGGTTGCATGTTTGTGTGGAATTGGGTTGAAACTATTTGCTTTGATGTAATTATCTGTGTGTGTTGCTTTTCTATGAATGCCAAATTCTAGTTTTTCATTGCCTTTTTTGATTTTAAGGTCTAACTAAAATTATTCAAACTTCAAAAGAAATTAAAACAGATCACAGCTCTCACACCAATAAAACAAGAAACTAGATTTGCTAAATTTACTTACCACCCCTGGGCCACAAAAAAGTTCCAAAAAATATTCAAGAAATACAATATAACATTGGCACCAAAAAACAATTACAACATTAAAAACCTACTTCACAGTAATAATACTGATAAGATAAAACCAGAGGAAAAGTCAGGCATTTACAAAATTAAGTGTAAAGACTGTGAAAAAATTTACATAGGAAGGACAAAAAGGAACATAGGCACTAGAAAGAAAGAACACTTCAGGCACTTAAGATACAAAAATATTGATAAGTCCGCAATAGCAGCTCATTTCTGGTCTGAAAATCATGAAATTGAAGATAGCACAGAATTACTAAAATACGTACAAAAACATAGTGAACTCATCATATGGGAGAGGATATACATAGAAAAACATAAAAACCAACTAATGAACTTTGAAATCCCGCTAGAAGAGAATCCCACATTTCAGTTCATCACTAAATCAACAGATGGCAGCAACAACCCCAGAATTACCCACACCGCTGGATCTAGCGTCAGTCGCACAAGAGCCGTAGATGCAAACGAAGATTTGCGAAACATGTCCTCAAAATAGGTACGAAAGTGAAGCAGATGTGTAAAAAACGCGACTCATCTAAAATTTAATAATAGTGAATGATGATTATTTGTAGAAATACAAGGGTGAGTCAATAAAGACAGAATGTTTTCTTACACATAAAATACACTAGTCTTGGTCTAGATTGGTATGGTCTTTTTCCACCCATGCACAGATTAGCACTGTATGAAAAAAGCCCACAATATGCAGGAATAAAAATATATAATAAATTACCTGTAAGAATCCGTGAAATGAAAAACCTCAAATGCTTTAATAAAGCAATAAATAACCTACTAATGGACAAAGCCTACTACTCGATTATTGAATATATGGATGATAAAATTGAATTATAATGAAATTTTTTGTCATTTTGTAATTCTAATATTCTGACAATATTATTCCAAGGGCATGTCATAATTATAACAATATTTGTATATAGTTGTATTGATATTATTAGTAATTATATTATTTGTATTATTAGTATTTATATTATTAGTGTTATTGTATTTTGTGTAATTATTATTATTATTATTTTAAATTTTCTACTGTTGACGAGTCACCTGTTTACTGAGTTTTTACTCACTATCTGTAAGCGTATGTGACAATAAAGCATCTTATCTTATCTTCAAAGTATTTTCTGTTGAGTTGAATGCACTTTGCACAAACACATTTAATGTTTAAGGGATTATGCAGAATTGAAAACACCTGCCATGTGAAATCTGTAACATTTCATGATGCCAGCTGTGTTAATCATGGTTTTGCTTATTGCTGTTGCTGGAGCACATGGCCCACCTTGCTTTGTTATTGGAACTCGGCCCTCTTTAAATTCCTTGTACCATCGAAATGCTGTGGACTTTGCCAGAACATCATTGCCATTGTAGTGCTTTGTTCACCGATCAGAGCTGAACCATTGGCATCATGCAAAATTGTTTCCACAGTGTGCCTTCATGTACAGTAAAAAAAATAACTTAGTCTTGTATTAATACAATTTTGAGTCGAACTAATACTCAATGCTCCATTTATTGCTAGTATTTGCTTAGAACGCATTTCGTTAGGATCTTCCTAACATCATCAGCTGTTGTCGACTAATGGATGCCGGTTCAGAGAACTCCTCGGAGGTGATAGGTGCGTCTCTGTCGGTATCTTGATGAACTTGAAATTTGGGTTGTCTTCAAAGGTAGTATCGAAATTAAACAATTTACTTTCATATTTCTTTATAAAGATTTTTTCCCACGTGGTTAATGCAGCTGGACCTTGGACACTTTTTAGTAAGTGAATTTCTCGTTCTATGTCATGATTTTCCTTCCAAAAATGGTACGCTACCGCCGATTTATCTATTTCTTTATTCCTTATGTTCCTAAAGTGCTCTTTAAGCCTACTGTTCACGTTCCTTTTTGTTTTTCCAATGTAGAATTTGTCACAGTCCTTGCAATTTATCCGGTACACTCCTGATTTTTTGCCTGTGGGTGTTTCCTTTGTATTATGTGATTTCGAAAGGTGTTGTACACTAAATTTGTTCTGTGGGGCCAAAGTAATATTGTGTTCTTTGAAGACTTTTTGGAAAAGGTGTGTAGCTCTGGGATGATACGTAAATTTTCTGTATGAGGTTTCATTGCTAATTGGGGAGAGAGTAGTTACTTGTTTGCATCTTAGTTGTCTTTTGAATTTATCTATTTTCTTGTTGACCAATTCAGCACTGTATCCATTGTATTCTGCAATGTGAATGATATTATTGTACTCTTTGTTATATTCTATCTTGTTTAAAGGTACATTAACCAGCCTGTAAGTTAAACTGTTGATAACAGCATGCTTGTGTTGTCTTGGGTTATATCCATCTGATTTTATGAAATTTTCTGTGTGTGTTTCCTTTCTGTGTATGCCAAATTCAAGTTTATTATGTTTTCTGGTAAGTTTCAAATCTAAGAAAGGGATTTCATTGTTTGTCTCTTTTTCTATGGAGAATTTTATTGCAGGATTTTGTAAATTAAGTAGTTTTAATGCATCATCCACTTGTTTCTCATTTATTATTGCCCAAATGTCATCCACATATCTGTACCAATGCTTAAAAATTAGTGGGAATGCCTTTGTGATGTGCGTTTCCAAAAAGCTCATGAAGAGGTCTGCCAAAAATGGGGACAATGGGTTGCCCATATATAGTCCTGATTTTTGTTTGAAATTTTTTTTATTGAATGTAAAAAAGGACTGTTCAATGCAAATATTGGTTAATTGAAGGTATTCCTCTATGACGTTTTGGTCTATTTGTAGGGACTGAAGCCATGTTTGCATGTACTCTGTGAGTTTGTCTCTCGGAACACTTGGGAACAAGGAGATTACATCAAAGGATACCATTCGGTCGGTGGGAGAAAATTGTAGATTTTTAGTTTTGTTGATGAATTCCAACGAATTTTTAATACTGTGGCTTTTGAATTTTGGTAGCTCCTTAAATTTTTTGTTTAACCATTTGGATAGCTTGTAGCAGGGTGTGTTTATGTTGTTAATGATTGGGCGCATCTTATTTCCTGTTTTATGAATTTTGGGTAATCCATATATGTTATCTACTGTAGGTTAGTCTCGTATATTAATATACAAGAATCATATAATATATGACTCGTGCTCGTATAATAATGAGACTTTTGTTTTAATTCCTTACTTAGGCAAAACAATTAGGAACTTGAGGAGAGGTTGGAATGATAATATAGTTTAGAGCAGTATCTATAAAATGAATAAAGCAACTTTTATCCATTCAAAAAGACACTTTAATACTCGGCGCAGAATGGTAAAAAAATTCAGATACAAATTGTAATTAAGTGCTTTAAATGGATACTAGTAACTTCATGCATTCTTTTTTATTTTACTTTCTGTTTCTGTAATACATACTGGTGAATGTTATGCATATATTTACATTTAGTTTATCATACCACTTTTAAACATTAATTTTTATGGTGATAATCACCTAGAGAAACTTAAGGAAACTGATTGTCACTTAAGCACTTTTATTACAACAGTATGAAGAAGATATGATGCTCTTAATAATTTAATGTGATGCTGGAGAAAACACTTTTTAATTTATGTAGCTACAATGTAAACTAATATGTATACAATTCTTGTACCTAACAAATAAATTTTGCCAACTAGAAAGTACTGTGTTTCACTCACTTGTAGAAAGAAATAATACTTTTCTAGATAATTGAATCATATTATTAGGTTCAAAGTGATACATTTAAAAATAATCTAAATTTTTTACAATACTGTTCTGTGTGAAACACTTTTCTTTATAGTTACAAAAGTAAACCTCGACAAAATTGATGTAATAGAAATTAGGTGAAAAACAAGAACAAATGTAATAATTAAATTCCAGAAAAGTAGACAAAGTAATTACAAGAAAAGAGATAGCAGACAGGTAAAGGCAATTTCAGTATCTCAAGGCACAACTTCTGCTTTCTAAGCACATGAACTGGAAATGGTAATAATGTTATGCTTGCATTAATATTCCAATAGCATTCAAGCTAGTCAACTATTACATCTTCACTGTTTAACCTTATTGTTTCTCTAAAAGTGAAACTTTTAACATCTTGATAACTAATTTGTCAATATGATTAGTTCAAAGTACCTTTCCTTACTTGCTAAGAAAGCACAAAATATTTTGTATGAATGCATAGAATATTCATTGCATACCTAAAATTGTATTCCAATTGAAGCAATGCAAAATATGAGGGACTATACAATAGAAACTGCGATGTCAGTAAAATGTGTCAATATCAACCGTTTAAGAAACTGTCCACATTCATTTTATTAAAATATGCACACTTAGAATTTTTATTTGCAAGTCTGAGAATTGGGACAAAACAAAACTTTTGATGTTTTATCTTCCTATTCTTTTAAGCACTGAAATTTATTTTACATAATGCCTTTTTGATATGTTAATATCTTTAAACACATGTATTTATACATCTTGTTACACTGAGCTTGGAGGGTTACAATAACAGGAGGAATTTTAAACACTTACAGCTCAGGTAATCCGTATCTGACAGTGATGAAACAAAATTTTATTAAACAAAAATGCCACAATTTTGTGAAATGAGAGTATTTGGTCAAAGTTTTTTCCTATCCCTAGCTGTTATATATGACTACAGATCTATCAAATTATTTGAACAATTAAGGAGCATACCATTAACACTTTAAACATCATAAACTTACAAAGAGTGCAACATTAGAATTAGTGAATCACCTGCTTACATGCATGTGGACGCACAGACATACTTGCACACAGAACAGTAGTGTCAGTATCACAGGGAAAGTCGTCGTCTTCTTCTTCTTGTTCTTCTTCTTGTTCTTCTTCTTCTTCTTCTTCTTCTTCTTCTTCTTCTTCTTCTTCTTCTTCTTCTTCTTCTTCTTCTTCTTCTTCTCCTCCTTCTCAGCAAAGCCTCAGAAACATGTTCCGGAGAAATTTAAAAGTAAGTGTTGTCTAGTGTCTTTAATCGACTCTCTTTAAAGTTAATTTATCATAACAACACTGTTTTCAACACTTCCAAGAAAGGAAAGAATAATTTATTTGTGAAGTCACACAAAACAAAGATGTATGAAAATAGTTTCACATATGCTGGCTTACATCTTTACAATAAGCTACCTGAATCTATAAAAAAGATTGAATCACAACATCAATTTAAGAAATTGTTATTAAATTTCCTTAGAGCCAATAGCTTCTACAGCGTGGATGAATTTTTAAATTTGTAAATATTTAGTTAGCTACCTTAATTATAAATATTGTACTTAGTTTTTAATTTGACGTGTCCTATAACATGTACATGTTTTAATGGATGAATCAATAAATAAAATAAAATCAAATCAAGGACTAGTAGCTAGGAAGAGTACAAGGACTTTTCTACGCCACTAATGATGCTTACCACAGTTGTAAGCGAAACGTCTGGGAGAGATATGAAGAAACCCAGTGGACCATGGCCTTACAGCCTGGAATCTTCTACTGAACATTCCCCAGTTATTCTATCATGGTATTAGGGGATTCTTCTTCCTCTAACCCTTGTGCCTTTAGGCGTTGGGTTGAGGAACAGAAACTCTGTATCAGATAGAGAACCCAGGATGGCTGATCAGCCCAATGCTTAGTATGAGAGCGAGAGAAGTAGATGATAGAATGAGGGTAAATGAATGAAAGGAAAAGAAAATAATGGAGCAATTGGTGAAATGATGGCGGGCAAAAATGGAGATCCTGGAGAAAACCTGCCTCTGCCATGTTGTCCACCAAAAATCTCACATGAAGTCATCTGGGATCGAACCCAGGCCATCTTGGTGATAGTTAAGCAATCTAACCACTCAACCACAGTGTGGCCTTACAGGGAAAGTCACATGTTGTTAAACAGTAATGCCTTTGTAGCTTAAAGTGTCATATTAATGATAGTGCACACACTGGTATCAACTGCTATATAAATATATCCTCATTCTCTTTGTTGGAAAAACTCACCTTTAGTGATCATTTGCCATTTGGGATCAATCCCCATTAGAGATCATTTGCCATCTTTCTCATTTGGTGACAACAGATATCTGTCAGCAGTGGTGCCCTCATGTCTTGGTAGTAGTTAAGTAAACTAAGATAAATAAATCCTATTGTACTACAGCTGTGAAAGCTTAAACAGATGGCCTCACATTCACTTATGCGCAACAGAGGTAATGTCCAATATCCAACCAATACAGAGAGACATTTCAGACTAGGAGGCAAGGACCACTGCATATCACAGCTCCTCACTTTATGATGCTGAACGTTCAAGGTCCAGGATTTAAAATCTTCATCCTCATTGACAGGACTGATCTTAGGCATTGTGTTACCAGAAACCAGGCCCACACCTAGTCCAGTAGGACAGTAAAACAACATATAAATGCATATTTTAAAATAAATATTTTTATTATTTTATATACTTATGTACAACCAGAATAATGAGTGTTCATTTACAACTGTTCACTTGATGGTCACATACAAGTATGATGTTTGTAAGCCTTTATGTGAACCAGTTGAAGAAGACAAGTATCACTACGTAGAGCACCTAGGTTGAATCTTGTCAGGATTACTTAGTTTGACTATTCAGGCCTGCACTTTTTTCTCACAAAGCTTTCCATAAAGTGTGCAGCAATAGTTTCTTCTGGTGGTACCTTGAAAAATTTTCTGACAGCAAAATATATGTGCCTACATATTAGTGCAGTAGCTTTATCATTGGTAAAGTTTTAAAAATGTAGTATACACCTATTGGTGCGGGTGAGGGGTGACAACAGAAAAATAGCTATCTGAATAAAATCCACAGTAAAGTACCTAGCAATATTTGCTCCATATATTTGTATACCTATGTGCTATTTATGTATGTCATGCTATAATAAAGTAGGTACTGTAAATTAATCGTGATTATCTTTTAACATTTATCTTCAGGATTCATTGAGGCATCTCTTATAATCCCGGATGTCTGTCCAAAAATTCATCAATACAGCAGTTCATATCCCTCTTGATTCAGCAGACACACTTAAAAATTAACACCGTGTAAATGTACCAATTAAAAAAAAATTAAAAAGTATGCAGGATGGTTACTGCTCAAACTAATGAAATTGCAATATAAAATGTAAAATTACTGCTCTGTAAATTTAAAGCTGGCTCGCACTTTCATTTCTTATATATGCAAAAAAAAAAAAAAAAAAAAAAAAAAAAAAAATTCAGTGTTCCCAATTCTGGTATTATGCAGCTGTCAAGGATAAGAACACATCCATACCAATTATTAGTGCTTGACATGGTTTCATCTGAAGAAGAAGTGCCTTATATGAAAGAACTTAGTGCACTGCAAATTAAGGCATTCATTAATGTTCTGCATTGTAAAATTTTACACAAAATCATATTGTATTTCAAATTTTGACAATTAATATGCTCCTTATCTTGAAAAAGTTAAACACATATTTTGGCTGCCATTGAGTCTAAAGTTATGGGTCAAAGAATGCCACAACTCCAACATAGGAAATAATCTTTTTCTAAGGTTCATAGGTTCAACAATGAAAGCATAATTATTGCAAAACAAACAGCTTAATTCTTGAGCTAAACCCTCATGTCCTAAATAGTATCTTAATTTAAGGATAGTTCATATCAATTTGTATATATAGATATTAAAATGTTGAAAGATTTTCTAATATTTTTGAAAAATCTTAAAATTGATCTGTTGCAATGAATACATATGTTCTCTTAAGAAAGAAATAAAGCTATAAATGGGTTTTAGTTAATTGATGGGAATTAATCATTTCTTCACACTAGCCATATATAGGCTAAGGTTTTTGATAGTCAACATGAAAAATTCAATGCCATGGCTGGGATTTGAACCATGGATCTTCTGGTTTCCATCCAGTCGCTTTAACCCATTAAGCTACCATGGCCAACATTCCGTCCTGACATTAAATTCTTCATTTGACTAATATTTCCCTGGTAAATCACTAGGGGCTCTCGCATCCGAGATACACTGTTTGTGGCGACTTACTATCATAAGTACTTGAGTCCCAGGCTTCTTCATTTAACACTTATTTTAGTTAATTGATGGGAATTAATAATTTCTTCACACTAGCTGTATATAGGCTAAAGTTTTTGATAGATAGTCAACATGAAAAATTCAATGCCATGGCTGAGATTTGAACCACGGATCTCCTGGACGGAAACCAGGAGATCCGTGGTTCAAATCCCAGCGATGGCATTGAATTTTTCATGTTGACTCTATCTATAATTGGGTGCTAACAAAGGTTACTCAGTTTGCTTGCAGGGAATATGTACATGCTTGGAAAAAACTCAGTAAATTGTTATGCTATGGCAAAATTAAAAGAAGTTTTTCAATCTCCTACACTCATATATATGTTTTGCACATACTAAAATATTTCTTAATTTATTCTGTTATTAAACTTTGATAAAAAGTACCCTTTGAAATATAATTTTAGTAATAACAGCCTCAGAATAATATATGAGTCAAATGAAAACCGTATGAATTTTTCAAAATAATCTTTTTATTGAACAAAAGTGGCATACAAGTGTATAATTTTGCAGCATAGTCTCCCTGTCATTTAAAACAATACCTCTGCACATACGAAGTGCATGGATTCCTCTAAGAAGAATCCTTTTGGTTGTATGCGCTACAACTTGTATACTGCGTAGTGCATCTCTTCATCAGAACAAGATATCTTTCCGCCCATCATTTCTTAGAGTAATCCAAACATGTAATAATCTCGCAATTCCTTTCTTGGAAGTGTTGAAAACAGTGTTGTTATGATAAATTAAATTACAGGGAGTTGATTAATGACACTAAACAACACTGTGTTGTTTAGTGTCATTAATCGACTCTCTTTAATTTAATGTAATAATCTCTTGGTGTGAGATTTGGTGGGTATGGCAGAAGTGGAAGAGTGTGAAAGTGCAGGTCAATAATGGTTGCCACTTTGCGAAACTTCAGCATGTCATGAATGATGTAATGTACTGAGCCATAACTAATATTCAAATTTGCAGTTATTTCATCCACTATCCCATGGTAGACAATGGCTTTAACTGCTGCAGTAGACTACTATTCTACTACTTTCTACTCCACTCATACACTTGCTATAGTGTTAGATATGCAATACCATACTGCACTTTTATTTGCAAATGGATTTTAATCCTTTTTTTTTTTTTTTTCCAATTCATACCTTCATTGCTCAAAAATTTATGATGGAATGTGGTTTTTCCTTGGAGCATGTCTTAATGGGAGAATAAATTTTGAACTGGTTTTGTGGCTGCATTTGCTTGTCTGGAGTTTTCTGCCATCTGTTGGGAATTCCTTACATCATTGGTAACAGTACTGTCAACTTATGGAGCAATTGTACAAAATGTTGATTTTTAATTACACTTTTAAGGTTTACATTTGACTTTTCCTTGTAATTAAAAATGTTGTAGGACTTTTCAACAACTTTTTTGTGTTCAAAATATACAGAATGCAGCATTAAGTGTCCAGTGAGCACAAAATGTGTCTGTTCTTCATTCATTTGACTTGTTTCATGGAATTACAGATCATGCAAACTGTCTTAGATTTATTTCCTTAATATGCAACAGTGTCAAAATACAAGCCTATAAATAAAACTTTGTATTCAAAATGGGTGGAAGAATTCCCTTCTTTAACTATGGAAAGAGCTTTAAAAAAGTGCTGCAGTGATAGTAAAGCAATACATATAAAGGTACATAAATTGAATTACTATGATATGTGACAAAAGAATTTATTGTCACCAAAATTGTTAAATCAATGCTAATTTGCAATCATCTTGTCTTTTACACAAATATAGAGCTTCAATACATCTTTTTAACATTTCTTTATGTCTCTAGCACACACCTCTTGTACTGCTAGTAATTTTTCTGATGTATACATAGATTCACTTCTTATACGGAGCTGCACACTGATTTTGATCTCACCTATTGCACTTAAACTATTTTGCTGCCTGTTCTACAGCCTGCTTATTTCTATGTCTATGACATTCCATGTTCCATGAAGATTGGCCCTCTTGGTGCGCCTCTGCACTCATCTCGCTCCTGGTGAGTCCAGCCCTTTCTTGTGACAGGGTTTCTTTGCAAATCCTTGAACATCCATTGGAGCTTCGGAGTGTTACTGTGTTTCATCTAACTTGCAGGAATCTCCTGTCGATCTCAACCATTGCCTTGTGGCTCCCGAAGGGAGTAAGAACAAATGTCACATCCTCTGCCAACTTTGCGATGAACCTCCAGACTTACAATGCTCCCCTTAGCCAAGCCTCTTCCAAGGGCACAGTGTTGCTTGATGCTGTTATAATTCAGTAAGAACAATCCGGTTTCCTTGAAGGCAACCCCTTTGTCACATCTTGTCTGACCCGTCCATCTTCATCTTCTTTCATCTTCTAGTGCTTTACTTGCACCCTGCCACCATCCACAATGATGTGTGTACACACAGATTTACCTCTTACACAAACCTGCATGTTGATTTTGAGCACAGCTCTGATATTTGCTGTTCCACAGCCTGCTAATTCCTCACCATGGAGCTTGGTACATACCATATGCACTACTCATTTGACTAGCACATCTCTACTGACTGAGTGATTAGTGAACTGCTTTGTGGTGCTGACTCCTCCCCATAAAACTGTACTCGTCGACAGAAGCTCTAAACACAAAATCTAAAAATTCTCACTATTCTCTCTCCTCCAGGCCTCGCATCGCTTCATATACCTGTTGGGCGTAGCCAGAAGCTTCTGGTGATAGATCCCTCTTGAATGTACTGGAAAGATTTCGAATGGTATCTAAGCAGTAACAGGTAGTGCATCTGCCTCATGTTCAAGAAGTCTCAAATTCGTATCTTGATCAGGGTAAATTATCTGGATAAGATTTTTTCCAGGTTTTCCCTTATCCTGAAAGATGAATGTCTGGTAACTCTTAAGCTCTATAGACCCTGGCTCATTTAAGCATCATTTAACCCAATTCATTCATAATCTGGTATGACTTAAAATAGCAACATAAAAAATAAAAAAAACATCCCTATGTCGTGATATCAGCTACTGCTCGCTACTGTAGCCAAACTATGTAGTGTCTGATGTACAAGACATCAGATATGTATGCCAAAGTTGACTTGATAAATGAATCACTATCTTCATGGAATGCTGCCATCATTTAAAGAAAGAAAAATAGTATGATGTTTGACATTTCACATACTGAGAAATTAATACTGATTTATTTGAAATTTAATAAACAGACCAACAAATCGAGAATTAACTGTATTGGAACACCACAGTGAAGCGAAATAATGATTAATTTATAGATGAGTCGTATTTATTACACATCTGCTTCACTTATGTACCTATTTTGACATGTTTCGCAAATCATCGTTTGCATCTTCGGCTCTTATGCGACTAAAGCTTGATCCAGTGGTGTGGGTAATTCTGGATCAAGCTTTAGTCGCATAAGAGCCGAAGATGCAAACGATGATTTGCGAAACATGTCCTCAAAATAGGTACATAAGTGAAGCAGATGTGTAATAAATACGACTCATCTATAAATTAATAGATCAACAAATGTTTGACTATCTCTTTACTGTTTAGTAGAAGTGAGAATTTTAATTAGTTATTAATCTGTTGCCTCATTTAGTGCACGTAGCGAGATGTCAGTTTCTAGTAGTACCTGCTATCTCCTCTGGCCTGTAGTGATAAATGATGTACATGTTCTAATGTATGTATTGGAATGAAAGGATACCTAGGTAGTTTAATGTTGCTAAGAACAGTCAGACATGTCAGGATAAAAATGGCTTACAAACATACTCAGGGACACTTTACTGAGCATAAATTTCTCTTAAATTTGAATAAACATTGCTCAGGACCAATGGTCTCTTTTTGAAGGAAGCCGTATTAATAATTATTTTAAAATAGATATCGCCCTCTGCTGTTATGAATGAACAACTATGGAACTAGAGGTTTGTATGATAGCTTCATAATCATGGAACAATAAAGAAATTGAATTGAATGGAGGACAACAGCAGATATAAGCAAGCGGTGAAACTGAAATGGTGGGAGCTGTAACATGGAAATGATATGTGGAGTACAGTATAAAATATTATCAGCTCAGACCCTTCTAGACTCCTAGGGAGTGTGCAATTCATCAAAATGTTTCAGTTAGAGGCTAACCATAACTGACATATGTACTTCTATTGTTAGTTTTCATGAAGAAAAACTTCCTATACATATTGCAATGCACTACATTAGTTCTTAAAACAAAATACAAGTGTGTATAAAGCTTCAGTGCCACTACTTCACACTAATATTAAAAAGTGTTTCATTGATGTTGAAGTATATGCATATTTTTTTATTTTTTCTGTTGTTTATTACCATATATCCACATCAGTGCACATGGTGGACTTAAGGAGAGACTAAGGCACTCTTCCCCTTGAATAAAAGGAAAAAGAACCAAGACTATTTTGATCCCATTTACTTAAACCAGATGAACATTTATTTCTTCAGAGACAATGAGTGAATTTATCTTACCAGTGGATTAAGGGAAAAAAAGAGAAAGAGAGAGAGAAATAAGAGACCAAAACAGATACACTAACTTGTGAACATAAATTAAACTCTAAAAAAATACAAGAAAAAACTTAAAACAAAACTGGACAATCATCTTTAAAAAGGCATGCTTATTTATTTAATATTTTTATAAGTTTTTTCAAAATTTAAGGATAATCTGCGAATCACTTATGTGAAGTTGGAAAATGGAGAAAGGTAAAAATCTCCTTTACTCATCAAATTTTGTTTATCAGTATGGTACATTTCAAAATGTCTTTCCTGCTTCCTTAGAAATCTTACATCAGATCTGCTTCTTGTCAAGTGCATGCCTTTATAATATTTATAATATTTATAATATTTATAATATTTACTTGATGCAAGACAGTATTATTTGACCAAAAAATTTGATATTGAGATTTTACTAGAAATACATGTTGTGAAGTCCCTTATAACAAGAAAAAATGTGTTCTGTTACATTCACACAATTTTATAAATATTATAACTTAATAAATCTCTTATTATTATTTTGATATAGCATTTATCCTACATTACTTGACAATTTTGTAATATGAATAATTCCAAATAAGCAATATAGATTGGTTGTTTCCACCACACAGATAACAAAACACAACAGTTTATATAAGTATAAATGTCAGTGTTCATCATTAATGAATCAATATGGTAACCAATATGAATGACTAGAGCCCAAATTAGTATGCAAAATGCATGTAATTTGTTATACACTTAAAAGTATACTTAAATGATATATTTTGTATGTCACACTTTTTCAGATAATTTGAGCAGTATTTGTTGATGCATATGGAGGGAAAATGCTTATTTTAAATTTTAAATAAAAAAATGCATATTTTACTCTGAATGTGGCACGGAACTGTAATTTTCTCCTTTGGATAATAATATGAATACTAATAGTACTTAATAGAGTCTCTAAAAACAACCAAGCAAAAGATATTTATAAACATTTACTTATAAATGGATGTATGCTCTAGCTAAACTCAGAATGCCTGGAATAACATATGATGATTACATTACTTACAATCAACTGGTAATCAGTGTGTTTACTTACTTCTGTGTAAAAGAGATACATACAAGCATCTTGTGAAATAATATTGTGCAATTAAGATTAGGGACAAAACAAGGCAATCCCCATAAGAGCCATAAACTCAAAAGAAATCCAACAATCAATATCAGGCATCTCTTCATGAGGTTTGGTGCTTTCCTGTTTTCCATCACATATCAGCTTCTCAGCTCAACAATCTATTCAGAGCTCAGTTACGTGTCAATAGTGGACAATTGAGGAAGTAAATTATTTGAATAGTGTTTGTGCATTGGTTTGAGAAATACTGCCCACAAAAGCATCTCAATCTGCTGTGTTACATAAATATGTGAATGAGTTTGGAAGTATTATTTTTAGTGAAGATGGTAAGATACTGTTTTGCTTGCTATGTGAAAAGAGTGTTTCTGGAAATATAAAGCTTGAAGTTGTGCAGCACATAAATACAGCATGCCATAAGGACCTGGTTAAGAAGTCTTCTTTACATCAACAATTAATATTTATATTAATAATAAATTAAGAAGCCAAGTAGATGAACATTTACATCACAAGTGATGTTTTTTTCCTAAAGTCTTGTGTTTAGCTTTAGCGAGTGCTAATATTCCGTTGTGGAAAGTGGATAATGTGCAGATTCAGAGTTTCTCAGAAAAGTACACAAACAAAAGGGTCCCAAATGAGTCTACATTACTCAAAAATCTGCATTTCAATAGAAGAAACACCAGACGCTGCAGGATAGTGTGTTGCTAGTGCTATAGTGGGTTCAATGGAAGTGGGTAGCAAATAATTCCTCTTGATCATTCAAGTATTTGACAGAGCAAATCACAGCACGGCTACAAAAGTTTTCAATGATGACTCCTTAGCTTTCTTGTGGCCAAATGGAGTACAGTAAGAAAATGTATTTTTTTATTTCTCGCTGATGGTGCCTCATATATGATAAAAGTGGGATACCAGTTATACAAAATTCATTTGGAGATTCCTAGGGCTCTTTATATTAAACAGACATGCTTTCCCTGTACCATTGAGGTGGATGTTTACGTGCTGTTGAGTGATGCATGTGATATATATTTGTTGCTTAATTCCTTACCTTTTATTTAGAATACAAATCAGGAATTTAGTATTAACGAATTTAAGAGGTATTAAAAGAAATAGTTAAAAGGAAATTAACTTCATATACATTTATTTTATCTTTCCTTTAAAAGACTTTATTTATTCTATGTTATACATTGCAATTAAGTTTAAACTTTTTTGTGTTGTTCATTATTTTATTTCTTAAATATTATAGAGCTGAATTACTGTCCGGACAAATACAAAATATTTTGTACAATAAGGAAGCCAAAAGGTTGCTTTTGATGCATAGCTATTCATTATTCAAACAAAGATATAAAGGTGAAAGAATGTTGCATTTCAGTCAACTTTTAATCCCTAGAGCCTTAAGTTTAACTGCTGATGCCTGAATTATTTTTAAGCCTTTGACATGAGATGACCAGCATTTGATCTGTTTTATAGGCAGAGCTATTTTCTTCAGGCCATTTTGCTATTCATATTCTAACTCATTTTTAAGTAGCATCCCAGTTTCTTTGAAAAGGTATTTAAAGCAGCTTTATCTGGAACCACTAACACATTTAATACTTCAAATTAATATATTTAAGCTAGTCACATGATGGAGGCCGGACACATAAGGCATTTAAGTTCCTTGCACAGAATTACTGAACTTGAGTGACAGCATTTCTACATGTTATGTTTGTATTTTCAAGTTATTTTTAGATTGAAGATAGTGAGGGTGAGATAGTAATTAGCTTCTGATTTAATTTGCAAATTATGGTACTTATGAAGCACAATCTTAAAACTAATCATGTGAGGGAAACTGTTGAACATTTTATTTTGCTTGGATTCTGATTTTAGGAATAAGGTTTTAGATTGTGAACAAATAGTATTTAAATTTATAATTTAAATGTTTCTTAAAAACATTAAATGCTTCATGGATGTATATCAATTAATATTTTGCATGTAATTTAGAAAAATTACACTTCCATAGTGGTGCTACCTGAAATAGGAGGCAGGATGGGTTTGATTCCTGGTGGCAGTATGAAGATGTTTGCTCCACTAGGAAGTCTAGTATAGAACGCACTTTGGCACACAAGTTCCTTGGGTACTAATTAAGGACCTATTTGTCCCTAGTAAAAGTATCAACTTCATCTCAGAAGCCACGCTAAAATAGTCAGGAACAGGCACTACGCTGACCATGGTAGTGCACTTTGCCAAGAGTGTTCTCTGTAGTCTTGAGGTAGAGAATACAATGTGGTATGCTTGGCCATATTATAGCTGTTGTGCTAGGAATTTGTGTTTTGGTATACAGGTTGTCTCAGAATCCTAAGTTTTGCTTGAATGGCTCCTACATTTCCTTTTAAGTTCTCTCAATATTCATAGGCACGTTTATTGTTAATGCAAAAGATAACACATTATACCTTTACTGGAACCTCTTCTGCATATTATGTAACAGAATTATGAGAGATTAAGAAGTCTTCCATTACATATAGAGAATAGATCAACTCAGTAGCACTAAATTGAACAGGCACCAAACTTAGTTCATTCTCAAGCTCTTGAGAGAACAATATGAGTACTCATTAAGAGTAGAATTGTGTTGATTGATTGTAACTGAGTATATATTACAACAGCTTAGTTTTGTATGAATTTGTAAAATATTTCTGCAAGAAAGCGCATTATAAAATTCCATTCCATTATTTAGAAGGTAAAAAAGTTCACAATCTTCTGAAAAATATCAAGCTTACACAGCCTTTTCTTTGGCAAAAATCTGCTTTAAGAATGGCATATGCTGAATGGAGAAAAATTGGATGAAACAAGAGATATGATGAATGTACTCCCAATGAAGATTCAATGTTTTCAACATCTATTGTAAGGCAGGTAACTAGAATGTATTCCTACGAGTAAAGACTTGATATAATGAAGCACAAAAATATATTAGCTAGAATTTATGTTTATATGTTTCTTGATGAATATTAATTACTTTAGGAGGTGCAGTAACTGTTGTCCAGTTCAAGGCAAATGAGTAATTATTCTCTACGCAAATTTATATTTAGCCTTTTTAGGTAGGGAAATTTTTTTAGCATCCCTATACATCAGATGACTTTGCAATTTTACTTAAAATTTGGAGTAAAGTTTGGGACACACTTACTCTAGTATTACTCTATCTTCAGTTGTAAGTTGACTGGACATCTGCAACAGATGCATCATACCACCTACCAGAGCTCAGAAAAAGCATGACACTTGCGCTGCCAGTCAATCTGCAGTCAAAGGTAGACACAAGGATTTCTAAAACATAATCTATGTAATGCTAAAAATTAGCAGTTATGTCCCAAATTTGATGTCAAAAGTGTAAGTAATTTATCTTGGTCTCATATTAAAAAGCTTAAATGAATTAATACTTGCAAGATATTAACTGATAAAAGGAACACATGTAACTAATATTTTGAAGGAACATTCAAATTATGAAATTAAAAGTATTTTGCTAGCTTATTGTTTATCCTGATATAAAAAAGCATTGGTCTACCAGTTTAAATGCTGAATGACATTATTGGTAGAAAATGCAATAAGAATAAAATTATCTCCACTGTTTGTACAAATACTACAAGTGGCTTAAGTTTTTGGTTTATTATCTTTTAAAGGAAACCAACTCTTAAGGTATAAACTAAACAAAATAGCAGCATCATTACAAAGTTGTTTGATAAATTTTTGTTCTTCAAATTGCCTAAGTGAAAATCACTGTGTTTATAATTCTAAAATACAGAGGACATTACTAAAATGCTATTTGCAACTGTTAGCATATTAATTCTATTTCAAATAAACAACAAACAAAAATTTGGGAAGCAAGTCCATTAAACTGCAGATTTGTAGAAAAATTAACAATTTGAGTATATGCTATAAGAAACCTCAAGTTTTTAACATTCCTCCATTCCTAAATTTATGTTTACATACACACATTTTTAATTGCAAAGAAAACTGGAGAAAGCTTTTATAAAATTGATGTGACATTTGAATGTTACACAACCTTGGCAAAATGAAGTAAAATCACTTATGTACAACTTCATTGATATACGATGCCTACAAAGAAAACCGTTAAAATGTGCGAAGTTAAGTTTCCCTTTTTGTACTCTAGCACTCACAGAAACATAAAACTGCATATATTTTCTGCTCACACATTTTCTTATAAATTCTGTAAAATTAAAATTGTGGTATAAATTAACTTAATACCCAAAATATTTTCTCTTATTTCCCTATTTGACAGTCAGCACACTCCAGTAAACTTAAGCATATGCTATATTAATTATAATGTTAAATTTTAGAATTTTGTTCTGTTCCAAATGTTAAGATTTTTATGCAAATATTGCTGTAATTTATAAACATGTTATTTGCTGAGCTGTTCCATATTTTTATTACCTTCACTACATCTTTTTGCCATGTGTAACATTAAAATTTAAAAATTTATACTTTAAAAGCTTCAATTAGAAAAATAAACAAAAATAATAAAATACAAAATTTATATTAGTAAAATATCTAGAAACTTCTTCTGTATGTACTGGGTGTTCAAATATATTTAGATTCTTTCTTATATAATTCTTAATCACCAAATCTTTACTTGGTCACTTGAAGGATTCCGGGTTCACTAGACAACCTATTTCATGAATTTTGTTTGAATTGTTTTTCCATTTATTAATGCTTCTTTGTAAATGAAACAAACTAATTTAGTTTTAAAACTTTGTTATTTATTAAGGCAAATTTGTTCCGAGCAACTGAAACAGATCTGACCAATGATCTTTCTTTGGTATTATTTTAAATTTCAAATATTTGCAACTGCTGCAACTGTTCCTTCTGCATAATTAGATTACTTCAGACCTACTGCAGCCCATGTATAACAATGGGCTATTATTAGCATGCATTTTCAGTGCAATTTCAGTACCATGTGCAAAACATATGTACTTTTGGTCTGGCAATCACAATGGTCCTTAATCTTAATGATTTTATTTGCCTTCCACGTGTAGTAAATTTTTTCTGCTGTTTAGATTCTTTACTTCTTATTTAGTTATATTCACATTTATTTTATTGCTTTCTTTTTTTATAATCATCAGCAGACTACTTATGTTTACATTACCATTTCTTTTGCAGCACATATATTTACATCATTGTTAGCATTATAGATTGTATTGTGAAACTTCCTCTAGGTCTACAATTTAGATACAAAAATATTTGAACACTCAGTATTATAGCAGAACGTAAGTATATGATGCTTTCTTTTTTCTTATTTTTAATATTTTAAATTCTTAAGAAATAACACAAAGTAAAATAACATATTCAACTGTTACAAGGTTATTCATGGATATATCATATAACCAAGTATTCTCCCTTTGTACTCGTCCAAAGGAAGGTGAAAATAGTTGGATGAAGAATTAGTCTCTAATACTCACTAATCTAGAAGTTCTAACAGTTTAAGGGACATCATACACACCAACTATCTAATATTACAGTTTCCTTTGATAATTTTCAACAACAATGTATTGTCCTCTTCAAAGTGGGTTTCATTATTACTATTATTATTATTTGGAGCAAGGTTAAATAAGTAGATTATTATTTACATTATCAATGTTCAACAACATAGTAAATATTGGACATATGTGGCTAATTTAGTGCTTAATTTGTGCTATGGAGTATATATCTGGTGTTCAGCAGTGGGATTTCCAGTGCTCCATTGCTTTAAAACAACTGAAAGTGCTTGTTTGGAACAAAAGTTACAGCAGAAACACTATACTCCTGGACTCCCTTTCACAAAAGAAGACATCAACTTAAATGTGTACCACATAGGTCCAAATTTAATGTACTATTTTTAGGACAGTGATTAGATGTGGTGATTAATGGTGATAAGAAACATTTTCATATCCATATATCACTACTGCCCTTAACAGTCTTCAACAGGAAACGACTTTCACTGACAGAATCATAGTGTGTTGAAAATAGATTATATACACATATAGGTAATTTAAAAAAAAACTGGAAAAAATACAGTAGATAACATTTTGTAAAGTGCTTTCATTTACAGTTTATATGCAATTAATGATTTAAATAAAGTGCAAAATTGAAATACTGCTCCTTTTAATTTTTTTTGTTTTTTTGTTTACTGTAACTGTACTGGTTTCCAATATACTATTTAGTGCTTACAAGTTTTCAACAACATGCTTTGATAATTACAACAGATTTACTGAGAAGCAATTAAATAACAGTGCAGGTGCAGAATTTGTGAACAACAGCCTTAATATTATTGTGATCAGGTCAATCATAAACCCTTTATACACAATGTGATATTGTTGCCAAATGCTTTACTGTATGGAACCAAGTTATTTTTCTTTGTATAAATTTACTTTACAATGCTTCCTTTTAAAATTAGCAGAACATAATATCAAAGCATACCGAAACAACAAAACCAGCCCTCTTTCACCTCAGCAGTATAAGAAGAATGTTAATATTTACAAATTTACACTACTACTCTAGACTAACATTTACACCCATAATAAATGACTGTTTAAAAATACTGTAAAATACTTAAATAACAAAAATTTAACACAATAACAACAGTAAATAAATAGTTGTATAATGAAAAGCTCTGTGATGGTTGTTCTACCTTGATAAAATAGAAAACACGACAATTAAAAAACTTCTGTGGGTAGGGACCCTGAAACTTGTAACTGATTGTTGTAAGATTTTTTTTTAAATTCCATTTTGTTTTAATGATAGTTACATTTTGGAGTAAAATTATTTTTTTGAAACATCTTTTTTCTCTGTACAATTTAGTGCAATATAATATCTAAGTTTCTAGTATTTCTACATTTGACTCACCATACAGTGATTCTACATATATAATGTAACAATTAAAATCAATTTACATGTGAAAAATAAAATAGCTACACATCTTTCTTTGACTACTCAGTGTCCTAATTGAATGGATCCACTTGTCTACATTGCATGCATTGGCAAAAATCAGTCCACAGATTAAATTATCCCATTGCTTCCATTTAACAGATGCAGGTTATATTGGCACATCCAAGAGGAGCTTCAGCTCTGACCAGTCCCCATACTATTCTCTTCAACAACCAAATCTTCTGAGTGTGCTAGTAATGGTATATGCCCTTTTAAATTTTTATTCCAACTCTTTTTACCGGAGACAACATAGCTGGACACTTACTGTAAACTTGAATCTGATTATGACATTTTTGGCAATGTAAGCAGCACTGTGAAAACATATGATGCATTTGAGGTAATCCGATATGAACAAGTGGACAAAGTGAACATTTACTATTAGGTGAAGATTAAAGCATCTACTACATATTTTTACTGGAATATATTTTAAGTTATACACATTTGTTCATCAGATTTAAGACAAAACTGTTTACTTATTAGAGGCCAGGACACCATTTAGGATTGTTTCGCCAAAAGCCATAAACATGATTACATTTGAAAAGGAATTTGAAAGCAGATTTTTATATACTTATGCAAGGAGCAATATAAGAGATGCAGAGTGTTAATATCTCTTATGACTGGAGTGAAAAAGCATGTATATTAAGTATATGAAGCACAAATGTGAAGTATGTAATCAAAATAAAAACAAATGGAGATAAACAGCATCTGTTAACTGTGTTTTAATGCATATTTAAGTTAATACCGTACATTTTAGCTTATGAGGAGAAAATACTCCTTTCTTTTGAGTAGCATTTTTCAGGATCCCTACCTCTGGAAATACATAAGAAATAGCTTGAATAAACAAATGATCACATAAAAGTAAAAACCACATACTTAGTCCACAGCAAATGGACGTTTGGACATTAACAGCTTTGGCACCATTACCACACTTTTTCTATCACATACTTGACAGTGGAATGTTTAACATCTTTGAGTACAGATTCCTGGTAACAGAGCAAAGAAAGAACATTCTCATAGCCACACTTGCAAAAACATCAGCCGAATATAAGGCATTTCACAAAGAGGCCCACTTTAGTTGACACTTAAACAGCACAATTATCACATTACTGGATGTGAATACAGCTTTTACCAATAAACTCCCTCCGGAATAGGGTCACAACAACAGATACAGTACACATACAGAGTAGTGTTTTAGGCAAAATGCTGGGGAACAAATTTGCTTCAATACCTAATTTCCTAACTTTGCTCATAAGGAAGAATTTTATGGAGGTTCTTACAGGACTAGACCATCCACAGCAACAGACGCACCATAAACCACCAACACTTAATTTTACTTGATTTTCTTCACTACTAATATTTCACCATGTCTATGTACAAATATTCACAGCACATTGAGAAAATAGGGAGGGGGAGGTTTGAGTTTGCTTGCAGTGATGATTTAACTGATTGTAAAATTCAGTCTGTGGGGTTTTACTTCAATTCATTGATGACAATATTTGCATACACTTTCTCAAGCTTCTGGTGCACAGATATCCTTCATTACATTTCACAATTATTTCTTTTCATACCTAGCTACAAGCAAAATGAGCAATGGCACCAAAATGTTTTCCAATCTGAACTTCTAGCATTTTAAAGGCTTAGCTCCCTTCCCATTTTACAACAAGTTCTGTGGAAAATATTACATCTTCACTATTCCTTTTTGCACTCCAGTACTAAATATGTCTTCATATATAATAGTACATATAAAGATTATTTTTATTTCATTATTAAATATTTTCAGTCGACTAGGCCCTTATCTAACCACAGTGATATAACAGTACATTTAGGTATAGTACAGGAATTCTGCAAAATACTGAATCACTGTATACATTTCTTACTATATTAACAATATTATTATATTTAGACTCCTTCCTTTGATTCACTTTTAAATAACACAGCAAAATATAGTACACATTTGTAACTATTTAACAGATTTGTAGTAATTCATAATTTAATTTTTTGCTTCATGATAGGCTATGCATTCTTCCTCAGTTTAGTTCTTCACTATTTTACAGAAAAATTAAGAACTTGAAAAAGCAAATATATATACATATACATACAATTCTACACTGTAATTTTCCCTCATTTGACTAAAACTTATAGTGAGGAATTTCTTGGAACTGCTATAAGCTATTTCAGGTCATCACAATCAAAAGTACTATAACAAGCCAGCCTGGCTATGGAATGTTTTCAAACTAATCCCTGTTGAATTTATTAGCCAATAATTCCACCAAAGGACAGTATGTTAAACATACGTATCTTGCTCCTTTGTCACATTGTTCCTATAGAGCTTAAGTTTTACTATAAAATGTAACTTAAAAATATCACACAACTTCAGAGGAAGTAAAAGGAGTTGGGTGAGAAAAACTAAAAATGTTTCTCCTGTTAATGCATTGTAATCCAAAACACATACTGGAAATTCAAAGTATATGGAAGGGGAGGTGTAACATCACAATGGAATAATCTGCATAAGATAAACAGAGATCAGAGCAGTTAATATAAAGTCTGTACAGCGAGATCTCTTTCAGGTAGCTGGCGCACTTTCATGGAGCCATCTGCTCCACAGGAGAACAGTCTTGATGCAGAGTCAACTTGCAGTTGAGTCACACCCTGTCCAATATTCTTGAAGAAACTGGAACGTGCATGCTCGCCAGGGAATGAATACAGTGATGTATGCACTGCCAACCCCCACACCTGTAAAATAGGCCCAGTAAAAATAAAAATGTTTACTTAATTTTTTGACAGTAGATATTTAAAGTTCCTTAATAAACCAAACAAAAACTTGACATTTATTATGAACAATGATGCTTAAATATTTTTTGCCTTTCAGGTTGAACATTTTAATCTGCTAACCTTTCATTGACTACATACAAAATGCATGGATTTATCATAAGTCCTGCTAATTTATATTTTGACTCTTGGTTGAACTATCCTTTATGGAAACAAACCTATTGGTGTATTCACAAACAGCATTCAGATCCAGATAAGGGAAGCCCACTAATCACATCAATAGTAGATTTCTTTTTGAGTGCATTTTAAAATAAAATCACTAAAACATATCTTTAGATTTTCAAAGCATACATTACTATATTGAACATACATTTATAATAGACTCAGAAAAACACATAAAACTATTAAACTTACAAATTAAAATTCGCTAAACAGTGTGTTATGGTTAGTCATGTTTCTTGATCTCAAAATCATTAAAAATAAGAGCAATCTTAACTCTAGTGCGTTAAGGAAATCTATGGATTTGGTATCTATAGATAAAATGACATGCGCTAATGACTACATAAGACACAATAGTTACAATCCTTACAATCCATTTCACATTAACTTACAGCACCAGACATTCCTAGGTTCAAAGGCAAATATGAAATTCAGCTCAACAATACAGCTGCAGAAAATAGTTATTACCACTAGGGCCATATATCTCTAGCACTGTTTACTTTCAGTTAATAGAACAGCTATCCCTGTTATGTATAAAAAAAGCTACTTGAATGTAAACATAGCAGTGCTACCAAACCAGGGTTATGATAGATGTCCCTTTAATATCAAGAAGATTAAAATAGCAAAAACTAGAAAGAGAACAAAGTACATCTGCACAATTATAAAGAAATAAACTTACATTCAAGATAAACATTGCTATTGTTTCTTATGAACTCTCCTTTTTATAAGTAGGCAGTTGAGTTGTTCCTTCTTAACCCTCATATTGTGTAGGGAACACATCTGTCATTGGTCTACAAATCTATTAGATGTGTTCCTACTACCGTGACAAATCAACAGTAAATGTGTAAATGGCATTTTCCTCAATTTTTGATAGAACAGTTATACGAGGGTGGTCTAAGTTCTTGGCCTCACCCAGAGATTGCGGTGCTACTTGTATGATTTTTCTTTTTTCTTACATTAGTACACATATTAATAGACCCTATAAGTCATTTCAGGCAATAAGTGACTGTAGGGAGTTATTTGAAATGTAGAAGTGCGCACTGCTTTGTAAATGGAGAAATTTGAGTATCATGCTGTGATAAAATTATTTGTAACAGAAGGTTTAACACCTACAGGAATTCATTTGCAGATTGTAAATGTGTATGGTGACCAGGATTAGCAGATGCTCCAATTTTCCTGGAATCCTCCGTTTTTTCTCCCAAATTTTTCTCCTGAGTTTATTATTTATCCAGAGTATGCATTCTCAGTTTTTATTTGCCTACTGTGAATTACTGAATTATAATTATTAAATTGTAATCTTTGGAAAAATTACATTGTTTTGTTTCATTTTGTGAATTTTGGCAACATAAGTGCCTTCTAAATTAATGTGGGTACATGTGTGTGCCGTCATGTAGCAGCAGAGCAGCACGTTTCTAACAGCAATAATAAGCAAATTTTCTCTGATTTTGTCTTTCAGCTGCTTTCAATTCCACTTCTGTTACCGTTCTGCTCTATGTTGTAAATTTGTTTCAAGCGTGGTTCTTGGAAGCTAAGCCTAAATTGTTGGTGATCGTGAACAATAGTTGCAAAATCTTTGAGGGTGAAGACGATTCATCAAAGACTCCTCCACGGAAGAAATTGAAGGCAAAACATCATCAAACATATCTCAAGAAATGGGAAGACATATTTCTGTGGGTAACGCCGGCATTGGACGAGAATCAGGCATTTTGTACCATGTGCAGAAAAGATTTCAGGATTTCACATGGTGGACAAAGTGAATGATATAAGGGGCATCTAATCAAGGAAAAATGTAATGCTGGAGTTGGAAATAAACTTTCAAATTATTTTTGTTAATTTGAACAATAAACAAGAATATGACAATATCACAGTGTGTGAACTTGGTTTAGTGTATCATGCAGTGAAACACAATTTAAGTTATTCTAGTACAGACTGTGGAAACACACTTCTGTCCCATATATCAAAATTTAACTGTATTGGAACACAACAATGAAGTGAAACAATTATTAAATTATAGATGAGTTATATTTATTACACATCAGCTTCACTTATGTACCTATATTGAGGACATGTTTCGTGAACCATCGTTTGCATCGTTGGCTCTAATGCGATTAGAGCCGATGATGCAAATGATGGTTCTTGAAACACGTCCTCAATATAGGTACGCAAGTGAAGCTGATATGTAATAAATACGACTCATCTATAATTTAATAATTCTGTCCCATATTTGCAGTGATTCTGCGACTGCTTCCAAAGTTTCATGTGGGCACACTAAAGTGGAAATGATAGTGAAGAATCTTCTTGCTCCTAAAACTGTTAATGACTTTGTATCCATTTTAAGATGTCCACAAAAACCTTCTACATTTTTTTCATTGGTTACCATGCATCAAACAGAAGCAATCGAAAAATGCTCCCAGTTTGCTTCTGGTACTTTGACCCTTTAAAGGGAGTGCAAAATAAGCTACTAGATTTTGTGGAAACAATTACTGTTTTGGTGCAGCACAGCCTAGAGAAGCACAGCTTAGATGTTAATTATGTGTGTTCTTATTATGCAGACAATGCCAATGTGAAATATGGAAACAAACATTGTGTGTTTCAGTTATTAAGAAATAAAAACCCTAATTTAGTAAAAGCTAATTGCTCTAATCATGTAATACATAACACAATTAAGTATGGCATTGACAGAATGGATATTGATATAGAAAATGTAATTTTAAAGATGTATAACCACTTCTCTGTCTCTGCCAAAAGAAGGGAAGAGTTACAGTCATTCTTCGAATTGTAAATTTAGAGTGGACTGAGATTTTGAGGCACGTTCCAACTAGGTGGCTCTCATTAACACCAGTCATTTCACGACTGCTTCAGAATTGGGAAGCAATTAAAAGTTATTTCAATAGCATTCTAGACTGTCCAAAATTATTATCTAAAATGTTCATGAACGATTACCCAGAGGAAGCGGTACTGCCTGAAATATACTTTAATTTTCTAAGCAATGTTGGATGTCAGCTGAAAATGGTAACTAAAATATTGTAAAAGTCAGACTTAACCATACTAGAGTCATATCAACAGATGAAACTTCTCAGTTGTAAAATTCAGCAGAGAATGAAGGACAACTTTTTTTGGTAACAAGGCAAACAAACTCATTAATGGAAGGATAATAATGTGCATAATTTAATGTTTATGTATTCAGCATAATATGTGTTCGCCAATTCATCTTTGTTAGTTTTCAAAAAATGTTAAAAAATGAGCCACTCTTTTTCTTCCCCTTGAAAATCTGGCAACCCTAATGGTGACTCTTCACCTTCAGTTTTCACTGTGAAGAAATGGGCAGCCAATTTTAAATGTTGCTGTGAAAGCATCCAAGACGATCCAACCCTTAATAATAATTATTACAAGAATCATTTAATATATATCAATTAATACTTTTTTCATATTTATTCTTAAGAGTCAGAATTTGGTGACCACATACATAGACATTTTTTGTCCATGTTCTATTGCACTAAGAAACAATATTGTTAAGATGGAAATATTGGAAAGAGAGGAATACCCAAAACATGAGAACATTAGGAGAACTTATCTTGTAAAAAGTGTTGTTACCTCTGTTATGCCAGTTTACCAGAGATTAGCTAGTACTAATCTACTGGACTGGGGTAGAACAGGGAAAAAATTGCATAGTGCGATATGAAGTAAATGTTCAAAAGATGATTTTGCTTCTAGAAAGAAATTGCAAAATTGCAGTGACTGCAATTGTTAGAACATTTAATACATTATATAGCTATTCTAAATATTAAGGGAAAAGTAGCAGCAAGCAAAGTAAGCTCTGTTAGCAAAAAGATCGGTAGTTTGAGGGACACGTGAAGGACAAAACAGAATTCCCATATTGAGAACATATAAATCTGCAAAGAAGCAGTTAAAAGTCACCAAATTAAAAGAAGAAAATAAACTAACTGTAAAGCCTTCACATAGTGCAGGAGGATTCTAAAATAAAAATAATTATTTATATTTAGACCCAACTAGATTTACATCCATGTCTATTTTTAGCATGTTTTAATGCTCAAAGTACTTCAGAAGCTGTAATTTATAGTAAATTTCTTTGAAGTTTTGCATATATGTACACGGTGTCCATTTTTATCTGTAATTTTACAGAGCAAAATTTGACATCAAGTAGCATCGCTGATGGACGAGTTTATATATGATTCCCCTAGCCGCCTGCGATCGTATTTGATATGCTGACAGCAGCCTTGAGGCCTCCCTCTACCAGCAGGTAAATATACTATTTAAGAGTTGGGTTTGCCCACGTAATATAAAGGTGCGTAATTTCACGTGGTGAGTAGATATCATAACTGTTTTTAAAAAACTATATACTGCAATGCAATGCACTGCAAAGTTAATTATGCAGCCATAAGAGAAGAATATACAAAATCATAAGTCAATGAACCTTATTTCACAATGAACTTTTGTTTTACTGTTATAGAAGACATATGCACATAGTAAACCTGTCACATAAAATAGAAATATTTCAGTTTGATCAATTCTTTCCTATCACCCACAGTTTCCTCACAATGTAACTTCATTACAAACCAGAAAATTAGCAGAACATGTTCTAGGAATGAAAAATAAATTAGTGTTACAATATGTACAAAGCTATTATCCAAGTCTAAACAAGAAAATATCTCTAGTACATATTCTTATGGGTCCATTTTCTTATATTTCCTTTCTCTCTTCCCCTTATACACTGTCAGTATTGCGGGAAGGTATGCTTGAGGCCTTCATGTCATAACATTATTTATTCCTTCTAGATTGGAACCAGTCACTTTATAGCGTCCAGTGTCTCTCTTTTTGCAAGTAACTGATCCTGTATCTTGGAAATGTTTGATGCACCTATTGGTTTTAAAAGACATAAGGATACCGACATTAATAGACATCACAAAAATTATTTGTAGTTGGTTTATTGATAGTTGTCACTTACTTTAAGTGACGGTTATCAATAAACCAATTACAAATAGTTTTTGCAATTAATTTTGACGTCACTGTTACTAAATTCCTCCAAACACCTATAATTAATAGACATTTTAATTAAGTGTGAGAATGGCAAAAAATTTATGTCGTATAGTGATAAAATGTAAGACATTTATGTTGCAAACAAAAGTATGTCAATTTGATGGTCCCTGGACACTTTTGACATTACACTGCGAGGGACTAGTCTGAATGATGGATAGCATTGCATAAACTCCTCTATTCAGCGGTTTAAATTATATTTATATGTCACACCAATTTTAATGCCGGTACAAAAGTAGCATTCAACCATGAAGATGCGGTGGTCTGTGTTCATATCCAGGGGAAGCTGGTTGTATTAGTTACGAACACAGCCACACTTAACAGCGCTGTAATTATTTTACTGCTCTGCAAAAGTTACTGCTTCTCCGTAGAGGGCACTATGATTACAAGATAGACTCACCAGTCAACTATGACATCATTCTTTCTCAATTGGAAGGCGGGAAATAACGAATAAAAATGAACACCATGTGTATTGCTAAATAGGTGTTCAATAAAAGCTGATATTATTAGGGCTGTATATGAAACAACTTAATTATTGATACTGAAAACAGAAAATTGATAAAAATTCAAGAAAACTAATATATTAATTAAATGCTCTCCGGAATCATTAGCCATAGGCAAATGTACATAAACAACTTTTTTGAACTATCATCTGAAGGAACCAGAATCCAAAGTTTCAATCATTTATAACAAAAATTGTAAAGAATGAACTTGTTTCCTAATATACAGAATTGCAGCAAAAATATCAAGTGAGTGAGTGTGTGGCGTTTAAGGGCCCGTCGACAACAAGGTCATTGGGCCCCGCAAAAATATCAATATTTATTTATTTTGTAAAAACTGTTATAAATAGAAGGATCATTAGGAAAGAGCTAAAAGTAAACAAATTATAGGAGAAAGAAGTTAATAAGGTACATGATGTACCTTCATGTGGTGTAGGGGAATTTAGAGCAAACAAGGTAATTCTATCTATAACTTCATTTTCTCTGCTTTCAATTTTCAACATTTTTGTATGTTCAAAATGCTCTAGAAAGTGCTATTTTCAATGGATTTCTTTGAAACTTTGCATATGGGATGCATTCCAGTGTTAAATAATCTGGATTAATAGTCCCAAGTCAGATCTTCAGATAGAGATAAAATGGCACATAAAAAGAGTTCTTTGAAACAAATTCTATTTTTTCAAAATTTCAAAAAGCTGGTAATCTAAGTTGTAACAAATGTAAATTATTATGCACTTCAAGCATAAGGAAGAGGCTCAGATTATAGACTATTAAGCCTTTTACATAGGTTATAATTTTTACTAACACCCCAGAAAATGAGTATGATACTGGTAATATGTAGGGGC